>JAVJIF010030613.1:0-57346 GCA_038442645.1 Agave tequilana | reverse complement strand
AGATCAAGTTTTGAGCCCATGGATCAGTGTCGAATGGCTCAATGACTTCATCTAGCTCCACCTGACTGATAGATGTCATATTGGTGAAGAGCTTTTTGAAGACCACCCCACATTAATATCAGAGTTCCAATTAGATGAATCTGAAGAATGTGATAGTAGAGACTCGTCAGACTCTGGTTTAGACTGGGGGAGTGATATATCCCAACCCCCTGTGTGTGTGGTCGTAATAGTTTGCTGGTTTTCCTTTCAACACGAAAAGTTGTAAAGGGATGCACCGCCCTTTACCAAAATTCAAGCCATCTTCATGATCCAAGTTGTACCCCATTCTTCTTATCATGCGATGTGTTGACCGAATGTAATGAAAGAATTATGAGGGATCCAAAACGTCGTCTGATTCTTTGGATGTCGTGGTCCGAGTCTAGGCTCTGCCGAATACAATTGGTGATTGGTCCCTTTTAGAAGGTGAGATGATGAAGACAGACCCTTCATTGTCTCCTATGAAATTACACCTAGAGAGGAATGAATAGGTGTTAGCTAATTAAATGCAAATTCTAATCAGTTTAAGATGAATGATGCAACCAATCACTCAAAATAAGACTTGAAGCCGGATTTTTCGTGAAGGCCTCTGAACTTCTCCTCGTGATTCTCCTAGATAAGAGTTGAAGGACTCAATTGTTGTTTTGTTGAGATGAGTATTGATTGATTAAAATGAATGAACAATAAACAAGTAAATATAGGCAATAAGGCAATCGCAAACAAAAAGATTTGTTTCGAGGTTCGAGCCACTGCTCTACGTCCCCGCCTTCACTACCATGAAGGATTTTACTATCTACTATTGGATCTTCCACAAAGGACCTTACAATAAGGAATTACAGTCACTCAGAGTACACTACTCCTCAACTCAATCCTCTACACCAGAGGTAGCATAAAGCCAATTAAGATAATAAGCTCTTGGTGATCAAGAGATCACAAACACTCTCTTTACAACTTTCTTACAAATCCCCATAGAGTAAAAAGTAAATTTGAAACGCAAGGATGATGTGAGAGTGAAAATCAGAATAGAGAGATTTTGAGAGCAGAAAAACTCAATTAAAACTTTGAAAATGAGAGCACAAAAGAAAACTCAGAAAACTTTTTCTCTTTGAAACCAAAAACTAGATTTTCAACAGAATTTGTTGTTGTAAACCTTCAATCCCAATGACCATTTATATAGGTTCTAGAAATACACTTTTAGAATTGTTTACCAGGTCTAAAAGGAAAGAATTTGACCCTAAGAATTCAAACCTCCACATTTAAAAATATATTAAAAATACAGATTTCAAATTCTGGCCATTATTGCCATTCTGGCAGTCTGTCGGTCGACCACCCGGTCGGCCACCATTTTAAAAATTTTGACCGTTGGCTATCGGTTGACTGGTCGGTCAATCATGTTTAACCGAGGCCAAAATGGTTATAGTCAGTCGACCTATTGGTCGACCATAAAAGGGGATCGGTTGACTGGTCAGTTCGACCGGAAATGTGCACCAACATGCACACTCCTTATGCCAGAGGTTTGATCGACCTGCGGTCCACCGTTCTGGCCTGTAATAGGCTGGTCGATCGCCCGGTCGACCGATCTAGGCCAAAAACAGGGTCAAGGTCAGTTTTGAAAATTAAGAAAATTTTTAAATAATTTTTGTATGAATTTTGAAAAAAAGAAAAAGTGTATAGCAATGAGATACAAGTTCTAAACTGAGATAAAAAAATTTTAAAAAAATGTGAAACATGCATCAAGACAAAATAAACTATACTTTAAAAACGCGCGCATTTTTGTGTGTGTATATATTTGAGCCTCAAATTTATATTCTACTTTTTAACAAACTAGATTCTTATAAGGTTCTAGTCGACTACAAAAATATTCAAGCGGGCTTCTCTGATAGCGACGTTAAATGCTTTGATCTTCAATCCCGTTACTTGAGTATCCTTGAGTCATTAACACCTTCCTTTAGAGGAAGAAACTTGTTAGATCTTCTTGAACCCTTAAACATACTTAAAACATGTGAACTTGATTAGTACTAAATAACTATATGTGCTTTGTTATCATCAAAACACAAAACCGTTGATTGTAACCTTTGGGCCAACAATCTCCCCCTTTTGATGATGACAAAACATATAAGTTATTTAAAAGAAATGAAAGGAAAGAGCATCAAAAAGCTCTCCTTCAAATTATGCTTATCTATCTAGTACAAGATATCAAGAAATTATATGATAAAGGCATTGCATATGAGCATGAATCAAGCTAATAATAGAAATACTTAATAAGTACTCAATAAATACTTTTCTCCCTTTTTGTCATGCATCAAAAAGGGTAAGAAAAACTAATATAAATTTTAAACTAAAAAATTCAATATACAAATAAGGAAAAACCCATGAATTTATAATACAAACATTAAGTTCACTACAAAAGAAAGAAAATCTGTTGAAATCAAGTGGCTTAGTAAAAATATCTGCTAGTTGAAAATCAGTTGAAACATAATCAATTTCAATATCTCCTTTCTCATAGTGATCTCTAAGAAAGTGTTATTGAATTTCTATGTGCTTTGTCTTACTATGTTGATTTGCTTTTTTAGTCATATGGATAGTACTAGTATTATCACAAATATTTTAATATGATCATAATATAAATCATAGTCAAGGAGAGTATGTTTCATCCAAAGGACTTGTGCACAACAAGCCCCGGTCGTAACATACTCTGCCTCGAAGGTTGAGAGGGCTACAAAATTTTTGTTTCTTGGAAGACCATGAAACAAGATAATTTCTTAGAAATTGACAAGTTTTACTTGCGCTCTTCCTATCCACTCTACAGCCGGCATACTCAGCATCTGAAAAACTCGTCATGAAAAATTGTCGAGTCTTCGGATACCACAAGCCCATTATAATAGTGCCCTTAAGATATTTAATAATGCATTTTACTGCAATCAAGTGGGACTCTTTAGGACAAGATTAAAATCCAGCATTTAGACATACATTAAACATAATATTCAGCCAACTAGCCGTTAGATAAAGTAAACTACCAATCATGCTTTTATAAAGTTTAATGTCAACATTTATACCTTGTTCATTCTTGTCAAGTTTTGTTGTGGTAGCCATATGAGTTTTGCTCGACTTTTCACATTCAAACCCAAATTTCTTGATGAGTTCCCTTATGTACTTGGCTTGATTTATAAAAATCCCATCACTCATTTGCTTGATTTGGAGTCCAAGGAAGTAGTTTAGCTCGCCCATCATAGATATCACAAATTCATTCTTCATACATGATTCAAAATCTTTGCAAAGCTTCTCATTAGTAGATCCAAATATAATATCATTAACATAAATTTGAACAATAAGAATATCACTATCTACATGCTTTGTAAACAAAGTGGTATCTACTTTACGTTTTATAAAACCATTTAAAATAAGAAATGTTGAAAGTCTTTCATACCAAGCTCTTAGAGCTTGTTTTAAACAATATAAAGCTTTGTTTAATTTGAAAACAAAATCAAATGTGTAGGAACAACAAACCTGGGGGGTTGTTCAACATACACTTTCTCTTCAATAAAACCATTAAAAATGCGCTTTTGACATCCATTTGAAAAAGTTTGAAATCTTATAAGAAGCAAAAGCAAGTGTAATACATGTGGCTTCAAGCCGTGTTACTAGTGAAAAGGTTTCCTCAAAATCGATACCTTCAATTTGAGTGTAACCTTGGGCCACTAGCCTAACTTTATTCCTAACAACATTACCCGACTCATCTAAGTTGTTCCTAAAAATCTATTTAGTACCAATTGTTAGTCTATCATAGAGTCTAGGGACAAGGTGCCAAATTTGATTGTGCTCAAATTGATTGAGCTCTCTTGCATTGCAAGTAACCAATATGAGTCACCCTCGGTTTCGAGGATATTCTTTGGTTCTATATGAGAAATAAAAGCAAAATGACCACAAAAATCTTGAAATTTGGAGCGAGTAGTTTCCCTTTAATACATCACTTGTGATGAGTTCCATGGGATAACTTGTAGCATATCTCTACCTTTTGGAAGTTGTATTGGTGCCACTTCAACATATTGAACTTCACCTTGTTCACCAAACTTTGGCTTATCTTCTTAGATAGGTGAGTCTTTCAAGGTTACTTTCTCCATATCTTCACCTAGAGAATAAATCTCTATAATATTCTTAACAAAAGTATTAGATTCTTCAAATTTAACATGCATAGATTCTTCAATTGTCAAAATAGATTTATTGAAGATTTTATAAGCTTTGCTTGTTAGAATAACCAACAAAAATAGCTTCAAAAGCTTTAGCATCAAATTTTTCTAAGTTATCTTTGGTGTTTAAAATAAAACATTTGCATTGAAAAACTTTAAAGTAAGAAATATTAGGCTTTCTCAAATAGTAAATTACAAAAGAAGTTTTGAAAGTATTTTTATAAAAATAAATTCTATTTGATACGTAACGGGAAGTGTTTACGGCCTCAGACCATAAATATTAAGGGAGTCCATATTCACTAATCATTTTCCTAGTCATTTCTTGAAGAGTATGATTCTTTCTTTCAACGACTCCATTTTGTTGGAAGTTCTAGGACAAGATAATTCATGCCTAATTTCATTTTCTTCACAATAAGTGATAAAATAATGGTTAATGAATTCACCACCTCTATCACTTCTTATGCGCAAAATCAAAAAATCTTTTTTTCAACCCTTTTTCTAAAAAGATTAAAATGCGAAAAAGCTTGATATTTATGTTCCAAAAAGAAAACCCATGTAAAACGAGAAAAATCTCCTATCAAAATAAAAACAGAACAGTTTTCATTTAAACTCTTGATTTTAGTAGGACCAAACAAATTCATGTGGATTATTGTTAATGGTTTAGATGTAATGATATCCTTGACTGGTTTGAAAGGGGACTTGGTTTGTTTCCCAAGTTGGCACGCATGACAAATGCGGTCCTTTTCAAGCTTCAAGTAAGAAATGCCCTTCACCGATTTCTTAGAGTTAATTCTAGATAAATGGTTAAAAGAGACATGGCCTAATCTTTAATTCCACAACCAAGAATCTTCATTGAAAGCATTTAAGCATGTAGCATTGCAATCTAAATTTAATATATCAAGAATATATACATTATTTTTATGAAATCTACAAAGAATACAAATATCAATTTTACCATCTAAAACATTACAAGAAGAATCATCAAAGATAACTTTAAAACCTCGATCACAGATTGACTAATACTCAAGAGGTTATGCTTGAGACCATCAACTAAAATAATATTTTCAATCAATGGAGATGAACAAATTTTAATGTTACCTATACCGATAATGTTACCCTTTGAGTCATCTCCGAATGTGGTGGTGCCACATTCATGATACCTTGATAGGATTGCAAAATTATTGATATCCCAAGTCAAGTGCCTTGAGCAACCGCTATCAAGATATCACCGCTCCCTACGTCTTAGAGTGTATACCTAAATTAAATAATGAAGTTGTTGATTTTGGTACCCATATTTTCTTGGGTCCTATGACATTAGTACTTCGAACCCCAATATGATTATTAGAAGCATTTATACGATCAAAATAAAATTTAGCTAAGTGACCCTTTTGGCCACAATAAGTACATGAATAAACTCTACTATACATAAATGCATGATGTGTATGATGAGCTTGTGAAACATGAGCATACTTAGCATGTGATTTAGAAGTGTGAGCATGTGGTTGTTTCTTTGAAGAATTTTTCTTAGAAAACATGGTCTCTAACCTAGCCTTATCAAACTCACATTTCTTTAAAACATTTCCCAAAGTGTTGATTTTAATTTTTAAAATAGAAATTTCATTTTCATTAATCATGAGAAGCTTTGCTTTACATGAAATCTTATTTGCATCAAAATCTTTTTGTGTAGATAAAAGATTGGAAGATAAATCATCCTTTTCTTTAAAAAGAGTGATAATTTTATTTTGAAGAATTTCATTTTTTTCATTTTATATATTTCTTCTTTAGAAGATCATAAGTATTTGAAAGTTTTACATATGTGTCTCCTAATTTATTCATAGTTAAATCACAATCATTAAGGGATGGTTCAGAAGTTACCTTCAGTGTGTTATCATTTGCCATGAAACACATGATTGTTGTGTCCACTTCTTCTTCGGATTCACTTTCTGAATCTCATGTAGCTTTGAGAGATTTCTTCTTATATTGCTTCTTTGATGTAGATGGCTTATTTGAGGAAGATGGTTTGTTTTTAATTTTCGGCCATTCGGCAATGATATGTCCGGGTTTCCGACAGTTGAAACAAATGATTTCTTTTCCTCCTTTCCTTCCCATCGTCTTCTATTATTGAAATTTGCCTTGTTGTACATCCTTCTTACATTTCTCACAAGGATGGAAAGATCTTCATCATTTTCTTCTTCTTCATCATCGTCGGAGATGGTGGGTGTAGACTTGAAAGCAATCGTCTTTTTCTTTTGCGGCGCCATTTCTTCTCTAGACTTTCACTCTATCTCATTATTCTTAAGGTTGCCTGTAAGAAAGATGAGCTCCATCTCTTTTTTGTCATGTAGCTCCTTCATGTAGTAGCATTGACTTCCCATGAGGGAGGAAGTGAACGAATGATCTTTCTTACTTTTTGATCATTGTCAATGGCATCACCTAAAGAAGTAAGACCATTAGTTATTTTAGTAAATTTTGTAACCATATCATCAACAGACTCTTGTTCATGCATAGTGAAGTTCTCATATTGGGAACGCAAGAGATCAATTTTAGCCCTTTTGACTTGTGATATTCCCTCGTGAGTGACCACTAAGTATGACCAAATCTCATGGGTGGATTTGCAATAAATGACCGTAGCTATGTCATCATCATTCAAGACTTGAAGTAATGCATAGTGTGCTTTTGCATTGGTATCAAATTCCTTTGTGGCAATAACGGACCAAGCGCCCTCATCACTAGCGGGTATACTAAAGGGTTTAGTCACTGCCTTTGCAACCCGGCTTCCTAAGGATTGCAAAAACACGGTCATCTTAACCTTCCATATAGGAAAGTTAAGGCCATCAAATTTGGGAGGGGTCTTAATACCTTCGGCCATCTTTTAATATAGTGGATAAGAATAATGTGTTAATGAAATGATTAGCAAATAGGATCTCTCTAAGGAGGTTAAGCCAAATACTAGAGATCAAAAATCTGATACCAATTAAAATTACACCTAGAGGGGGTGAATAGGTGTTTAGCTAATCAAATACAAATTCTAATCAATTTAAGTTGAATGATGCATTCGACACTCAAAACAAGACTTAAAGTCGAATTTTCCTTGAAAGGCTCTGAACTTCTCCTCGTGATTCCTCTAGATAAGAGTTGAGGTGCTCAATTGCTACTTTATTGAGAGTATTGATTGATTAAAATGAATGAATAATAAACAAGTATATAGAGATAATAAGACAATCGCAAACAAAAAGATTTATTTCGAGATTCGAGCCACTGCTCTACGTCCCCACCTTCACCACTGTGAAGGATTTCACTATCTACTATTGGATCTTCTATAAAGGGACCTTACAATAAGGAATTACAACCATTCAGAGTACACAACTCTCCAACTCAATCCTCTATACCAGAGGTAGCACAAAGCCAATTGATAAAATAAGCTCTTGGTGATCAAGAGATCACAAACACTCTCTTTAAAACTCTATTACAAATCCCTATAGAATAAAAAGTAAATTTGAAGCTCAAGGATGTATGTGTGAGTGAAAATCAGTATAGAGAGATTTAAAGAGCAGAAAAACTCAATTAAAACTCTTAAAATGAGAGCACAAAAGAAAACTCTAAAAACTTTCTCTTTGAAACCAAAAACTAGAATTTCAATAGAATTTGTTGTTGTAAACATTCAATCCCAGTGATTCCTTATATAGGTTTTAGAAAAATACTTTTAGAGTTGTTTACCAGGTCTAAAAGGGAAGAATTGACCCTAGAAATTCAAATATCCACATTTTAAAAATATGTTAAAAATACATATTTTAAATTCTGGTCATTACTGCTACTCTGGCAGTCTGTCGGTCGACCGGCCATTTTAAAAAATTTAACAGTTGGCTATTGGTCGACCAGTCGTTCGACCGTGTTTAACCGAGGCCAAAATGGTTACAGTCGATTGACCCATCGGTCGACCGCAAAAGGGGATTGGTCGACCGGAAATGTGCACCAACATGCACACCCTTCTGTCAGAGCTTTGATCGACTGTATGGTTGACCATTCTGGCCTGTAATAGGCATGGTCGACTCCTGTTCGACCAACCTAGGCCAAAAATAGGGTCAAGGTCAGTTTTGAAAATTAAGAAAATTTTAAATAATTTTTTTATAAATTTTGGGAGTCAATAGTGGGTCTCATGAGAAATTATGTGAGGCTGAGTCCTTGCTTCGAAAGATGGAGGAGAGAGGTTCAAGCTGGATAATAAAACATTTGACACCCTTGTCTCTTTAGGTTTTCAGAGGAGATATTTTAGGTGTCTTCAGTTGTTTTGAATGGATTAAAGAGATTGGTCTTCGTCATCATGTTGTGACTTATAGGATAATATTTTGAGAAAGAGATTGGTTCAAGATGTGTAGAATGTTATTCAAGGCCTTATGATGTCATGTCCATGTGTCGATAAGCAATTTTTACTTTTTATCACAAGGATATACATTAACAAAGGTTGCTTAATGAGGCGAGTATATTGTTTGAAAAATATTGTTTTGAAAGGAAAATCTTTCAAGAATTATACTACTAATTATGTCATTTTTATCTAACATATTGCCTCAACAGGGAGATGGGATGATATAAGAAGAGTGCGACACTTGATGGTCATTAAGAGGGCTGTCGAAAGATTCAGGATGTAGTTGGAGTGAACTAAAGGAAACGGATGTGAGATTTGAATATAAGAAATGTTTATTTTTATGCTATGATTTATGAAGACTTAAACTTAATTTTGTGATTCAAATTTTTCTGCTAGTTGGTTATCACCATAGATAATACAAGTAATGCGTAACCTTTTATAGGGCATGAATTTCTTAACAACTTTCTACCAAAGCAATGTATCATGTATGAAGAATTTTATTGAAAATTCTAAAGAGTTGTGTCTACTCTGGATAGCAGGCTGTACTTATATGGTTTATTAAAATATATGGGTACGAGCAAATTCTTATGCAGTATCAATACCGAGTGAAATGAGGTCCACCATTAATATACACATGTAATTTCTTAGAGATTCTGACACTGAGTTATTTATGGAAGATTTGTTAACTTTTAGAATATTGGTATTCTTGCATTCAATTTAAATAGAATATTGTCTACATTCTCATTGCAAAAAAAAGCTATGGACTTCTCATATTATTAACTTTTCTAAGTTTACCTGAAATTTTGTAAAAAGTTGCTTGACATAAAAATGTGATATTCTAGTAGATGCTCCCATGATATTGTCGTAGTCAAATGTGAGTTTGATGAGAATGGTTTTATTAGAAGAAATTGTATTTACCTAATATAAATAACCTGAAAGATCAAGAACGTATCCTGAATTTACAAATAGGAACTAGGTCTTAATAATAAAGGCAATGACAACCAAATATTGCTATGTGATTATATTTTATATTAACGATATGGTCGACAATTGAAAATGTGTATCAGAAAGTAAACTATAACACTGAGTTCACTAAGTACGAAAAATAAGTAGAAATGATCACAGACTTGAATTCAATTAATGGGCCAATAATAATAATCGATATATGTCGATTTTGTCTACATAAGTTAAATGGGAAACTTGAGAATTGGTTGATAACTTGTGACAAGAACTTAAACTAGTGAATCATATACTCCTGGATCCCAGGTAATGATTTTAAAGGAATAAAAGCATAAGATGTTGCTTAAGTGTCGACTTATTAGGCCATCTATAAATAACAAGCATGTTAAGTCTCCAAACATGGGTTGGTAGTTAGTCAACTATTGTCATCAAATATTCAAAAATATAAAACAGAAGTATACTTAACTACAGACCTAACTGTTGACCAAGGATGTGTGTTAAGAGTGCAAATAATCACATGATAAATTATTCATTGATCGTGATAGTTATTGATATGTGTGTGCACCTATATATAAGTGATCAGTGCCTACAACCATAATATATACCGAATGCATGAAATTGATGTGCTTATATCATGAAGCCTAATCGAAAAACCGAACACCATATCAACATTATAATTTCCCTTCAAATAAATGTTTAAGTATATTGTCTTTTCGATAAATTAATCCCCATGAGGTGAATACATCGAGACTTGTATGAACTTGAATGTACATGTCATATAGTAATGTGTATGTGTACACATATATATAAGTAGTATAATCAAGAAGGTTGGATACTAATAGCATGAATGAGAACTCAATCTACATGAATGAGGTGAGCAGCTCATTGTGTAGTTAACTTGTAACTTATATATGCTTTCATGTATAATAAACCATATGTATGTTCTCCATAATAGAATTACTAAAGCTGTAAAGCAAACTATAGTATTTAATTGATTTTCATATCATTGATACATTGGTTGTTATTTGCGTGTAAATATAAATATATGTCTTTAGCATTCATGCAAATTAGAAGAAGGGGCCAGACGGGAGCCAGTAGGAGTGGAAGACGGTGTTATTGTTTTAATATCTATATATTCAGATTAAGGAGCCGGTAGGAGGAGAAGATGGTGTTATTATTATACAGTATGTACATACACGCGCGCGCGCATACACACACACAGACTTGTGTCATTCCGAAAGGATTCTGAACCCTTCCCATTCAAATACCAACATCTGACATTCGAATGCAAGATCCACTCCATTAAAATTGATCAATATTATTTTAAGTATCTATAAACCAAAAATTAAATATTTTGAATACTTTTTGCCCATGCATCAATTAGAGGAAAAAACGAGCGGCCTATATAATGAGTTGATTAGTTTAACGGTGTAGAACATTTGAAGCCTAACAAAAGTTAGTTTGTAGGGGTTTTTAATGTTTAGATCATGATCAAATGCGAGACAAGCATTTGTATGTCTAAAGACCTACATCTAACCACTACTTTGGACCGTCCATTTTGTGCCACTTGATGGATAGGCAAAAAAATTTCAAAACACTTGATTTTTGCTTTGTAGATACTATAGATCAACTTCAATGAAGTGGATCCTGTATAAGAATGTAAGAGGGTTGTATTTGAGTAGGAAGGATTCGGGCTCGAATCCTTCCGGAATGACACAAGTCTCTCTCTCTCTCTCTCTCTCTCTCTATATATATATATATATATATATATATATATATATATATATATATATATATATATAAAATAGAGGAAGGGGTCGTGTGGGGGCTGAAAGGAGGAGGAAGACGATGTTATTATTTTATATATCTATATATACGGAGGAAGGGGCCGGACGGGAGCCGGTAGGAGGGGGAAGACGAAGAATTCCACACTTTACATGTGAATTGAATATGCATATGAATAATGTGTAATGTGTATCCCAATTAAATATAACATGTGAATATTGTGAAGTCTGATGTGATATTGTGACATGTGTAGTGTGATATGATTATATAATATACAAGTATATTTTTTGATGCATGTGTTATCTAGATGCATAAACTACGTTTATGATTTAGTTATTGTGATCGATGTATCATCATGTATGGAATAAAAGATATGTGTGTAGTACATTTTGTGTATATATAAGATGGATTCGATAATAAGATAAATGTTGGCCCAAAGGTTACAATCCTCGGTTTTGTATTTTGATGATAACAAAGCATATGAAGTTATTTGGTACTAATCAAGTTCAAAAGTGTATTTCAGGGTTCAAAAAGATCTAACAGTTTTCTTCCTCTAAAGGAAGATGTTGATGGCTCAAGGGTACTCAAGAACGTTATCATAGCTCAAAGCACTCAACGTCGCTCAAACGTCACTATCAGAGAAGCCCGCTTGAAGATTCTTATAGTCGATTAGAACCTTACAAGAAACTAGTTTGTTAAAGAGTAGAATATCGATTTGAGGCTCAAAGATACACACATACACAAAAATACACGTTTTTAAAAGTTTGCTTTTGACATGTTGGTTTTGATACTTGTTCCACATTTTCTTAAAATTTCTATCTCAGTTTAGAACTTGTATCTCATGGCTATGCATGTCTTCTCTCTATCAAAATTCAAACAAAAATTATTTGAAAAGTTTTTTATCTTCAGAAATATCTTGACCCAGTTTTTGGCCTAGGTCGGTCGGCCAGGCAGTCGACATACCTATTACAGGCCAGAACGATTAACCGCACGGTCGCCCGAACCTCTAGAAATTAGGGTGTACATGTTGTGCACATTCCCGGTCAACCGACCGGCTTGACGGTCCCTTATAGCGGTCGACCGGTCCCTTATTGACTGTTTAGTGTATGTCTATGTGCTAAATTTCAATCTTGTCCTAAAGAGTCCCACTTGATTATGGTAAACGGGTATTATTGGAAGGGGCTTGTGGCATCTGAAGACGGACAATTTTTCATGATGAGTTTTTCAGATGCTGACATGCTGGTTGTAAAGTGGATAGAAAGAGCACAAGTGAAACTTGTCAATTTCTAGAAAATTGTCTTGTTTCATGGTCTTTTAAGAAACAAAATTGTGTAGCCCTTTCAACCGTCGAGGCAGAGTATGTTGCGGCCGGGGCTTGTTGTGCACATGTCTTTTGGATGAAACATACTCTCCTTGATTATGATTTGCATTATGATCATATTAAGATATTTTGTGATAATACTAGTACTATTTATATGACTAAAAATGGAAATCAAAATAGTAAGACAAAGCACATAGAAATTCAGCATCATTTTCTTAGAGCTCACAATGAGAAAGGTGATATTGAAATTGATTATGTTTAAACTGATTTTTAACTAGCAGATATTTTTACTAAGTCACTTGATTTAAGAGATTCTCTTTCATTTGTGGAGAACTGAATGTTTGTATTGTTGATTCATGAGTTTTCCTTCTGATAAAATCTACATATGTATTAATTTTTGGTTGTTTTTGCTTACCCTTTTTGATGCATGACAAAAAGAGGAGATGATTTATAAGTATTATTGGTATTTGAGTATTTATTGGCATTTTTTTGATCATGCTCTTATACTATGCCTTTATCATGTAACTTGTTGATATCTTGTACTTGATAGCTAGCATAACTTGAGGGGGGGCTTCTATAAAGCTCTTTCCTAGATTTCTTTTAAATAGCTAATACGTTTTGTCATCATCAAAAGGGGGAGATTGTTGGCCCAAAGGTTACAATCCTCGATTTTGTATTTTAATGATAACAAAGCATATGAAGTTATTTGGTACTAATCAAGTTCAAGTGTGTATTTCAGGGTTCAAAAAGATCTAAAAGGTTTCTTCCTCTAAAAAAAGGTGTTGATGGCTCAAAGATACTCAAGAATGGGATCATAGCTCAAAGCACTCAGCGTCGCTCAAACGTCACTATCAGAGAAGCCCTCTTGAAGATTCTTGTAGTCGATTAGAACCTGTAAGAAACTAGTTTGTTAAAGAGTAGAATATAGATTTGAGGCTCATAGATATACACACATAAAAATACACGCTTTCAAAAGTATGATTTTGACATGTTTGATTTTGATACTTGTTCCACATTTTCTTAAAAATTTCTATCTCAGTTTAGAACTTGTATCTCATGGCTATGCATGTTTTCTTTCTTACAAAATTTAAACAAAAATTATTTGAAAAGTTTCTTTATCTTCAAAACTATCTTGACCCAGTTTTTTGGCCTAGGTCGGTCGACCGGGCGGTCGACCGTGCCTATTACAGGCCAGAACGGTCGACCGCACGGTCAACCGAACCTCTGACAATTGAGGTGTGTATGTTGTGCACATTCCTGGTAGACTGACCGGTCGACCGGTCCTTTATTGCAGTCGACCGGGCGGTCGACCGACTGTAACTCGTTTTGTCTCGGTTAAACACGATCGACTGACCTGTCAACGAGAGCCAACAGTCAAATTTTTTTGAATGGTCGGTCGACCGGCCGGTCGACGGACACATTGCCAGATTGGCAGTAACAGCCAGTTTTTGAAATATGTTTTTAAACATGATTTTTAAAACGTGAAAAATTGAATTTCTAGGGTAATTTCTTCCTTTTAGACCTGGTAAACCTATTCTAAAAGTGTATTTCTAAAATCTATATAAAGGGTCATTGGGATTGAATATTTCATAATAATAAATTCTATTGAAAATCTAGTTTTTGCTTTCAAAGAGAAAAAGTTTCAAGTTTTCTTTTGTGCTCTATTTTCAAAGTTTTAATTGAGTTTTTCTGCTCTTAAATATCTCTTTTCTGATTTCCACTCTCACATGCATCCTTGAGCTTCAAATTACATTTTACTCTATAGGGTTTTTGTAACAGAGTTGTAAAGAGAGTGTTTGTGATCTCTTGATCACCCGAGCTTGTTATCTCAATTAACTTTGTGTTGTCTCTGGTGTAGAAGATTGAGTTGGAGAGTTGTGTGCTCTGAGCGGTTGTAATTCCTTGTTGTAAGGTCCTTTGTGGAAGATCCAATAGTGGACAGTGAAATCCTTCACGGTAGTGAAGGCAGGGACGTAGAGCGGAGGCTCGAACCTCGAAATAAATCTTTTTGTTTGTGATTGCTTTATGTTCTCTATTTACTTGTTTATATTCATTTATTCTTGTCGATCAATACTTATCTCAACAAGATAGAAATTGAGCACCTCAACTCTTATCTAGAGGAATCACGAGGAGAAATTAAGAGCCCTTCACGGGGAATCCAGCTTCAAGTCTTGTTTGAGTGATCGGTTGCATTATTTCATATTATATTGCCTTGAATTTTCATTTGATTAGCTATACAACTATTCACCACCCCCTCTAGGTATAATTTCACTAAATAACAAAGAAAATTGTACTATACAACCTATAGATCCTATTATATGTAGAATCAAAACCTTAAAAAACGTATTTGGGAATCAATGATCAAAAGAATCAGACCATCCTGAAGATTATGGAGACAATTGTCTTGATATCATGAGATGTCAATTTTCTATTTCTCTTGTTCATTCAGATTTTCCCTATTACTTGTAAAATTATGCTCATTATCGATTGTGTTCATTATTCCTAGATACTCTTCTGACTCTCTCTCATTGGGATGTCAAGCTCATCCCCTCCCAGTTCCATGTCATGCTGGTCGAGGCGAGGCGGAGGCCCAGCTTGAGTCATAGGCATTTTGTTAAGAGTTTTACTTAGAACGAGTGTTGAAGGTGTAAATATGTTTTAATGCTTTCAAAGTTTCTTGTTGTATATGTCATAACCCTATTCGTTGTGTGAACTTGTAAAGTGTGCTAGATTGTGAGATGGATTATGTGTTGATGAGTTAGATTGTGATAATTGTTACAAGTTAGAGTTATATACTTATGTGTTATTTTTTAGATGCAGAGAGTGGTACTTTCCAGCTTATGTTATTGTGTTTTCACATAAGTAGGCGATGTCAAGCCGAAACATTATTATATGATTTGCGTGAGTGATTATTGAATTTGGTATATGTAATTGGATTAAGATAAGCTGTGCAGGCTGATATTAATATATATTGCATTTAGGACAAGTGATAAAATACAAAGGAGATGCTGCTGAAATTTTCAAGAAATCGGATAAGATCAAGATAATCTATTTATTAAGAAGGATGTTTATGTCATTTGAGGTTATTAAATTTGGGACCGTTACAATAACGCTGAGACAAGAATACATAAGCAAGTGTTTCGAACTCTTTCTGGTTTGCCAAAATCTTCTTTATGGCGACTGAGTGTCTCAAAGACAAGGAATTCATCTTGTCATGAGAGCAGAGTATAGACCTGCAGATGAAGAGGAGGAATCAGAGGTAAAATGTTGTGGGAGCTAAACTAGAGGGGCTAAGCATACACACGAGTGCCAGCTTGCATCCTCTTTACAAGGGTACGATCAACGTCAACTGAAGAAGGAAAGATATTCTCGCCGGAGACATCAATTTTGAAAAATTTGAGCAAATGAGTAATAACCATCTTGTAGGAGAGATTCCTACTCAGAATCATGAGATGCTCCGAAAGTATGAAATCGATGAGAATCTTCGGGATGTTGACCCTAATGCCTTTCAAAAGGCAACAGATGCAGAGTGGAGCACAACCCTGAGCATGGCGATATTCATGCAATTTTAAGAGTAGATTGTAAAAGCCAATCTTAGCAAGAACCTGGCAGTGAGTATATAGTACTTCACCTCCTCGTTATTCACCGGTTGAATATCATTATCATGGAGTAATCTAGAAGCAGAAAGAGCAGTCTCACCGCGAGGATACTCAAAATCATCAAAGTGAAGACGAAAAATATCAGCGCCCTCACACGATAAATGGTAAATTCTAGCAAATTTTTCTAGAGAGGTATCAATGTCAACATTCTTGACATAGGACTGGATAAAATTTTCCCTAAAGGATAAGTTCGAATAAAAGACAAAGACACGGATAAACTTGTTCCTTAATGGTGGCGGAAAATTTCTAAGGAATTGGCCCTAAGAATTTGAGCAAGGTTGCGATGCTCAAAGTCATTGAGCACCACAGTTCTCTCAGAGATAATTTGCGTTTTCCAGAGAATAAAATGCTTGAATTTAGCATTGACAGAAACGAGAGGACCGAGGGTGGAAGATTTAGGTCTAGATTCAGATTTCTTGGATTTTTTTAGTTTATCATGCCTAGCTCTCTTTGTAGAGATGGTGATAGATGAAAATAGATGGAAAACCTGAAGATAAAACACTTGAAATTGAAAGAGAAAGGAATTCAAAAATATACCAAATTGAGTAGCAAAATTCCTCCACAACTCACTTGTTGATGAAGAACCCAAGAGCTATTGAAGTTTCTTGAGAAATTTGAAGCGAATAGAAAGAATTTTGGTGGAGAAAATTGGGAGAGGAGTTGGCAATGAAAAGGGAGAGGAAGAGAAAAAAAATGAGATCTAAGGTTTTGTAAATAGTCATAAATAATCAAAATTGACTATCGGCGGATTGGACAGTCAACCGACCCCGGTGTTTTGTTGTTTTGCAGTTCACTACGGTAGACTCGGCGGTCGGCCGATTAAACCCGAGAACAATGTGTTTCTTAGTCGATCGACAGTGCGATCAATCGAGGAGAACCAGAGAGCATTCAATCTCTCTCGATCGACTGGGTGGTCGATCGGGATGAGAGTTTATGGCTCTCTCATTACTCTGTCGACCGTGCGGTCAGCCGATACTGCCCCAAATCTAAAAAAATTGAAAATTAATACTTGGTTTTTATTAAAAGCCAATTGAAATAAACTTGTAAAAATCATATTTAATTGAAAAAAATATTTTGAGAAAATAGTTTTTGTCCCGCAAAATTATAACAAATATTTGCATAAATAATTTGTTCAAACATGTTATAAGATTCACATAAAAATCATGCAAATATTTACGTCATAAATTAAGCAATTAAAATTAAGAAATGAAGTTGTATACTCTTGACGGGCTCTGAACTTCTCCTCATGATTCCTCTAGACTAAAAGTTAAAGTAAATAATTGCTTTTTATTTTTATGTTTAATAAATGAGATAAATATGTCTTAGAAAATTTTGCAAAACTACTTATATATGTTTATATCAAAATACAAGCATATAAGATAACTAATACAACTCATAGGCATTAAGCATGGGAAACACATTTTGAGTCTAAGTTATCATCATAGTGTGCATTCTACATAAACAACATGAGATCATATTATGATGCCAATAGAAATTGAAATATATTATGATATATTCAACAATTTAAATCATCAAAATTGTCTAAATATACCTAGTACACATACATGAAAGTAGTCAATCAACTCATCATTTCTAAGCATGGATTACATATATAGAGTCTAGACTAATAACAATATGCAAGGAATGTAAGCTTATAAAAAAGTGGAGATGTTACCGATACGATTTAAGCAAGCAATCTCTATTTTCAAAGTGTGTTCTCCCAACTTATTTTCTTGATACAGATGCATAAAATAGGTTTATCTTTAAAACTCCAATTGCATACACTACAAAGGCACCACCTCCCCCTAAGTCTTGAGGAGGACACACTATATCATTAAATTTGGTGTATTTTTTTTGTACCCGTATCTTTTTGTATCCTTGGGGGTTAGTATTTCTCGTATCTAAACATACTTATTCTTTAAATTTACTTTTAAATAACAATTTTATACAAGATGGCCTTTGTGACCACAATGTGTACAAGCGTATACTTTTCTATGTGATTGTACTACAAAATTGTATTTTTATTAACACTTTTACATATATATCCTTAATTATTCATTTATTAATTAATGCTATTAACCCTCTTTTTGCTTATGGTATATAGAAATTCAATAAAAAAGGAGATAATGAGTAGAAGAAGCTTCTATCCTATCTAAAGTTAGATTTTAAATTATATTGAATCTAAAGGAGGAAAGGATTAATCTTCATCTCCTAAATTCAAATTCAAATTCAGAAGATAAAGTTTAAGTAGATGAATGAGATAAAGCTAATTTTATAAGAAATAAGGAGGATAATTCAAATTAAATGGAGTTTAAAATTAATTCAGACTCGGATTCAGACTGTACACCTTTTAGTATTCCTATCTTAATTTTCTCTATAAATTTTAAAATCCGATGATTTAAGATGCTATAGAAAGAAGACTTGAAGGGCTAAAATTATTATATTTACCACTCTGTTCAATTCAGCTATCTGATGAGTAATATTCAGCGATCAACATGCTAACTTACTGTAGGATTGAATTTTCATATTGAATTAGGAAACCTTCTAATTTGTATCCTAGTATGATTATTTTAAGGTCTATTTAAAGGGCTGAAGTTTCTTATAATCTCTCATCTCACATCAAAGATTAAAATTATAGATTTTTTTAGATCTATTTTCTTTCTGAATTTTTATTTTTGTACGAGGAAGAAGACAGCTCTTTTATTGATCGTGACAATCAATAAACAGGTTTTATCTTCTCATATATATGTTTTGTTTTTAATTTTGATTTTTCTTTATTTTCTTTATTTCTTGCTTTCTTTTGCTTCCCATATTTACCATGAGTAGCTAGGTCTTTTCTCATGTTTTCCTAACATATCACCACCATCACATAAAATGTCTAGTAGATAACCAGATTAGATCATATGCATGCCTACACCAATCTTTATTCTTGAAAAATCATTAAGATAAGCAACTAGTTTAAACACTTTTTTATTGTTCTTCTTAATCTATACCTGATAAATATCTTGATATTTTAATGTTCAATTTTAATAAGTGTTAGGATTAAAAATTTTCTTGTACTTTCTAATGATCTTTCTTACCTTATACTTGACCGACAATTTTGATATTGTAATATTACATCTTGGTTAGTGCTATTTCAACCCGTTTCCTATTTTTTGTCCCATGTATCTACTTGATTTTATTGTAGAATATCATGTTTAGGATTTGAAGTGAAGTAATTATCTATCTAGTATTAGCATGTATGGTGGTTGATTATTAGTAAGTTGTGAACCTTTCTATTAGTTTAATTCTTTATCCACATACAATTCATTTTTTTTCTAAGTTCTTTAAATAGAGAAGATAATAAGAAGACAATATTACCGAAAATCTTCCATCGCATCTCTCCCTATGTTCGACCCGTTTAGCTCTTACTACATCAGTTAAATTGTGAAGATTCATAGTCGAAACCAATCACATACACTTTTCATGTTCTCTGTATTCTTTTTGGCAATCAAAATTTTAGCGTCGTAGCTGGGAAGGGAACGGTATACATTATTTTCTAACTAAACTCTTCTCTGTTTATGAGAAATCAAAAAAAAATATATTTCCCACTGCCTATCTAAATTAATTTGCTTACAATTCATTTGAAAGGTCAAGACCATCTTTCCATCAATCAACCTCTTTACCAAATTATCATGACTATCCCCACCCTACTCTATCATCTTTTACATCTTATCCTATAATTGGATGCAATTATCAAGAACCTGAAATTGATCAAAGTTTTGAAAACCTTTTTGAAGATGAACTTAACTGTTTGGATGATTCGATTAGGGATGCCCCAGTTAGTTACATACCTCCAAAAGATATAGTTAATATAAGTTTTGAGGAGATGTATGAGGATGAGCTTATATTTTTAGGTATTCATGTTGCACCAATAATATTGTGTGATAACGAGGATGAATATGTAAAGAGTGGTGGAGAGAAAAAGAGAAGGAGAAATGAAAGTGATGAACAAGTTGGAGAGGATGAAAGCTAAAATGACAAAAAGATTGACCTCTCCAAATTCACCACTAAAGAAGACACATTGGAATGATAAAAAGCGAGCTAGAGGGAATAGACCTAAATAGATATATAAGTATACCTCTTTTATATTTTATTTCATGCATTGAGGATAATGCGTGAGATAGGTGTGGGGGAAGGTGTACTAACAAACTAACTAGGTGGTTTACTAACAAATTTTTTTATATTTTTAAAAAAAACTTTTTAAAAAGAAAATAATTTTTATTTATCTTTTGTAAATAATTAAGTTAATTTTAAGAAATAGAAAAATCATAATTAGGATTTCTTACTACTTGGTCAAAATAAGAGTATTTGATTTTTAGGTTTAGCAGAAAAAATTGAAAAAGTAATTTAGTCTTGATGTCTTTACCTTGATGAAATATGCATGCTTTATATACTTACATATTTAGGATTCAAAACAAAGAGTCTTGTGTTTTAGAAAAATATACAAATCTAATTATTAATTAGCTAGGTATTTTGGCCTAAGAAAGCCTTGGTATTTATGCGAAAGGTAATTAGGTAAGTTTGAAGGAAAAAAGAGAGAAAAATATATAATATATCTATCAATATACCTAATAATCAATTAGTTACGTATTAGGGCCTCAAGAAGCCTGTATACTTACACGAAAGAAAATTAGATGAGTTAAACATAAAAAAGAAATGCTTAAAAGGCAACGAAATGGTAATACTTCGATCTTCTTAGAAAAAAAAGTAATAAATGTATAAGGCATGAGAGTTGAAGTTCAAGAATCCCAAGAAAAAAATTCAGATTCACAAAGATGCATATGACTTATGGTAAAGATAATAGACTCGATGAGAAATTCAGTTTGAATCTTAACTAAATTCATAAATAAATATTTGAAAAAAAAATAAGTATAAGAATGATCAATTTGGTAATCTTAAAAACTTATAAATTGCTTAATTTTTACAAAAATATTTCAAATATTTTTCCTCTTTTAAAATGGATTTCGAAAATACTAACATTTTATTTTCTTTCTTTATAGATTTTGTGGGTGTAATCCACTGAAAACCCTAACGAGTCAACACTCATCCTATAGGGGTAACTGATCGGAAGAAAACCGTGCACGAAAAGTGTATCTTTTGAAATCAATAATTAAAAGTGCGTGCTTTGGCTTCCTCAACACTTTCGTTATAGCATAGAGGCTAAATGGGTCGAATCTAAAGAGACGGGAAGCGATAATAGTTTTACCGGAATGTTCACGTGTATGTTAAAGTTTCTTCAATGTTTTAAAAAATCAAAAAAAAGAAAACAAAGAATGAAAAGAGAAGAGTACAGTGAAACATGAAGAAGTGTGAAACATAGAAGAAATGGTTTTTATGATTTTTATTTGTATATCGAAAACAAAGTAAAAAAGAGAAAGAAAACTCATGGCTGCTAACTACTAATGGCTCCACTAACATGCTAACCTCTTAGTGATAGTTGCCTCACATATATCCTTAGCCACCACTAGTCCTTGGTTCAAGGCCGTTTCAAAGCATAACCCATATGTTAACTCATCACATCCAAACTCAACAAAACAAGTGCAAGCTACACTTAAACCATCAAAACTAAACAAGAGTAAGCATGGAGTAAAGTAATGTTAGCTTGTTAGAGAGTTAGGATATTAGACTGTTAGAATCCATCATCATGAGCCATCAATGGCTCTTGCAAGAGCAAGGCCAAGTAGAGGCTATTAGATTCATGTGGATTATCAAGTAAGAAGTTAGCAAGTTAGTGGTTAGTAGTTTGCTGCCATGAGAGAAAATTAGCTAAGCATATAAAAGGAGTTAGAGAGAAGAAAATAAGGAGAGGTAAATGTTGGCCCAAAGGCCTATCACCCTAGTTTTGATGATGATCAACTCATGAAGTTATGTTTACTAATGATCTTTTGTTTAATTAGTGACAGATTCATTATCAAGATCTTAGTAGGTGTGCATAGCTCAACAAAGGATAAAATGTCAAGATTTGAGCTAGCACGGTGTGATCCTAGGAGTTTTTGGATCAAGCTTGGACCAAGTCAAGAAGATGAGAAGGCTTCAAGTGAAGACTTCAAGAAGATGAAGACTTGTGTCTAGGTATAACATTTTGTTTTTGTTTTAGTTAAAAATGTAAAGGATAGATAGTTGGTGGATTGCTCAAGTATACCATGCACACACACTCTTGATTTACTTGTCTTTTCATAAAAGAATTTTCAGATTTAGAAAAGACTTTCATTTTGGAAAAATATCATTTTGGTTTTTGGTATTTCATTTACATATGTTTAACCCAAATCATATTTAGAGCTTTATGACAAAAACATAGATATTTCATTATGATTGTGTAGTGGATCATATCCATACACACTATGCTTTAAAAGTATATCTTGTTTTTGTATTTGATGAAGATTTGGAAAAATATGTTTAGAAAATATTGTTTTGGAAAAACAGTTTTTATCATGAGCCAAATATTTTCAAGTTACAAAAATAGTCCAATCTTTTATAACATGCCTTGATTTTGTGCAAGCATGTTTGTTTATCAAGTATATTGGTTAAAACTATTTTTGTAGATTTTTATGTATTTTATGGGATTTTATATGAGCCAAAAAGATAAACTTTTTAATCCCAGAAAAACTATTTTCAGGCTTTAGCTAGTCGACTTGCCTACCTTTATAGTCGACTAGTCCTGAAGTCGGTCGACCGGGTCGGTCGACCGACGTGCACAAACGTGCACGCCTTTGTGTACTGGTGGTCGGTCGACCGTGCCGGTCGACCGCTCCAGAGAGCAGTGCTCTCTGGAAAGTTCGGTCGACCGCACCGGTCGACCGTGGCTCCAACGGTCAGAAATCTGACCGTTGGCGGTCGACCGGGCCGGTCGACCGGCAGTACTGACAGATCCCAACGGCTAGTTTTCTGGCAGCCTATAAATTTGGGGTCTTGTCATTGTTTTGAGATAAGATTTTAGGAGAGCTTTGAGCCAGTTTTTCCCAGACCTTTTAAAGGGTTTTCTCCACAAAATAGAGAGCAAATACTTCCAATCTAAAGGGAAGAATTTATCAAGAGTGTAAAAGAGATTTCTTGAGTTTTTCACCAAAGTTTCAATCCTTGCTTTTCTCACACAAACACTTGAGAAACCATTGTCTATTCATCTTATAGGAGTGTTGTAGTGAGAGCTTTTATTGGTGATCAAGTGTTTAGATCACCAAGAGATCATTTCTTGTTCTTTGAGGAGACGGGCAAGTGTGCTCGTCGTTGTTTCGAGTTCGGGTGCGAACTTGTTGTATGAGGTGCGGCCTCGGCGAGCCGGTGGGCTTGCGGTGTGTACGGGACTAGGGAGTCCGAGGGCTTGTAGGTGTTGCGGCACCGAGGAGAGATCCATTGGGATCTTGCATAGTGGAAATCCTTCGTGTGTCGAAGGCGGGGATGTAGAGCAAGTGTGCTCGAACCTCGAAACATACCTTTGTGTTTGCGATTGCCATTTCTCTCTCTCTCTCTTGTTTATATCTTGCACTCAATTATTGTCTATCTTTATATGCTTGATATATTCATTTGTGCTTAATTGATAAACTTGCGTGGGATTGTTGCTAACACTTGTATTCAACCAAGAGAGCCAACGCGGCACATCAACCCATTCAAGGGGAATCTAGAGGAGTTTATCCAGAGCCCTTCACGGGGAATTCGGCAACACTCTTGTGTATACATAGTGTATAGTGTAAAAGTTGTAATTAGGTCATAATTATTTTTAGCTTCCGCATTATTTGCATCATTCCTCATTAAGTGACCATTAGATTAGCCATCACCTATTCACCCCCCCTCTAGGTGAACCTACAATTGGTATCAGAGCTTGGTACTCTGATTTGGTCTAACAACCTAGAGTTAAAGATCTCATTTTTTGGCTAATCACAATATTTTGTACACACACCATGGACTTCATGTCACCACCCATGTTTGACATTGTTAACATCCATATATGGAAGGTGAAGATGTCCTTGTACCTCAAAGCCCTAGGTTATCATGTTTATCTTGCCACTACTAATAATGCATATTGTTTAAATGGTAAGAATATTGAGGCTAATACAAAAGCCCTACATGCTTTAAGATCTACCCTAAATGATGATTACTTATCTAGGGTTGCTAACATTGATTTGGCTTTTGTAGTGTGGAACACCCTCCTCTCCCTTGGCGAAAAAGAACAATATTATGCCGGGAGCGATTCGGACGTTGGAAGCGACATCTCCAATGTGTGCTACATGGTCCAAGGGGATAACCCCCTTGAGGTAACTACCGAATCCGAGGATGAGGATGTAGACATGTCATATGATGAGCTATCTACTTTTTGTCAATTATTGCTTAATAAATATGACATGATTAAAAAGGAAAATAAAAATTTGAAAAAGAAAGTTGATTGCATGCATATAACAAGATTCTTTTAAATCTAACATTGCATGCTTAGAAAAAGAAAATGAGTTTTTGAAAAATGAAAACGTTTCCCTTATGTCTAAATTAAATTATTTGTGTGAAGGGAACACGATTTTGAAAGATAAAATTATTTTGGTGAAACTCAAAAGGAAATTGTTTTTCAAGAAACAACTCTTTGAAAAAGAACATTCTTGAAAAGAAAAAGAAAAAGAAAAAGTTAAAGTTTCTAAAAAGAAGAAAAATGATTCCATATCTCACATGTCTTTACATGCCACCATTGATGATAGTGAGATTAATCTTTTGAAAAATAAAATTAATAATTTGAACTCAACTTTGAGCAAATGTGCTTTTGATCATTCTAGGTTAGAGTCTATGTTTTCAAAGAAACAAACTCCACACATTCATGCACATCACTCTCATCATGCATTTTCTTATGTTGCATGCCACGATCACAGTCACACTCATAAGCATCATAAGGTGTACACTTGTACACATTGTGGCCGCAAAGGCCATTTAGCAAAGTTTTGTTTTGATAAAATATATCATGTAAAGTTTGCTAATAAGAAAAATGTTTGGGTTCCTTACAAGACTAACCCCAAAGGACCCAAGAAAAAATGGGTACCAAAACCCCCACCCCATGTTTTTGATGTAGGTGAGGGCTCTCACAAGACGTGAGAGATTTGGTGCCTTGGTGGTGGTTGCACGTGGACTAGATGGACATATTTTTTGATGCACCGCTATCAAGGAGGTTTTGGTGGGAAAGGCCACCATGTTTGGAGCTTTGGAGTTGGTAACAATCTCTAAACTCCCTTTTTATTCATGTTCATGCTTGTTCATTCATATTATTTTGAGCATGTTCATGTTTTATGTATTTTTGTGCTTCATGTGGTAAAAACATGCTTAGATGTAGTTTTTATCAAAACTTGTATTATACATGTACAAATAGTGAGTTACACGTGACTTACATATGTTTGCACTTCATGCTCATTTGTACCCACTATATGCACATGTATAGGTTAGTTTTGATGATTCTCATTTATACATGCTTTGCCAATTTTTGTGTTTTACTTCATGTATATGTATCTTTTATTCAAATCTAATAAATATACATGTATACCCGTGAGTCTCTTGCCTTCATGCAAATACATTTGATAGACTCTTTTATGTTTGGGATATGTATGTGTATTGTTAGGATTGGATAAATCATACATATACCATGAAGATTAGTTTTTTTTTAATGAAAAATAATTTCTCATGTTTTGTTTTACAAAATGTTATTCATGATTTGAGCTTCAATGTCTATTTTCATGAAAATGCTATTTACATGACTCTTGTACACTCATATTTTATTCATTTTGTCATGACCTTGTTTCATGAACACCTTTTATGAGCTTTATAGATCTTGAGTGTCATATTTCTGTATTTGGTATGATTCATGGAATACATATGCTTTGATTTCATGTTTTGAAGGATCTTTAACTAGTTTTTCAAAATTATTTTAACTAGTTATTGTTCCTCATTTGGTAGTGATTTTCAATACTAAACCATTTTCAAATCTATCTTTGAAAACTCCTACCATCTATGGGAGGATGGATGGGCGATTATGCCTTGTATGCTTCATTGAAAATCTTTTACCTTATGCATATGAAGGGTGGTAAGTTATGAGTTATATACTTGATCTCATTGTTATGTCAATTGGTATCATTGAACCGTTTCAATTGGTATCAATATGAACTTATTTTGTATATACTCATATTTTGTTTCTTATATATGTATGTATCAATTTCACTTGGTATACTCATTTCTCATACATATATATGATTTTCATGTGCTTAACTTTCAATTGGTTCACATTTTTAAAGCACAAAGTTTATGATGAAAAATAAATTTTTTGGATCACTATGTTTACTATTGGTATCAAAATGCTTCAACTTCATATTTGTTAAATGTCAATTGGTATCAATATGTTTTTAAAAAAAAAATTATTGCTTTCAATTTGGTATCTTAAAAATTTGTTTGTTTTACAAAAGCTCTGATACCTTTCAAAATTTTGTTTAAGGAAAAAAAATTTTGTTGATATGTTTGTATTACCCCTTCTTGATCTTTTTGTTTTTAACAAAAAGGGGGAGAAAAATTTGTTTGATTTGATTTTACTTTGAGCCCTTTGTTGATGAGTGATAAAAAGGGGGAGAAGTATTTAGTATATATGCATGTTTTCATTGCTTAAGGGGGAGAAGTATTTGTCTTCCTTGTTAGTTATGATATATTTTTTGTTTTGCAAATAGGAGAAAAAGAATTTGATGCATGTTCATCTCCATCATTTGCATACATATTTATGAGCTTCATTGTCAT
This sequence comes from Agave tequilana, assembly GCA_038442645.1. Taxonomy (NCBI): domain Eukaryota; kingdom Viridiplantae; phylum Streptophyta; class Magnoliopsida; order Asparagales; family Asparagaceae; genus Agave; species Agave tequilana. Next base: position 30,250 of record JAVJIF010030613.1, on the reverse strand, counting down.
ATATTATTATTTATGTCTATGCATGAGTTAAGGGGGAGCTTCCTTGAAGCTTTACTTTAATCCATGCATATATAACTTCATGTGTTTTGTCATCATCAAAAAGGGGGAGATTGTTGGCCCAAAGGCCTATCACCCTAGTTTTGATGATGATCAACTCATGAAGTTATGTTTACTAATGATCTTTTGTTTAATTAGTGACAGATTCATTATCAAGATCTTAGTAGGTGCATAGCTCAACAAAGGATAAAATGTCAAGATTTGGAGCTAGCACGGTGTGATCCAAGGAGTTTTTGGATCAAGCTTGGACCAAGTCAAGAAGATGAGAAGGCTTCAAGTGAAGACTTCAAGAAGATGAAGACTTGTGTCTAGGTATAAGATTTTGTTTTTGTTTTAGTTAAAAATGTAAAGGATAGATAGTTGGTGGATTGCTCAAGTATACCATGCACACACACTCTTGATTTACTTGTCTTTTCATAAAAGAATTTTTAGATTTAGAAAAGACTTTCATTTTGGAAAAATATCATTTTGGTTTTTGGTATTTCATTTACATATGTTTAACCCAAACCATATTTAGAGCTTTATGACAAAAACATAGATATTTCATTATGATTGTGTAGTGGATCATATCCATACACACTATGCTTTAAAAGTATATCTTGTTTTTGTATTTGATGAAGATTTGGAAAAATATGTTTAGAAAATATTGTTTTGGAAAAACAGTTTTTATCATGAGCCAAATATTTCCAAGTTACAAAAATAGTCCAATCTTTTATAACATGCCTTGATTTTGTGCAAGCATGTTTGTTTATCAAGTATATTGGTTAAAACTATTTTTGTAGATTTTTATGTATTTTATGGGATTTTATATGAGCCAAAAAGACAAACTTTTTAATCCCAGAAAAACTGTTTTCAGGCTTCAGCTAGTCGACTTGCCTACCTTTATAGTCGACTAGTCCTGTAGTCGGTTGACCGGGTCGACGACCGACGTGCACAAACGTGCACGCCTTTGTGTACTGGTGGTCGGTCGACCGTACCGGTCGACCGCTCCAGAGAGCAGTGCTCTCTGGAAAGTTCGGTCGACCGCACCGGTCGACCGTGGCTCCAACGGTCAGAAATCCAACCGTTGGCGGTCGACCGGTCGACCGGCAGTACTGACAGATCCCAACGGCTAGTTTTCTGGCAGCCTATAAATTGGGGGTCTTGTCATTTTTGAGATAAGATTTTAGGAGAGCTTTGAGCCAGTTTTTCCCAGACCTTTTAAAGGGTTTTCTCCACAAAAAAGAGAGCTAATACTTCCAATCTAAAGGGAAGAATTTATCAAGAATGTAAAAGAGATTTCTTGAGTTTTTCACCAAAGTTTCAATCCTTCTTTTCTCACACATCAACACTTGAGCAACCATTGTCTATTCATCTTATAGGAGTGTTGTAGTGAGAGCTTTTATTGGTGATCAAGTGTTTAGATCACCAAGAGATCATTTCTTGTTCTTTGAGGAGACGGGCAAGTGTGCTCGTCGTTGTTTCGAGTTCGGGTTCGAACTTGTTGTACGAGGTGCGGCCTCGGCGAGCCGGTGGGCTTGCGGTGTGTGCGGGACTAGGGAGTCCGAGGGCTTGTAGGTGTTGCGGCACAGAGGAGAGATCCATTGGGATCTTGCATAGTGGAAATCCTTCGTGTGTCGAAGGCGGAGATGTAGAGCAAGTGTGCTCGAACCTCGAAACATACCTTTGTGTTTGCGATTGCCATTTCTCTCTCTCTCTTGTTTATATCTTGCATTCAATTATTGTCTATCTTTATATGCTTGATATATTCATTTGTGCTTAATTGATAAACTTGCGTGGGATTGTTGCTAACACTTGTATTCAACCAAGAGAGCCAACGCGGCACCTCAACCCATTCAAGGGGAATCTAGAGGAGTTTGTCCAGAGCCCTTCACGGGGAATTCGGAAACACTCTTGTGTTTTACATAGTGTATAGTGTAAAAGTTGTAATTAGGTCATAATTGTTTTTAGCTTCCGCATTATTTGCATCATTCCTCATTAAGTGACCATTATTAGCCATCACCTATTCACCCCCCCTCTAGGTGAACCTACAGTAAAGAGAGAATTTTCATAGATAGTCACCTTCCATTACAAGCACTCTTGCTTTCCAACCATGTGTCACTCTCTCTCCCTATTACAAGATCTACAAGAAATGGAAAATAAAAAGAGGAAGAAGAAGAACATGTAATCTAAACTACCTTAAAGTACAACATGGAGAAGAAAACCCTAAAAACTATCCTAAAAACTACACAAAACTTCTCTGCTGGTGCTCTGGAAATCCCAGGGCTTTTATAGGTAAAAGAGGGCACTAGGGGGCCTGTACGGTGCCGCGCGTCAAATCACAGCGTGTGGCTCCACCACATTGCGCGCGCAGTTTCCCAGTTGTCCCCCTGTCGGCTGTGCTTGCTGATTTCCTGATTTGGGCCCCCCAGTTTTGACAAAACTACCTTCCAAGGTTAATGGCTATCTTTGTAGACTTTTAATCATCAATTAAATGGTAATTTTGGGTCTTCTTCTTCATTTAATGCCCTGGATCAAGAAACATGCAAGAGAGGTATTATTAACAGAATTTAATATTAAATAAATATGAAGATGTGGTATGAAATATGCAATTTTAGAAACTAATCACACCCCCACACTTATCTTTTGCTCGTCCCGAACAAAACAGGAAAAAGCTAACTAAGAAGATATTACACCACTTTCGCAGGCGACGCGATTGCACTCAGCGTGTGCAACAAGCCGTTAAACCTCTAAGCTTCCCCTAGAGGAGGAGTTTTGTTTCCTGAGGGTTTTCAGCGGATTACACCCACAAAATCCATAAAGAAAGAAATCAAATGTTAGTGTTTTGAAAACGAATTTTGAAATAGAGAAAAGTGTTAAAATATTTTTGTGAAAATTTAAGTGATCCAAGGTCATAGGTTAACCAGAAATTATTTTTCCTTAAACTAAGTCGAAATGCAAAATCTTGCTATAAATTAAATGTAAGAATTTAAAGTTGAATCGATTATTTGATCTTTTATAAAATTCTTAGAAAAAAATGCAGTTTGTGAACAGTGAAGATTTTTGGGATATCGATTCTGACTTTCATGCCATTTATTTATATTATTATTATTTTTTTCTTCCCTTAGTTTTCTTAGGCTTTCTAGCTTACCCGGTAGTGAGCCTTTATCCGGTGACTCCCAAACCAGATAGTTTTAGGGTACCAGATGAGAAAACATCCCTCGAACTTAAGGACTCGAGTAAATAAGGCCACGAAACTAAAGGTGATTATTTTGTTTTTGTCCACCATTTTAGGTGTGAATAATCATGCTTCCTGAGGCATAATTGCCCAATTTCAATAAGTAGTTTTATCATTTTTTATATATTTTTATGGTATTTTTTAGGGCATTTTAGTCTTTGTTTCAATCTCAAAAAATTGTGTAAGAGTGAAGTGCATATATCTAAGGCAAAAAATTCAAGATCAAATTATCTTTCCAATCTTACTTTCTTAGCCTAAAATTTAAACAAGATCTATTATTTTGACTTGGTTTAAAAATTCATAATTTTAGGTTTTCCTGATTCCTAAGATAATCTTAATTTTCTTAAGAATAAATCAAAACTAATTCTCGTATTTCAAGAAGTTTTGTAAAAAGAAAAGAAAAGAGTTTTTATACAAAAGAAAATTTTAAAAAGTTCCTAAAAAGAAATGTAAATGAAAGAAAATGTAAAACTAACTATGTAGTAAATTCTCCCCCACACTTATCTCATGCATTGTCCTTAATGTATCGTGAATGTGTATATACATGAAAAAAATAGGAAGGGAAGGAAGTGGCTCCGGTGGTGGTCTGATTGGGTCAAGCGTTACTACCCAATCAAAAAATCGTAATCTTGTAGAGACCCACCAGTGACCTCTCTAATACGACCCAGTAAAAGAATGATTGAGTGAATGGTCTTATTCAAAAAATTATCCCCATCTAATTTTCAATTTTCAAAAATAATTACTGAGTCATTTTTTTCAACACCCTTGCCCAACAATGAAGTGTGGTTTTGGAAGATGATTGATTTGGACTCAAATGGAAAAGGAACAAAAACCGATACCGACTCGGAAATTTGACTCAGATGAAGTCAAGATTCAAAAGGGGGCGTCAAAGTTGATTCCAAAATGGGGTCCAAACCAAAGAATTGATGTTCACACACTTTCCCCATCAATAAAGTGTGATCATAAGATATTGGTAATTCAATTTCACGGTATACTGGTATAAGATTCAATGTTAACTCTAGAATAGAGAAAAAATCTTGTAAAGATAATGGAGTCATTATTGAATCAAAGAGTGAAATGGAGTCACCAACTTAAGGTTCAGGATCACTTTCAAGCTTAAGTTCAATTTCGGGAAAAGAATAACTTGCTAAAATGTCAGGATGGTTCTCAAAATTTTGGGGAAGTTCAAATGAATGTACTGAAATTGAATCTTGATTTTTTTCCACGGAAGGAATGTGCATCGGTGAAATGATTGATTCAAGTTCAGTAATTATGGTAATCAAAGCTGGTTCAAGAACATTACTTAGTTCAGGTAACATGAGTCGATATTGATTCAAGAATTGGACTCGAATTGATAAATTGAAGCGCAGGTTTACATTCATCTTCAAGTTCAATTTTAGGAAATGGATAACTTGCCAAACTATCAAGAGGTTGATGTTGGTCAAGTTCAAGTTGGTATGATAAAATTGAAGCTGGATTTCCAAAAGGACATGATTCTTGAGTCATATGAACATCTGATGGACATGGGAACTCAATCATATTTTGCATCATTCGCTCGGTTTCTTACATGAATTCCATATTTTTTCCCACAATGATTTTTCTTTGAGTGGTGCTAGAAAAGAACTATATGAATTTTGAAAATTTTGTGGACATGATGAGGCCATCATGTTTTCAAATTTTTTTGGGCCTCTATCGCTTCTTTCAAAGTCCTTTGCAGTGATGATTTTTCTTTATTTAGTGGTTCAGGAAAAGGAGGATATGAAGCAGAATCGAGAAATGAATATTTTGAAAATTGTAGGCAATGTGGTTAAAGATTTGACTCGGAGGAAGTGAATCCCCATGAACTCTGTGAAGAGTGGAAGTTATTTTGAAAATTATAGTCATAGAATTGGGGATATAAGTCATATTGAGTCGGATAATCCCAACCTGACATATATGGTTGGTTCATGTCTACATAGCCGGGTCAGAGTTATCTGAGTCAATATGATCGGGGTTAAATATAGATTTATATTAGGATTGAAAAAATTGTTGTTGTTAAAATCCATTTCACAATTTACAAAAAAAAAAAAAACAAACAACAAATAAACAAACAAACAAATAAACAAATAAAGAAAGAGAAAAAAGAAAAGAAGCCTACGCTAGGGTTGATTTAGACTTAGATGACTCCTAACTGGTTAGACTGTCCACTGGGGGTACATCATCAGAATCTGACCACGAGTTAATCGGCCAGGTATGGGCAAGATCAGTGGGAGGCATCCATACCGGAGCAACGGACCTAATTATGTCAATCACTGTTCTTCGAGGTTTCACCTCTCAATCCCAAACCTTTGACACCGATTTGACATAGTCAACTTCTAGCAACTTCTCCTTAGGTCAGTCTCTAGGGGCCAACGTCTAGCAATTTTTATTAAGACTTGGGTTATGTGAGTGGGAGGTGATTTTTGGGCTAAAGAAGGGTAATAACTTTCCCACCTTATATTGTATTGGATTTTGCCCTTAAGTTTAATTCGTACAAATGTGCAATATAGATAAAAATGAACACACAAAGAGAGTAAATCACCAACGTGTTTGTCCTAATTATATACAATGCAATATGTACACCTCCGTCAAGATCACAACAACACAAGAGTAAAATAGTATATTGAAATTGAAATTGATATCTGCCTAGATGCAAATGTCTAAACTGTTTTTAAAACATCCAATTACCGTATTTTAGTTCTTAAATTACTACAGTGCACAGGTAATATAAATAAAAAATAGCAGCAGAATATAATAATATACGAGAATTTACCCAACCACACAAAGGCAAGTGTGGACTACTACAATGCTAAAACTTTAACCTGCACACTAAAAACAAAGAAGAAAAGTTAACAAAAATGTGAATTAAACCGTTCCCATCCCCGGCAATGGCGCCAAAATTTGATCGGGGGAAAACCGTACACGAAAAGTGTATGTATTGAAATCAATAATTAAAAGTGCGTGCTTTGGCTTCCTCGATACTTCTGTTATAGCATGAGGCTAAACGGGTCGAATCTACAGGGACGAAAAGTGATAGAATCTTTACCGAAATGTTCACGTGTGTGTTAAAGTTTCTTCAATGTCTTAAAAAATCAAAAGAAAAGAAAATAAAGAATAAAAAGAGAAGAGTATGGTGAAATACGAAGAAGTAGGAAACATAGAAGAAATGGTTTTAATGATTTTTATTTGTATATCTAAAATAAAGTAAAAAGCGAAAGAAAACTCATGGCTACTAACTACTAATGGCTCCACTAATATGCTAACCTCTTAGTGATAGTAACCTCGCATGTATCCTTGGCCACCACTGGTGTTTAGTTCAAGTACGTTTCAAAGCATAACCCATATGTTAACTCATCACATCCAAACTAAACAAAATAAGTGCAAGCTACACTTAAACCATCAAACTAAATAAGAGTAAGTATGGAGTAAAGTAATGTTAGCTTGTTAGAGAGTTAGGATGTTTGAGTGTTAGAATCAATCATCATGAGCCATCAATGGCTCTTGCAAGAGCAAAACCAAGTAGAGGCTATTAGATTCATGTGGATTATCAATTAAGAAGTTAGCAAGTTAATGGTTAGTAGTTAGTTGCCATGAGAGAAAATTAGCTAAGCATATAAAAGGAGTTAGAGAGAAGAAAACAAGGAGAGATAAAGAGAGAACCTTTCATAGATTGTCACCTTCCATTACAAGCACTCTTGCTTTCCAACCATGTACCACTCTCTCTCCTATTATAAAATCTACAAGAAATGAAAAATACAAAGAGGAAGAAGAAGAACAACTAATCTAAACTATCCTAAACTACAACATGGAGAAGAAAACCCTAAAAATGATCCTAAAAACTACTTAAAACTCCTCTTCTAGTGTTCTGGAAATCCCAGGGCTTTTATAGGCAAAAGGGGCACCAGGGGGCCTGTACGGAGCCGTGCGTCTAATCACGGTGCGCGGCTCTGATCGGTCACATATATTGCATATACATTATCACGTTACCATGTTTTTTATCTTATAAATCCTATTAATAAGTCTTATTCTTCTTTGTTAAATATAGGCCCATTGCTAAAAGAAAGGGAAGAGAAACGAGCCCAAAGCCCATCAAAATTCTGATTTAAATCAGAATTAATTCGAAATTAGAAGATCAGGGTAGATCGAGACAGATCAGAGAGGATATAATCGGTTGAACATCAGTTAAAATAGATCTTTACGAATCAGTCGGTTTAACGCCAGAGATAAAATGCCGTTTTGTCAAAACCAGAGGCTAAAACGGGAAATCCATAACCAGATAAAGCAGGATCGCGAAACAAGGAAGTGTATCCTCCCGGCTGTGGCCACATGGCCGCAGCCAGGCCTTCCACGGCTGTTTGATTACGGTTGGGGGAGCATTTGCTCCCCCAATCTTCTTACGCCCTCTCCTGTCTGGTTTTTCCCTATAAATACCATTTTCGACAAAGAAGAAGGGAGCGAAGACTAGGATTAAATTTCTTGTTTATTTTTAGGATTTCAGGAGCATTGTTAGATAGCTTGGAGAAGTTGTATCTCCTCTTATTTTTTCAGTTTAGACCAGCAAAGAGAGAAGAGTGGAATTGAGTGTGTAATTCATCTTTGAAGTGACAATAAAAGAGCTTCTACTCGCTTATTCAACTCAACTCGAATTCGGTATGTTTATGTTTGATTTTAATTCTCTTGTTTATTTTTCTTTCATCATGAGTAGCTAAATCGTTTTCTGAGCTCACTAATTAATCTTTTCTACTTCCTCTCTCTCGATTGATTTTTATGAAAGAACTTTCTTGAATCATAATAATGCCTAAAGTTAAACTTTGTTCTTGAAAGCTCATGAGGATGCTCTTCTTTTAAACTTGGACTTTCAAAGCACAAATATTTTCAAATCATTTTTATTCCATTCTTACTTCTTTGCGCTTGATGGTTTAACATTCTATTTTTAATGTTGTGTTAAGAAAGACCTCCAGATTTAATCCAAAATCATCTTATTTGTTTTACTTGAACATTAAAAGAAATTAAGGTTTATGCATATGATAAAGTGATACACCAAAATATTCTTGAGATAAGTAGTAGTTGAGTAGAAAATTAGTGAGCCTAGATCTTTTCCTATATTAAAAAAAACAACCAAACAATCTTCATCATTTTTAAAGATCACCTTTTCCAGAGCCTTCTCTAAATTTTAAGTTTTTCGTTTAATCACTTTCTTTCTCTCCATTCTCTTTTCAACTAAAAAAACAAACACCATTCTTTGCTTTCTAAACAAAAACACCGAAAAGCTTTCATCACATTCGTCCTCGTGGACACGACCCGTTAGCCAAAGCTAGATGGTAATCCTTTCACTTTCATTTAACGATCAGGCTCCACCACATTGCCGCGAAAACGCGACAATTACCGTGTTTTCACGATAATGCTTGGGAAGCGCTAATGCTTGGGAATCGCGCGCAGCGCTGCCTGCTGCGCGCTTCCCGGTTCTCCCCTTGTCGGTTGTACTTGCCGTTTTCAGATTTGGGCCCCGGTTTTGACAAAACCACCTTTCAAATTCAATGGCTATCTTTGTAGGCTTTTAATCACCAATTAAATGGTAATTTTGGGTCTTCTTTTTCATTTCATGCCATGCACCTAGAAACATGCAAGAGAGGTATTATTAACGGATTTAATATTAAATAAATGTGAAGATGTGGTATGAAATATGCAATTTTAGAGACTAATCAGTAACCTAAAGGTTTAACGGCTTGTTGCACTTGCTAAGTGCAATCGTGATTGAGTGAGTTTAGATTAGTTTAGTTTAGATTTTTAGTTTTTAGTTTTGCACGAGGGCGATCAAAAGATAGGTGTGGGGTGTGATTGTACTGCAAAATTGTATTTTTATCATCACTTTTATATATATATCTTTGATCATTCCTTTATTAATTAATAGTATTAACTCTCTTTTTGCTTATGGCATGTAGAAATTTAATGAAAAATGAGATAATGAGTAGAAGAAGCTTCTGTCTTATCTAATGTTGGATTTTAAATTAAATTGAATCTAAAGGAGGAAATGATTAATCTTCATCTCCTAAATTCAAGTTCAAATTCAGAAGTTATCTTAGAATATGAATGCGATAAAGCTAATTCTACAAGAAACAAGGAGGATAATTCAAATTAAATGGAGTTCAAAATCAATTCAGACTCGGATTCAGACTGTACATCTTTTAGTATTCGGACCATAACTTTCTCTACAGATTTTTAAATCTAATGATTCTAGATGGTACAGAACGAAGACATGAAGGAGTACAATTCTTATGTTTACCACTCTGTACAATTCAGCTATTAGATACGTTACATTCAGCGATCAACATGCCAATTTGCTGCAAAATTGAATTTTCGTATTGAATTAGGAAACCTTCTAATTTGTATCCTAGTGTAATTAATTTTGAGGTCTATTTAAAGAACTGAAGTCTCTCATAATCTCTCATCTCACATCAGAGATCAAAATTAGGTTTTTTCTTTAGATTTATTTTTTTTTCCAATTTTTTATTTTTGTACGAGGAGGAAGACAACTCTTGTAATTGATCATGACAGTCAATAAACATGTTCTATCTTTCTCATATCTTTGTCTTGTTTTTAGTTTTGATTTATCTTTATTTTCTTTATTCTTTCTTTCTTTTACTTTCCATGTTACCATGAGTAGCTAGGTCTTTTCTCATGGCTTATGATTGAGGTGGAACCTGCACACAAAAATACGCAATTTCAGAACTTAAGATAGAAAGAGTGCAAGTACTCAATACTACCGCTATAGCAAGTGGCTATGCAGGTCGTGATCCACAAGGAGGGACTAGCGATGAAAGTTTTTTTAGCAAGCTCTCTTTTAGGTTACAAAGAATGGTTAAAGATCTTCTTTTAGTTCTTAAAAGGAAAATGAAAAAGAGTTATAGTTAAGTTAGTGATTGGTCACTAATATTGCACATTTATTATCATATTCTCCTACTTATTGTATAATAAACTCTACATTTTCCTAATTAAATGTTTAATTTATTTGCAGGCGCATTCCTAAAGGAGAGTGAAGAGATGAGCCCAAAAGCCTACCAAATTCTAACTTAATTCAGAATAAATTCGAAATCAAGGAATCAGGAAAATCTTGGCATATCAGAGAGGTTGAAAACTGGTTGAGAAGAATCCTCCCTGAATCGATCGGTTGAAGCCAAGGATCAAAGGCCATTTCGTCAAAATCCCAGACATAAACTGCAAATCCAGATAAAGATAAATACAAATCGAGAAATCGGGAGCACCACCACAGGGTGTGGCCACCTGGCCACACCCTGGCCGCGGAATGTGGCCAAAGCCGCGTTTTCGTGGCTTTGTTGGTGAGTTAGGGGAGTGTTTGCTCCCCCTATCTTCATACGCTCCTGTAGGTTGGGTTTTGCCTATAAATACTGGGATTTTCAGAGCCTCCAGAGGACGACCATGCAGAGATAGGATTTAGTCCAGTTTTTCATTCTTTGTAGTGTAGTTTTTGATTTTCTTTTCATGTAATTTTTAGTTTTAATTTATGTAAATCAGAGGAGATCAGTTTCATAGGAGAATGAGAACGAAGCTTGTGCTGAGAGTGACACCAGTGTAAGATTTCCTTCTTTTCTCTTATTGTTATGAAATCGAATCTGTAGTTCCCTTTTGTATGTACTTTGTTTTTGTGTTCTTCTTCTTCTTCTCTACTTTTCTTCTTTTGGTGCAATTGCTATCCAAGTGAGTCTAAAAGCATCGAAAGAGCCTTGCCTTTGCGAGTGTCACCGATAGCCCATGACGGTGGATTTTGAGTTCATTCTGTATCACTTCATACTTGCAACGTCTTGATGATGTAATGTGGAGGAAACGGGAATCAACTCTTATGGGCTATACGTTGATCGCCTCACTTCAAGTAACATCATTGCAAAAGATTCAAGGTAGGTATTTGGCCAAAGAAGTAAGTAATTTTTAGTTTCTTTTCTTTTTATTTAGTTTAGAACACCACTATCCACCAAATCTTTTATCACTCTTTTCAATCTCATTTGTACAAATCACTTCTAGTTTCTCCATCTTCCAATCTCTCACTTTCTGCTAACTTCATTGTAATTTATTTTTCTTTTCTTTTTAAGAAACTAATGAAGAACTTTAACCATTAATGATAGCATAAAAGAGAACTTGCTAAACAAGCTTCCATCGCTAGTCCCTCCTTGTGGATCACGACCAGTATAGCCACTTGCTATTGCAGTAGAATTGAGCACCTTGCACATCCTATTCTTAGATTTGAAATTCTGCATTTTGTGTGCAGGTAAAAACTCAATCAGTTAGGAGGAAAGCGATAGATAGAGAAGGTGGAGAAAATTGAAGTGGATATGTACAAAGAAATGAAAAAGAGTGAAAGAAATTTGAAAGATTGTGGTGTTGGTAATTTACACTAAAATTAAAAGAAAAGAAAACCTAAAGAAAAACTTACCTCTTTTGGTTGATGACTTACCTGGAACCCTTTGATTCGATTCTAATAATAATGAAACAAAAGACTTACTTACACCGGTGTCACCCTCAGTACAAGCTTGATCTTCTTCCTCCATGAAACTCATTTCTCCTCTCAGTTACATAAAGAAAAGTAAAAATTACATAAAAAACCTAAGTTCTAAGCTACAAATTAGCCTAAGTTCTATTCTCTGCTTGGTCCTTCACCCTTGCCTTTGAGATTGCAGGTATTTATAGAAGAAATGCAGACGTTAGAGGAGTATGAAGATAGGAAAGCTGGCTATTTCTGAATTTGAATCCTCCCTTATCTCCAAACTTGATTTGATGTGGATATTCAGTTTTGATCTGCAGTTTGTTGTCGTGTTGATTGCTGAATATCACTTATCAAATGACAGAATTAAAATAGATAATCACATAAGAATTGTATCTCTGTAAGTCCTCTTTCTGGATCATCTTGAATCATTAGATTTGAGATTCGATAGTGAAAGTTATGATTCAAATACTGAAATATATCCAATCAGAATCTGAGTCAAACTTGCTTCATCTCATCCGTTGATCTTCTCTCTATCCATTTATCTCTCCGTATTGATATTCTCCTCAATTGATCTTTAGCTAACCAAAATGATTTATAGAAATCTGAATTTACTGATTTTCATTTGGTGTTATCTTCCTGATTTGCTCTGATCTTCAGCTGCACATTTGCCCCAATCCTTGATTTGTTCTAACTAGATCTGGATCATCCTCAGCTAACCAAATAGATCCGTTAAATCTGATTTTAACTGATTTTATTTGTTTTAATCCTCTTTCTCTTCATTATTATCTTCTATTAAATGGACATTTAAGATAATGAATTAGCAGATTTATACACCATAATAATGTAGGATTGTAATGAAAAAATGCAAAATATGTGTACGATCACCCCATATATGTAATGTTCATATGAATATCTTCAATGAACAAAAATCATAGATTGCAAAATCTAAAATGAGTGCAGGTGCTCACATTCTACCGCAATAAATCTAGAATGGTATGTACATTTAATGATGAGGGACATTGGAATATTGTTGAAGTTCTCTTGATGTATCATAGTGGTATTAATTTTTTTAGTTTCTTAAAAGTTCAGAAGAAATAATAAATGAATCATTAGCAAGTAAGAGTATGAGTTGGAATAGATTGGAGAAATCAGAAGTAAGATTGAGTTAGCAGAAGTGAAGATTGAAAGATGGAGAAATCAGTAAGTATAAAAATGAATTGGAGTGATAAAAGATTTGTGGGATAGTGTGTTCTAAACTAAAATAATTAAAAGAAAAAACTAAAAATTACTTACTTCTTTTTTTCAGGTCTAACCAGTTAGGAGTCGTCTAGGTCATAGGTCTACCCTAACTTAGTTTAGAAAATTTTTTTCCTTTGTTTGCTTATTTGTTTCTTGTTTGTGTTGACATTTCCTGTGTGATATGGCTTATCACAATAATTTTTCCAATTTAATAGTAATCCATATTACACACAACCTCTTTTTTGGATATTTACCAACCCGCATATCATAACTTTAACCAACCTAGTGTGCCGGATTGGTCTTATCCGAATCAATATACCCATGCCCCCAATCTTATAACCATAGCTTCCAGAATAATTTCGACTCTTCACAGAGTCAATGGGGATTCACCTCCCCCGAGTCCAATTTTCAACCAACTTGTCCTCCTTATCCACCTTGTCCACAATATTTTCAAGATTCATACTCAGTTCCACTAGTCCAAAGAGAAAACCATCATTTTGAAAATGAGTATGCGTGAGTCCAAACAAAAATCACAAAATCTGATGGACTCCAAATTTCTCACCAATTTCAAACAACACTTCATCTTTTCAACAAAACGATGAACCTATCAACTATGAAAAGATGCTTGAAGCCATGACTCAGGCTCAAAACGCTTGTAATCATGACATAGATATGATGGTCCAATCTCTACGTTCTGACCGTTTAGCCAGTTCTGATGTCAGTAACCATTCTGTTAGAGCCGAAGAGTCATGTTGTTTTGGAGCACAAGGTTCCATTTCAGCACAATCATTTGAACTTGTCCAAACCCCAAAATTTCAAAGTGACATTGACAGTTTGGCAAGTTATCCCTTTCCTGAAATTGAACTTGAAAATGAATATGATTATGAACCTCAACTTAGTGATTCAATTCTACTTCCTGATTCAATAATGACTCCGTGTCTTCACCTGATTTCATTCTTTTTCCCGAGTCAACATTGGATCCTGTGCCAATTCATCATGAAATTGAATCACCCATCTTTGATGATCATCATATTGAACTTGACCAATTTTACACTTTTGAAAGTCCTCTTGACAAATTGGCATGTTCTCAGTTTTACGAAATTGAACTCAATGAGAAATGTGACCTAGATTCTCAAATTTGTGATCCAGTTCAAATTCCCAAATCAATATTAACTCCTATTTTGTTACCCGACTTGAGTAATATTTTAGAGTCAGTTTTGATTCCCACACCTATCATTCTTGAACATGAATCACCAATATTAAGTCACATTCCATTGTTGGAAAATTAATGTGGACTTGAGTTTCAACTTCTTGATTTGGACCCACTTCCTAAACCAATCTCGACTCCTGAACCTTTACTTGACTTAAGTCACCTTCCTGAGTCGGTATTAGTTCCCGTACTTCCTAAGTCCAAGTCAATCATTCTATCTTTTCACACTCCATTCTGGGACAAGGCGGTTGACAATTTGACTCCGAAATTAATTATGGAATTTGAAATTTAGATGGGGTTAAATTTTTAATAAAAATCCTTTATGGATGCATCATTTTAATGGGTTATATTAGAGAAATTTCTGGTGGGTTCCTCCGAACTCCACGAAAAGTCGATTGGGCCGCATTTCGTGACCAATCAGACCACCACCGGAACCACCACCTTAAGGTAATATTTCCTTCCCTTTCTCTTTTTCATGCATCTATGCATTAATTCATACATTGAGGACAATGCTTGAGACAGGTATGGGGGAGGGTTCTAACATAACTTAGGTTTTTCTTTTATTTTTAAAAATATATTAATATTTTTCTTTACTTTTAAAAAACTTTTTGAAAATAGAAACAATATTTTGACATATTTTTTGTAAGAAATTGAGTCAATTTTAAGGAATAGGAAGATCAAAATTAGGATTTCTTAAACTTGGTCAAATAAGATTATTTGTTTGATTTTTAGGGTTAGGAAGATAATTTGTCAAAGTAATTTAGTCTTGATTTTTACCTTAATGAAATATGCACACTTCATACACTTATACACTTAGGGTTCAAAAACAAAGATTCTTATGCCTTATATAAAAAAAAAAAGAAAAAGAAAATATATCTATGAAAGATGAACAATCTATTATTGATTAGCTAGGTACTTTGGCCTAAACAAGCCTTAGTATTTATTCGAAAGATGATTAGATAAGTTTCAGAAAAAATATATATATAAATCCTCTGATTAAGCTGGGTATTTGTGCCTAATAAAGCATAAGTATTCACGCCTAAAAGGGGTTCAAATAATAAAATTCTTAGTTTTGTGGCTTGTTTGTTCGAGTCCTTAAGTCCTTGGGGTGTTTTCTCACCCGGTGCCTTAAGACCGTTTGGTTTGGGAGTCATCGATTAAAGGCTCGTTACATGGGCAGATTAGAAAGCCTAATAGAACTAAGGAATAATACCACAAAATATATAATATATATATAAATAAATGAGGCATAAGAGTTAGAGTTAAGAATCCTTAGTAAAAATTTTCACAATCACAAGGTGCATATGACTTAGGGTAAAATAATAGACTAAATGAGAAGTACAATTTGACTCCTTACTTTGATTGATAACAATTTTTGAATAGAGACTAAGTTTACGAATAAAAAATTCAATTTTCCTATAACTTATAGATTACTTAAGTCTTACAATTATTTTCGAATATTTTTCTCTTTCAAAATGTTTTTCGAAAATACTAACTCTTTATTTCTCTTTTCTTTATGGATTTTGTGGGTGTAATCCACTGAAAACCCTCACGAGACAAAACTCGTCCTCTAGGGGAAACCTAGAGGTTTAACGGCTTGTTGCACATGCTCAGTGCAATCGAGTGACCTGCGAAAGTGGTTTAATAATCCTTAGTATAGTTTAGTTGTTTTGCTCGAGGACGAGCAAGAGATAGGTATGGGGGTGTGATTGGTCACTAATATTGCACATTTATTATCATAATCTCCTACTTATTGTAGAATAAACTCTGCATTTTCCTAATTAAATGTTTAATTTATTTGCAGGCCCATTCCTAAAGGAGAGTGAAGAGAAATGAGCCTAAAAGACCACCAAATTCTGACTTAATTCAGAATAAATTCGAAATCAAGGAATCGGAGGAAAATCTTGCATATCAAAGAGGTTGAAAATCGGTTGAGAAGAATCCTCCCTGAATCGATTGGTTGAAGCCAAGGATCAAAGGCCATTTCGTCAAAATCCCGGACATAAACTGCAAATCCAGATAAAGATAAATACAAATCGAGAAACCGGGGAGCACCACCAACAGGGTGTGGCACCTGGCCACACCCTAGCCGCGGAAACGTGGCCAAAGCCACATTTTCGCGACTTTGTTGGTGAGTTAGGGGGAGCGTTTGCTTCCCCTATCTTCATACGCTCCTGTAGGTTGGGTTTTGCCTATAAATACTGGGATTTTCAGAGCCTCCAGAGGATGACCATGTAGAGATAGGATTTAGTCCAGTTTTTTATTCTTTGTAGTGTAGGTTTTTGTTTTTCTTTCATGTAATTTTGTTTTAATTTATGTAAATCAGAGGAGATCAGAGTTTCAAAGAGATAAAAAACGAAGCTTGTGCTGAGATTGACACCGTTATAAGATTTCCTTCTTTCTCTTATTGTTATGAAATCGAATCTGTAGTTCCCTTTTGTATGTACTTTGTTTTTGTGTTCTTCTTCTCTACTTTTCTCTTCTTTGGTGCAATTGTTATCCAAGTGAGTCTAAAAGCATCGAAAGAGCCTTGCCTTTGCGAGCGGCCACCGATAGCCCATGACGATGGATTTTGAGTTTCATTCTGTATCACTTCATACTTGCAACGTCTTGATGATATAATGTGGAGGAAACGGGAATCAACTCTTATTGGCTATACGTTGATCGCCACACTTCAAGGTAACATCATTGCTAAAGATTCAAGGTAGGAATTTGGCCAAAAGAAGTAAGTAATTTTTAGTTTCTTTTCTTTAATTATTTAGTTTAGAACACCACTATCCACCAAATCTTTTATCACTCTTTTTCAATCTCATTTGTACAAATCACTTCTGGTTTCTCCATTTTCCCAATCTCTCACTTTCTGCTAACTTCATTGTAATTTATTTTTCTTTTCTTTTTAAGAAACTAAAGAAGAACTTTAACCATTAATGATAGCATAAAAGAGAACTTGCTAAACAAGCTTCCATCGCTAGTCCCTCCTTGTGGATCACGACCCGCATAGCCACTTGCTATTGCGGTAGAATTGAGCACCTTGCACATCTTATTCTTAGATTTGAAATTCTGTATTTTGTGTGCAGGTAAGAACTCAATCAGTTAGGAAGAAAGCGATAGATAGAGAAGGTGGGGAAAATGGAAGTGGATATGTACAGAGAAATGAAAACGAGTGAAAGAAAATTTGAAAGATTGTGGTGTTGGTAATTTACACTAAAATTAAAAGAAAAGAAAACTAAAAGAAAACTTACCTCCTTTGTTGATGACTTACCTAGAACCCTTGCATGTTTTACCTTGCTTCGGAGGTGATCAACGCATAACCCATAAGATCGAGCTCAATCCCCATTCACCTTACCTCATCAAGATGAACAAGAATGAAATGATACGGAATCTTGAGGAGGAGAACATCATCATGAAATATCGGTGGCACTCACACAAACATGGCTATACTGATGCTTCTAGATTCCCTTGGATGCTCATCATAACCAAAAGAGGAAAAGTAGAAAGAAGAAGAATAGAAAAGTAAAGACGAACATAAAAAATAAATTACCTTTTATTGCTTGCAGAAATGATGGAAGAAGGAGGAGGGTACATCGGTGTCACTCTCAACATAAGCCTCTCTCTCTCTTACTTAAATGAATCTCAGTCTAACCTATGCTTACAAAGAAATAAAAATTACATAAAAAGAAAATAAAAACCTACACTAAAAAGAATGAAAAACTGGCCTAAAATCTATCTTTGCTTGGTCCTTCTCTTTACCTCTGAGATTGCAGGTATTTATAGGAGAAACGCAGAGGGTAGAGGAGTACAAAGATAGGGGGAGATGACTATTTCTAAATTTGAATCCTCCTTATCTCCAAACTTGATTTTGATGTGGATATTCAGTTCTAATCTGCAAGTTGTTGGCGTGTTGATTGCTGAATATAACGTATCAATGATAGAATTAGAAATAGTAATCAACTTAAGCATTATAGCCCTTTGAGTCTTCTTTCTAGATCATTTTGAATCATCAGATTTGAGATTCGTAGAAAATGTTATAATTCAAATACTAAAATGTGTCCAGTCAGAATCCGAGTCAAAATTGCTTCATCTCATCTGTTGATCTTCTCTCTATCCATTTATTCCTTTGATTTGATTCTGTATGTATTTGATGTTATTCTCGGTTGATCTTTAGCTTTAACTACTTGATTCGCCAAAAACTTAATTTAACCAACTGGATTTGGATCATCCTTCTCTAAACGAATAGATCTAGTTAAATCTGAATTTAACTGATATTTATTTGATTATCCTCTTTCTCTCTAGATTATCTTCTGCAAAATAGATATTTAAGATAAGAAATTTAACAGATTTATTACATAATAAATGTGAAATGTAATAAAGAATAATGCAATAAATGTGTGCAATCACACCCCTACACCTTTCTTTTGCTCGTCATTGAGCAAAGCAATAAACTAAACAAAAAATTATTAGACCACTTTCGCGGGTCACGCAATTGCACTGAGCATATGCAACAAGCCGCTAAACATCTAGGTTTCCCCTAGAGGACGAGTTTTGTCTCATGAGGGTTTTCAGTGGATTGCACCCACAAAATCTATAAAGAAAGAGAAAAATGTCAGTATTTTGAGAACACATTTTGAAAGAAAATATTTGAAATATTATTGTAAGATTTAAGTAATCTATAAGTTATAAGAAGACCGAATTTTCATTCCTAAACTTAGTCTCTATTCAAAAATTCGTTATCAATTAAAATGAGGAGTCAAATTGTACTTCTCATCTAGTCTATTACTTTACCCTAAGTCATATGCACCTTCGTGACCGTGAAATTTTGACTAAGGGTTCTTTAACTCTAACTCTTATGCCTTATTTTTTTATTTAAATCTATATTTTTTATTTATTTTTGGTCATATTATTCCTTAGTTTTATTAGGCTTTCTAATCTACCCATATAACGAGCCTTTATCGGTGACTCCCAAACTAAATGGTCTTAGGGCACCAGGTGAGAAAACACCCTAAGGATTTAAGGACTCGAGCAAATAAGGCCATAAAACTAAAGATTTTATTATATGAACACCTTTAGGCGTGAATACTTATGCTTTATGAGGCACAAATACCCAGCTTAATCAGAGGATTTATATAATATATATATAATATATATATATATATATATTATATATATATATATATATTATATATATATATATTTCTTTGTTTCAAACTTATCTAATCATCTTTTGCATAAATAACAAGGCTTGCTTAGGCAAGTACCTAGCTAATCAATAATTGGATTTATTTATTTTATATAAATATACATATATATTTTTTTGTTATAAGGCATAAGAATTTTGTTTTTAAGCCTAAGTGTGTAAGTGTATAAAGTGCACATATTTCATCCAGGCAAAGATCATATATATATTTCTTTTTTTTTTCAAACTTATCTAATCATCTTTTGCATAAATACCAAGGCTTGCTTAGGCCAAAGCACCTAGCTAATCAATAATTAGATTTGTTTATTTTATATAATATACATATATAATTTTTTTTATAAGACATAAGAATTTATTTTTGAACCCTAAGTGTGTAAGTGTATAAAGTGCGCATATTTCATCAAGGCAAAGATCAAGACTAAATTACTTTAACAAATTAGCTTCCTAACCCTAAAAATCAAACAAATAATCTTATTTTTACCAAGTATAAGAAATTCTAATTATGATTCTCCTCCTATTCCTTAAAATTGACTTAATTTCTTACAAAAATATATGTCAAAATATTGTTTTCTATTTCAAAAAGATTTTTTTAAAAGTAAAGAAAATGTTAAAAAAATTATTTTTTTAAAAAAAAAGAAAACCTAAGTTATGTTAGAACCCTCCCCACACCTATCTCATGCATTGTCCTCAAGTATGAATTAATGCATATATGCATGAAAAAGAAGAAAGGGAGAAAAATATTACCTTAAGATGGTGGTTCTGGTGTGGTCTGATTGGGTCAAGCGTTGCTACCCAATCAAGATAATATGGTGGTTCACGGAATCCATCTTTATTGACCTCTTTTCTATTTACATATTTATAGTCCCCAATATGAATAGAATCATGAAAGATCCTATCGTGAAACTTACTTCCTTTTATAACCAGTCCTGGAAAATCATCACGGAGTCATCATGGTCTCTACTCTATGTCCAACAAAAGAATATGACTTGGTGGAATGGTTGACTTGGACTCAAGAATGATAGGTACAGAAACTAATACTAACTCGAGAAAATCAACTTTGGGTTCGAGAGTTAGTTTTGGTTCAAGCGTTGAGTCCAAGTCCAAGAATTGATATTCACATTCTTTTCCCATCAATGGAATGTGACTATCTAAAATTGGTGACTCAATTTCTAAATCTACGGTACGGGAATAAATGTTGGCTCAGAAAATTTATCCAATTGGGTAAGATACCGAAGTCAACATAGATTCGAAGATGGAAACTGAATCACAAAGTTGGGATCGAGTTCACATTCATGATCAAGTTCAATCTCATTAAAATGAAAACTTGCCAATTCGTCAATGGGTTGATATTGGTCAAGTTCAAGGCTTTGTGGTAAAACTGAATCTTGGGCAAAGTTTTCAAGATACCATGATTCTTGGTTTTCATCATATGGCTAGAAGTGTTAGGAATAATCAAAAGATTGAATAGGGAGAGTTTCCTTATTCCTACGCATGTTCTCCAATCTACTAATTCTTTCTTCTATCATATCGAGTGGATCATTTTGGCATTGAATCATGGTTTCCATACTCTTTTTTAAGTTGGCATGTTTCCTTGAAAAATATAGAGTAAGATCTGTGACTTAAAAATTTTGACGGGATTTTGAGTCTTCTAAAATTTGAATCGTCGCTCAAGCTCATCTAAGGCTTCATCCTCTTTTCCCAGTCAATTGATTCTTCTAATGGTTGTTCCGGAGAAGGAGTATATGAAGCTGGATGTTGGTAGGGTAGTTGACAATATGCTCGGGAGGAGTTGTATCCCCATTGACTCCGTGAAGAGTAGTGAAGATTATTCCAGTCATGTTCATAGTATTAGGATTGGGGCATGTAATGATTCGGATAAGACCAATCTGGCACACTAGGTTGGTTAAAGTTATGATATGCCGGTTGGTATTATCTGAAAAAGAGGTAGGGTGTAACATAGATTACCATTAAAATTGAAAAAATTATTGTTATAAGCCATATCACACAAGAAATGTCAAACACAAACAAAGAAAAACAACCAATAAGCAAACAAATAAAAAGGAAAGAAAAAAAATCTAGCCTAAGTTAGGGTAGACCTTAGACCTAGACGACTCCTAACTGGTTAGAGGGTATATTGCCGAATCTAACCACAAGTTAATCGGCCAGGTAGGGCAAGATTGGTGGGAGGTATCCGTGCAAAAGCGACGGGCCTAATTAAGCCAAACCACCAGCCTTCAGGGTTCGCCCTCAATCCCCAACCTTAGTCACCGATTTGGGAAGAGTCAGATTCAAATCAACTTCCCCCTTAGGTCAGTCTCCTATTTGAGTCCGAGATGTCCCTAGGGCCAACGTCTACTCAGTTTTAGTTAGGCTTGGGTTAGTGAGTGAGGAGATTGTTTGTGGGCTAAGGGAGGGTAATAACTTCCCCACCTTATCTTGTTTATAGGACGAGCCCTTAAATCAATTTAGTGCAGTGTACAAGTATATAGAAAAAGTAACACTCAAGTAATTTTATACAAGAATGAACCTTATACTAAATGCTATGCACACATACCTTGGCTCCAACTCTTCAACAGTTAATAGAAAATGTAATGAAATAGACACGTGCCTAATGCAAAATCTAAATCATTTTTAGCATTTAAAATCAACCTTTTACTGTTGTGTTAGAAATGGATATAAAGTGATTCAAACATGAAATAAATAGCTACAGATTTAAACTTTGCAATTCAGCCAACCTGCAGAAAATACAGGTTAGTAGTTCGCTCAGATAGCCACAGGAATATAGCAAATCTGAGTGCTTCTGGCTCTGCTTTCCTTAGCAGAGTCCAGGGCTACTTATATGTCCACTGCAGGAAATTTCTTGTTGAACCTGTATACCAAGAACAAAGAAGAAAATTAACCAAAAGTGTAAACTTAAAAAGAGAATAACTTACCGTCCCTCCCCGGCAATGGCGCCGAAATTTTTGAGGTGGAACCTGCACACAAAAATACGGAATTTCAGAACTAAGATAGAAATAGTGCAAGTACTCAGTACAACCGCTATAGCAAGTGGCTATGCGGGTCGTGATCCACAAGGAGGGACTAGCGATGGAAGCTTTTTTTAGCAAGCTCTCTTTTAGGTTACAAAGAATGGTTAAAGATCTTCTTTTAGTTCTTAAAAGAAAAATGAAAAAGTTATAGTTAAGTAGGAAGAAAGTGATAGATGAAGAGAAGGTGGAGAAAATGGAAGTGGATATGTACAAAGAAATGAAAAAGAGTAAAAGAAATTTGGAAGATTGTTTGTTTGGTAATTTACACTAAAATTAAAAGAAAAAAAAACCTAAAAGAAAACTTACCTCCTTTGGTTGATGACTTACCTGAACCCTTGCATGTTTTACCTTCCTTGGAGGTGATCAACGTATAACCCATAAGATCGAGCTCAGTCCCCATTCGCATTACATCATCAAGATGAACAGAATGAAATGATACGGAATCTTGAGGAGGAGAACATCATGAAATTTTGGTAGCACTCATACAAACATAGCTATACTAATGCTTCTAGATTCACTTGGATGCTCATCATAACCAAAAGAGGAAAAGTAGAAAGAAGAAGAAGAAATAAAAGTAAAGACAAACATAAAAAAACAAAATTCCTTTTATTGCCTGCAGAAATGGTGGAAGAAAGGAGGAGGGTACATCGGTCATCTCACTCAACATAAGCCTCTCTCTCTTATTGAATCTCTGTCTAACTATGCTTACAAAGAAATAAAAATATAAAAAAAAATAAAAAACTTACACTAAAAAGAATGAAAAACGGCCTAAAATCTATCTCTGCTTGGTCCTTCTCTTGCCTTGAGATTGCATGTATTTATAAGAGAAATGCAGAGGGTAGAGGTGTACAAAGATAGGGAGAGATGACTATTTCTAAATTTGAATCCTCCTTATCTCCAAACTTGATTTGATGTGGATATTCAGTTCTGATTTGCAAGTTGTTAGAATATTCATTGCTGAATTTACATATCAAATGACAGAATTAGAAATAGTGATAAACTTAATGGTTATAGCCCTTTGAGTTTTCTTTCTGGATCATTTGAATCATTAGATTTGAAATTCGGTAGCGAAAGTTATGATTTAAAAACTAAAATGTATCCAGTCAGAATCTGAGTCAAAATTGATTCATCTCATCCGTTGATCTTCTCTCTGTCCATTTATTCCTTTGATTTAGACTCTGTATTTGATGTTATCCTCGGTTGATCTTTAGCTTTACCACTTGATTCACCAAAAACTGAATTTAATCACTGGATTTAGGATCATCCTCCTCTAACCAAATAGATCTAGTTAAATCTGAATTTAACTGATATTTATTTGATTTTATCCTCTTTCTTCTTCCTATGATTATCTTCTGCAAAATAAATATTTAAGATAAGAAATTTAACAGATTTATTACATGATAAATGTGAAAATGTAATAAGAATAATGCAATAAATGTGTGCAATCAGTTTACTAATATATCACCATCATCACATCTAATATCTAGTAGATAACCGGATTAGATCATATGCATGCCTACTCCAATCTTTATTCTTGAAGACTCATTAGGATAAGCAACTAGTTTAAACACTTTTTTATTGTTCTTCTTAATCTATACTTGATAAACATCTTGATATTTTAATGTTCAACTTTAATAAGTGTTAGGGTTAAAGATTTGCTTGTACTTTCTAATGATCTTTCTTACTTTATACTTGACCAACAATCTTGATATTGTAATATTACATCTTGGTTAGTGTTATTCAACCCGTATCCTAATTTCTATCCCATGTATCTTACTTGATTTTGTGGTAGAATATCATGTTTAGGATTTGAAGTGAAGAAATTATCTATCTAGCATTAGCATGTTGGTGGTTGATTATTATTATTCTGTGAACCTTTCTTTTAGTTTAATTCTTTATCCACATATATATTATCTTTCTTTTCTAAGTTCTTTAAATAGAGAAGATAATAAGAAGACAATATTACTGAAAAGCTTCCATCATATCTCTCCATAAGGTTCGACCCGTTTAGCTCTTGTTACAGTGGTTAATTGTGAAGACTCAGAGTCGAAACCAATCACATAACACTTTTCATATTCTCTGTATTCTTTTTGGCATCCATCCTATGAGCATGTGTATGTTGTAATTTGTGTACATGCTTGATGTGTGCTTGTGGTGTATGTTTCCCTGGGAATATAGAGTCAATTTTCTTCAAGTACATTTCTTTAAATTCACATCTAAAATATTCATTCTGTTTTTCAACTTTCAAACTCATTTTTGTCAAAAAATATTTTGGGATTTTGCTATTGCAAACATGCTTGTGAGAATCAAAATCCTTTTTTTAGCCTTTTCAAAGCAAATAGAAAGATTCTATTTTTCTTACAGATAATATCCAATTTGTTTTTCAAAAAGTCATTTCTTCTTCAATTTATTGTTTTGAACTTTTGAAAACTCATATCTTTCTTCCAGTTTCTCAAAAAATCTAGCAACTTCATCCAAAGTTAGTTCATTTTCATCAAGAGAAGTTTCAAGAGATACTTTAGCGGGGTCATCTCCATTAGCCGTGAAGCAAACATTTGCGGTATCAACTTTCTCATCGGATTCATTTTTGAATCATTCCATGTGGCCACATGGCCTTCTTCTTTTGTGATCTACTAGATGTGGTCGCTGAGAGAGAGGGATAATCCGTAATCAAATGTCATGCCTTCTTGCAATGAAAGCATGGACCCCACCGCTTCTTTCTTTCTTTCATTTTTCCCTTTTGGTCTTGTCCTTCGGAAGTTGCTCATCCTTCTCTTTTTGCAAAATATTTTGCCAATCTTTTTATAAGCATGGCAGAGTCTTCTTCTTCACCCTCATCCATACATTCATCTTTCTCCATAATAGATGGAGTTGCCTTGAAAGCAATGGACTTTTTATTTGGAGGTTCTCTTCCTTCACAGACCTTTGTTTACATCTCATGGTTTTGAGATTCTCAATAAACCCGGAGAAACCCATCTTCTTACGATTGTTCAGCTCCTTGAGAGTAGGCGCTTTGATCTTCCAGCTTTAAGAAGAGCTCTTATCACCTTCCTCACATTTTGATCTTTGTCAATCTCATCACCTAAGGAAGACAACCTATTAGTGGTTTTTGTGAAATGAGTAAGCATTTTATCTATAGATTCATTATCAAGCATATAAAAGTTCTCATATTGAGAATGAAGAAAATATATCATGGACTTCTTGACTTGAGATGGTACCGTTATGAGTTATGATCAAATCATTTCATACTTCAATGTGAATTTATAATTAATCACACAAGATAAATCATCATCATTTAATGCTTGTGTCAGTGCGTATTTTGCCTTAGCATTGGCTTCGTAGTCTTTAACGATGGCTTCAGATCATGTATCCTCATCACCGTGAGGTTCTACAAACTCCTTAGTGACAGTCTTTGTAACCCTAAACCCTAGTAACTTGAGAAATAAGGTCATATTCACTTTCCAAATGAAAATTTCAAACCATCAAATTTGGGTGGGGACTTGATGTAAGAAAAGTTGTGTAATGCCATATATTTGAGCAAATATATAGAACATGCAACAAAAATTTAGCCAAACAAGGATCACTCTAAGTTGGTTAAAGAAAAATCTAGATTACTAGGCTCTGATACCAATTGAAATCACCTAGAGGGAGTGAATAGGTAATGGCTAAAAATAATGGCAAATAATGTGAAATTAAAAACAACTAAGCAATCTAACAATACTACAGTAGTATGAGCAAAACAACAATCTTACACAATCAAAGCAATACAGCACAAAGGATATTTAGCATGTAATGATTAACACAATAGTCGCATGCAAGATATAAAAAGAGTGCGTAGAGTTGAGAGATAGAGAGAAGAAAAATACGAGAATATATTTCAAAGTTTGAGCCACTTGCTCTAAGTCCCACCATCATCGCGATGAAGGATTTTCACTACTATTTGATTCCTCAAGATTACAAACTCATACAAGTTCCAGCAAGAACTCTCAGACCCGCAAGTCCCTCACTCGGTGTTGCAACACCTATAATCCAGCCTGCAAGCTCGCTCGAGGCTGCAACCTCTACAACTCTTCAAGTAGAAGAAAGAGTGATCTCTCCTAGATCACAAAGGGTCACAAAACAATCCTATGTCCAAGATAGAGGAAATGTAGCTCTGAGATTATAAGTGTGAGAAAGCTTGAAGTATTGGATTGAAAGCTCAAAGCTAAAAATTAAGGATTTGAAATTTTAGCTCAAAAATGAATTCTTTAGATTTCTTATATAATCTCTTGGAAATATTAATCAAAATACTTAGCAAAGGTTCTTAGGGGTTTTCTGCAGTACCCCTATTTATAGTCGACCAAAATAAAAGAGAGAAACCCAAAATAACTGTTATTGATTAACCCAGAAAAACACAGATTTAAAAATATAGTCATTTGGGGTTAATTAGGCTTAAACATGCCTGACCGATCGACCCGCCATTAGTCAAATTTTTTTACCGTTGGGGATAGCTGTTGATCGGGCAGTTGATCGATCCCACAGAGAGCTCTGATGTCTCAGTCGGTCGATCGATGTTGACAAACAGAGAGCACTGCTCTTACATGCAGTCGACCGTAGCAGTCGACCAACGTGCGCAAGCTTCACTTGTGCATGTCTATGCAAAATCGATCGACCACTCGACTGACGACTGACAGAGCAGTCATCTCTGCATGTCGGTCGACCATGTAGTTGACTGGCAAAGGGTCAAAAACATCCTTAGATAAAATTTTGAAATCCTTTTGATTTTACACTTAGATACTTTGAAATCTCTATAAAAAAAACAAGTTCAGGTAAATCTTTGAAGCTCAAGTACGTGTGATCCTAGATCAACACAAAAAATAAAGTTTTGAACTTATTTTTTTAAATCCTTGAAATATTTTTCCAAAATAATTTTTTTTTCGAAAATATTTTTTTCCAAATCCATAAATGAAAATACCATTTTGTAAATGATCTAAAATATCAAAAATCTTTTCATGATTTTGAAATCAAAACAACATAACTTTTTTTTTTGTGTGTGAATCTCATGAGCAATCCAAATCTCTAATTTAATTTAACAAACCTAAATCTTACATTTGTTTTAAAAGAAAAATAATTTCTTCTAGAGTACTTCAATTTACATCTCTTCTTGATCTCTTGAGTTTAACTCCATCCTTGAGTGCTAGATGTGTTTCTGGGACTTAAGCTCTTGAATCACTTTGATGTTAGCTTCAAAACTTTACTTATGCATCTTTTTAAGAAGCTAAACATAACATAATGTTCTTATAAACCTATTGATCTGTCGCCAATATTGCATATTATCATCACATTCCCTTATTATTTTGTTAATAAACTCTACTATTTATTATCTTTTTGTCTAATTATTTGCAGGGCCTTTACTAAATGAAAGAGGAGAGAAAACGAGCCCAAAAGCCCACTGAAATTCTGATTAAATCAAAATCAAGAATGAGGGCAAATGTTCAGCTGAAAATCAGAGTAAATTAAAGATATAACACTAAATAAAATTGGTTAAGTTTGAATTTTTATGAATCCATTTCGATACCTGAAGATCAACACTGATATCATCAAATCCGTAGCTTAAATAAAAAACCAAATAGATAAAAGGATGAAACATCAAACAACAGTGACCTGCACCCCCCAGATCTGGCTATCTGGATACAAAACTGCCGCGGATCTGCCTTATATCTTGCGAATCTACCGCATTCAGTTGAGATACGGGAGCATTTGGTCCCCTATCTTCACACGCTCTCTCCCATTGTGTTTTTACTATAAACACTACAAATTCTGAGGTCAAAGAGAAGGACTTAGCAGAGAGCATAGCTAGGCTATTCTATAATTTTTAACTTAAGTTTTAGTTTTCTTTTATATAATTTTCATTTTATTTATGTAACTGAGATTAGAGAAGAGTTTCATGGAGGAATGAAGTGAAGCATGTACTGAGGGTGACACCGGTGTGAGTTCTTCTTTTCTTTTATCATTATTTAAATCGATTATAGTTACATTTTCATGTTCTTTTTCTTTTCTACTTTCCTTCTTCTTTTTTTTTGGTTTTAATGATAATTCAAGTAAGTCGAATAGCATTGGTATTGCCTTGCCTTAACAGTGCCACCGATAACACATGATGATGAATTCCTCCATATGTTTGTATCATTTCATGCTTGCTCGAAGAAGTCTTGATGATGTAATATGAACTGGGACTGAGTTTAATCTTATGAGTTATGTGCTGATCGCCTCCAGATCAAGGTAAACATGTAACGAATTCAAGGTAAGTCATCAACCAAAGGGGTAAGTTTTTCTTTTAGGTTTTTCTTCTTTTCTTTTAGTCTTTAGTTTAGATCACCTTCATTACCACTCTCACTTTTCACTATTTTCACTTCTTTTGTATAAGGCTATTTTTTTTTTTTCCATCTTCTCAATCTACCACTTTCTTCTTAACTTAACATAGCTTTTTTCTCTTTTCTTTCTAAAGAACAAAGAAGACTTTTAACCATTTTTAGTGAACTAAAAAAGAACTTACTAAAAGTTTTCATTGCTAGTCCCTCTTTATGGATCACGACCCGCATAGCCACTTGCTACCATAGTAGTATTGAGCACCTTGCACTTTTTATTCTTAAGTCTGAAATTCTGTATTTTTCTGTGCAGGTAAAATCTCAATCAAATTTTGGCGTCGTTGCTGGGGAGGAACGTTAAGTAACTCTCTTTTGTCTACTTTATTGATTAACTTTCTTCTCTGTTCTTGGTGTGCAGTGATTGACATCAAGAAATTTTTTGCTGTAGTGGATATATAAGTAGCCCTGGACTCTGCTCAAGAAAGTAAAGCCCAGAAGCCCTCAGATTTGCCGCGTTCCCGCTACAATCTGAGTGAACTACTAATTTGTATTTTTTGCAGGTTAGTTGAATTACAAAGTTTAAGTTTCTACAGCTATTTATTTTCTTTTTTAACTCACTGTACATACTTTTCTAACCTTAACAGTAAATTTTTGCTTGTAAATACTAAAAAATATTTAGACTTGCATTTAGGCATGTCTCATTTCATTATATTTTCTATTTACTGTTGAAGAGTGCTGGAGCCAAGGTATGTGTGCATAGCATTTAGTATAAGGTTCATTCTTAAATGAAATATTGCTTGAGTGTTACTTTTTTGCTATATGCTTGTGTATTTGTACGAATATGATTAAGTGCACATCCTTAAACAAAATAAGGTGAGAAAGTCATTACCCTCCCTTAACCTACAAACAATCTCCTCACTCACTAACCAAGCCTAACTTAAACTTAGTAGACATTGGCCTTACAGACATCTCAGACTCAATAGGAGACTGACCTAAGGGAAGAGTTGATTAAATTTGACTCTTGCCAATCGGTGTGCTAATGGTTTGGGACTGAGAGGGTGAAATCTCGAAGAACAATGGTTTGGCATAATTAGGCTCGTTGCTTAAGTACGAATACCTCCCACTAGCCTTGCCCCTACCTGGTCGATTAAACTGTGGTCAAATTTTGCAATATACCCCTCGTGGACAGTCTAACCAGTTAGGAGTCATCTAGGTCTAGAGGTTAGCTCTAACTTAGGCTAAATTATTCTTTCTTTTTGTTTGTTGTTGTTTGTTTTTTGTTTTTTTTGACATTTTTGTGGTCTGAATTACAATTATAATTATTCTAATACATATAGTGATTCATACTCTCACACCGACTCTTTTAACTCAGATATAACAAACCCGACATATCATAACTTACCAACCAAGTATGTTAGATTGGACTTATTCGAATCAACATATGT
>JAVJIF010030612.1:0-52788 GCA_038442645.1 Agave tequilana | reverse complement strand
TTCTACATAAACAACATGAGATCATATTATGATGCCAATAGAAATTGAAATATATTATGATATATTCAACAATTTAAATCATCAAAATTGTCTAAATATACCTAGTACACATACATGAAAGTAGTCAATCAACTCATCATTTCTAAGCATGGATTACATATATAGAGTCTAGACTAATAACAATATGCAAGGAATGTAAGCTTATAAAAGTGGAGATGTTACCGATACGATTTAAGCAAGCAATCTCTATTTTCAAAAGTGGTGTTCTCCTCCTAACTTATTTTCTTGATACAGATGCATAAAATAGGTTTATCTTTAAAACTCCAATTGCATACACTCAAAGGCACCAACTCTTTCCCCTAAGTCTTGGTGAGGACACACTATATCAATTAAATTTGGTGTATTTTTTTTGTACCCGTATCTTTTTGTATCCTTGGGGGTTAGTATTTTCTCGTATCTAACATACTTATTCTTTAAATTTACTTTTAAATAACATTTTATACAAGATGGCCTTTGTGACCACAATGTGTACAAGCGTATACTTTCTATGTGATTGTACTACAAAATTGTATTTTTATTAACACTTTTACATATATATCCTTAATTATTCATTTATTAATTAATGCTATTAACCCTCTTTTTGCTTATGGTATATAGAAATTCAATAAAAAAGGAGATAATGAGTAGAAGAAGCTTCTATCCTATCTAAAGTTAGATTTTAAATTATATTGAATCTAAAGAGGAAAGGATTAATCTTCATCTCCTAAATTCAAATTCAAATTCAGAAGATAAGTTTAAGTAGATGAATGAGATAAAGCTAATTTTATAAGAAATAAGGAGGATAATTCAAATTAAATGGAGTTTAAATTAATTCAGACTCGGATTCAGACTGTACACCTTTTAGTATTCCTATCTTAATTTCTCTATAAATTTTAAAATCCGATGATTTAAGATGCTATAGAAAGAAGACTTGAAGGCTAAAATTATTATATTTACCACTCTGTTCAATTCAGCTATCTGATGAGTAATATTCAGCGATCAAAATGCTAACTTACTGTAGGATTGAATTTTCATATTGAATTAGGAACTTCTAATTTGTATCCTAGTATGATTATTTTAAGGTCTATTTAAAAGGCTGAAGTTTCTTATAATCTCTCATCTCACATCAAAGATTAAAATTATAGATTTTTTTAGATCTATTTTCTTTTCTGAATTTTTATTTTTGTACGAGGAAGAAGACAGCTCTTTTAATTGATCGTGACAATCAATAAACAGGTTTTATCTTTCTCATATATATGTTTTGTTTTTAATTTTGATTTTTCTTTATTTTCTTTATTTCTTGCTTTCTTTTGCTTCCCATATTTACCATGAGTAGCTAGGTCTTTCTCATGTTTTCCTAACATATCACCACCATCACATAAAATGTCTAGTAGATAACCAGATTAGATCATATGCATGCCTACACCAATCTTTATTCTTGAAAAATCATTAAGATAAGCAACTAGTTTAAACACTTTTTTATTGTTCTTCTTAATCTATACCTGATAAATATCTTGATATTTTAATGTTCAATTTTAATAAGTGTTAGGATTAAAAATTTTCTTGTACTTTCTAATGATCTTTCTTACCTTATACTTGACCGACAATTTTGATATTGTAATATTACATCTTGGTTAGTGCTATTTCAACCCGTTTCCTATTTTTTGTCCCATGTATCTTACTTGATTTTATTGTAGAATATCATGTTTAGGATTTGAAGTGAAGTAATTATCTATCTAGTATTAGCATGTATGGTGGTTGATTATTAGTAAGTTGTGAACCTTTCTATTTTTAATTCTTTATCCACATACAATTCATTTTTTTTTCTAAGTTCTTTAAATAGAGAAGATAATAAGAAGACAATATTACCGAAAATCTTCCATCGCATCTCTCCCTATGTTCGACCCGTTTAGCTCATACTACATCAGTTAAATTGTGAAGATTCATAGTCGAAACCAATCACATACACTTTTCATGTTCTCTGTATTCTTTTTTGGCAATCAAAATTTTAGCGTCGTAGCTGGAAAGGGAACGGTATACATTATTTTTCTAACTAAACTCTTCTCTGTTTATGAGAAAATCAAAAAAAAATTATATTTCCCACTGCCTATCTAAATTAATTTGCTTATAATTCATTTGAAAGGTCAAGACCATCTTTCCATCAATCAACCTCTTTACCAAATTATCATGACTATCCCCACCCTACTCTATCATCTTTTACATCTTATCCTATAATTGGATGCAATTATCAAGAACCTGAAATTGATCAAAGTTTTGAAAACCTTTTTGAAGATGAACTTAACTGTTTGGATGATTCGATTAGGGATGCCCCAGTTAGTTACATACCTCCAAAAGATATAGTTAATATAAGTTTTGAGGAGATGTATGAGGATGAGCTTATATTTTTAGGTATTCATGTTGCACCAATAATATTGTGTGATAACGAGGATGAATATGTAAGGAGTGGTGGAGAGAAAAAGAGAAGGAGAAATGAAAGTGATGAACAAGTTGGAGAGGATGAAAGCTAAAATGACAAAAGATTGACCTCTCCAAATTCACCACTAAAGAAGACACATTGGAATGATAAAAAGCGAGCTAGAGGGAATAGACCTAAATAGATATATAAGTATACCTCTTTTATATTTTATTTCATGCATTGAGGATAATGCATGAGATAGGTGCGGGGAAGGTGTACTAACAGACTAACTAGGTGGTTTACTAACAAATTTTTTTTATATTTTTTAAAAAAAACTTTTTAAAAAGAAAATAATTTTTTATTTATCTTTTGTAAATAATTAAGTTAATTTTAAGAAATAGAAAAATCATAATTAGGATTTCTTACTACTTGGTCAAAATAAGAGTATTTGATTTTTAGGTTTAGCAGAAAAAATTGAAAAAGTAATTTAGTCTTGATGTCTTTACCTTGATGAAATATGTATGCTTTATATACTTACATATTTAGGATTCAAACAAAGAGTCTTGTGTTTTAGAAAAATATACAAATCTAATTATTAATTAGCTAGGTATTTTGGCCTAAGAAAGCCTTGGTATTTATGCGAAAGGTAATTAGGTAAGTTTGAAGGAAAAAAAGAGAGAAAATATATAATATATCTATCAATATACCTAATAATCAATTAGTTACGTATTAGGGCCTTAAGAAGCCTGTATACTTACACGAAAGAAAATTAGATGAGTTAAACATAAAAAAGAAATGCTTAAAAGGCAACGAAATGGTAATACTTCGATCTTCTTAGAAAAAAAAGTAATAAATGTATAAGGCATGAGAGTTGAAGTTCAAGAATCCCAAGAAAAAAATTCAGATTCACAAAGATGCATATGACTTATGGTAAAGATAATAGACTCGATGAGAAATTCAGTTTGAATCTTAACTAAATTGATAAATATATTTGAAAAAAAATAAGTATAAGAATGATCAATTTGGTAATCTTAAAAACTTATAAATTGCTTAATTTTTACAAAATATTTCAAATATTTTTCCTCTTTTAAATGGATTTCGAAAATACTAACATTTTATTTTTCTTTCTTTATAGATTTTGTGGGTGTAATCCACTGAAAACCCTAACGAGTCAACACTCATCCTATAGGGGTAACTGATCGGAAGAAAACCGTGCACGAAAAGTGTATCTTTTGAAATTAATAATTAAAAGTGCGTGCTTTGGCTTCCTCGACACTTTCGTTATAGCATAGAGGCTAAATGGGTCGAATCTAAAGAGACGGGAAGCAATAATAGTTTTACCGGAATGTTCACGTGTATGTTAAAGTTTCTTCAATGTTTTAAAAAATCAAAAAAAAAGAAAACAAGAATGAAAAGAGAAGAGTACAGTGAAACATGAAGAAGTGTGAAACATAGAAGAAATGGTTTTTATGATTTTTATTTGTATATCGAAAACAAAGTAAAAAAGAGAAAGAAAACTCATGGCTGCTAACTACTAATGGCTCCACTAACATGCTAACCTCTTAGTGATAGTTGCCTCACATATATCCTTAGCCACCACTAGTCCTTGGTTCAAGGCCGTTTCAAAGCATAACCCATATGTTAACTCATCACATCCAAACTCAACAAAACAAGTGCAAGCTACACTTAAACCATCAAAACTAAACAAGAGTAAGCATGGAGTAAAGTAATGTTAGCTTGTTAGAGAGTTAGGATATTAGACTGTTAGAATCCATCATCATGAGCCATCAATGGCTCTTGCAAGAGTAAGGCCAAGTAGAGGCTATTAGATTCATGTGGATTATCAAGTAAGAAGTTAGCAAGTTAGTGGTTAGTAGTTTGCTGCCATGAGAGAAAATTAGCTAAGCATGTAAAAGGAGTTAGAGAGAAGAAAATAAGGAGAGGTAAATGTTGGCCAAAGGCTTATCACCCTAGTTTTGATGATGATCAACTCATGAAGTTATGTTTACTAATGATCTTTGTTTAATTAGTGACAGATTCATTATCAAGATCTTAGTAGGTTATAGCTCAACAAAGGATAAAATGTCAAGATTTGAGCTAGCACGTGTGATCCAGGAGTTTTTGGATCAAGCTTGGACCAAGTCAAGAAGATGAGAAGGCTTCAAGTGAAGACTTCAAGAAGATGAAGACTTGTGTCTAGGTATAACATTTTGTTTTGTTTTAGTTAAAAATGTAAAGGATAGATAGTTGGTGGATTGCTCAAGTATACCATGCACACACACTCTTGATTTACTTGTCTTTTCATAAAAGAATTTTCAGATTTAGAAAAGACTTTCATTTTGGAAAAATATCATTTTGGTTTTTGGTATTTCATTTACATATGTTTAACCCAAAATCATATTTAGAGCTTTATGACAAAAACATAGATATTTCATTATGATTGTGTAGTGGATCATATCCATACACACTATGCTTTAAAAGTATATCTTGTTTTTGTATTTGATGAAGATTTGGAAAAATATGTTTAGAAATATTGTTTTGGAAAACAGTTTTTATCATGAGCCAAATATTTTCAAGTTACAAAAATAGTCCAATCTTTTATAACATGCCTTGATTTTGTGCAAGCATGTTTGTTTGTCAAGTATATTGGTTAAAACTATTTTTGTAGATTTTTATGTATTTTATGGGATTTTATATGAGCCAAAAAGACAAACTTTTTAATCCCAGAAAAACTGTTTTCAGGCTTTGCTAGTTGACTTGCCTA
This sequence comes from Agave tequilana, assembly GCA_038442645.1. Taxonomy (NCBI): domain Eukaryota; kingdom Viridiplantae; phylum Streptophyta; class Magnoliopsida; order Asparagales; family Asparagaceae; genus Agave; species Agave tequilana. The sequence continues at coordinate 47,569 of JAVJIF010030612.1, read as the reverse complement.
CCTTTATAGTCGACTAGTCCTAAAGTCGGTCGACCGGGTCGGTCGACCGACGTGCACAAACGTGCACGCCTTTGTGTACTGGTGGTCGGTCGACCGTGCCGGTCGACCGCTCCAGAGAGCAGTGCTCTCTGGAAAGTTCGGTCGACTGCACCGGTCGACCATGGCTCCAACGGTCAGAAATCCGACCGTTGGCGGTCGACCGGGCCGGTCGACCGGCAGTACTGACAGATCCTAACGGCTAGTTTTCTGGCAGCCTATAAATTGGGGGTCTTGTCGTTGTTTTGAGATAAGATTTTAGGAGAGATTTGAGCCAGTTTTTCCCAGACCTTTTAAGGGTTTTCTCCACAAAATAGAGAGCAATACTTCCAATCTAAAGGGAAGAATTTATCAAGAGTGTAAAAGAGATTTCTTGAGTTTTTCACCAAAGTTTCAATCCTTGCTTTTCTCACACAAACACTTGAGCAACCATTGTCTATTCATCTTATAGGAGTGTTGTAGTGAGAGATTTTATTGGTGATCAAGTGTTTAGATCACCAAGAGATCATTTCTTGTTCTTTGAGGAGACGGGCAAGTGTGCTCGTCGTTGTTTCGAGTTCGGGTGTGAACTTGTTGTACGAGGTGCGGCCTCGGCGAGCCGGTGGGCTTGCGGTATGTACGGGACTAGGGAGTCCGAGGGCTTGTAGGTGTTGCGGCACCGAGGAGAGATCCATTGGGATCTTGCATAGTGGAAATCCTTCGTGTGTCGAAGGCGGGGATGTAGAGCAAGTGTGCTCGAACCTCGAAACATACCTTTGTGTTTGCGATTGCCATTTCTCTCTCTCTCTCCTTGTTTATATCTTGCATTCAATTATTGTCTATCTTTATATGCTTGATATATTCATTTGTGCTTAATTGATAAACTTGCGTGGGATTGTTGCTAACACTTGTATTCAACCAAGAGAGCCAACGCGGCACATCAACCCATTCAAGGGGAATCTAGAGGAGTTTTCCAGAGCCCTTCACGGGGAATTCGGCAACACTCTTGTGTTATACATAGTGTATAGTGTAAAAGTTGTAATTAGGTCATAATTTTTTAGCTTCCGCATTATTTGCATCATTCCTCATTAAGTGACCATTAGATTAGCCATCACCTATTCACCCCCCCTCTAGGTGAACCTACAATTGGTATCAGAGCTTGGTACTCTGATTTGGTCTAACAACGTAGAGTTAAAGATCCTCATTTTTTGGCTAATCACAATATTTTTGTACACACACCATGGACTTCATGTCACCACCCATGTTTGACATTGTTAACATCCATATATGGAAGGTGAAGATGTCCTTGTACCTCAAAGCCCTAGGTTATCATGTTTATCTTGCCACTACTAATAATGCATATTGTTTAAATGGTAAGAATATTGAGGCTAATACAAAAGCCCTACATGCTTTAAGATCTACCCTAAATGATGATTACTTATCTAGGGTTGCTAACATTGATTTGGCTTTTGTAGTGTGGAACACCCTCCTCTCCCTTGGCGAAAAAGAACAATATTATGCCGGGAGCGATTCGGACGTTGGAAGCGACATCTCCATGTGTGCTACATGGTCCAAGGGGATAACCCCCTTGAGGTAACTACCGAATCCGTGGATGAGGATGTAGACATGTCATATGATGAGCTATCTACTTTTTGTCAATTATTGCTTAATAAATATGACATGATTAAAAAGGAAAATAAAAATTTGAAAAAGAAAGTTGATTGCATGCATATAAAACAAGATTCTTTTAAATCTAACATTGCATGCTTAGAAAAAGAAAATGAGTTTTTGAAAAATGAAAACGTTTCCCTTATGTCTAAATTAAATTATTTGTGTGAAGGGAACACGATTTTGAAAGATAAAATTATTTTGGTGAAAACTCAAAAGGAAATTGTTTTTCAAGAAAACAACTCTTTGAAAAAGAACATTCTTGAAAAAGAAAAAGAAAAAGAAAAAGTTAAAGTTTCTAAAAAGAAGAAAAATGATTCCATATCTCACATGTCTTTACATGCCACCATTGATGATAGTGAGATTAATCTTTTGAAAAATAAAATTAATAATTTGAACTCAACTTTGAGCAAATGTGCTTTTGATCATTCTAGGTTAGAGTCTATGTTTTCAAAGAAACAAACTCCACACATTCATGCACATCACTCTCATCATGCATTTTCTTATGTTGCATGCCACGATCACAATCACACTCATAAGCATCATAAGGTGTACACTTGTACACATTGTGACCGCAAAGGCCATTTAGCAAAGTTTTGTTTTGATAAAATATATCATGTAAAGTTTGCTAATAAAAAATGTTTGGGTTCCTTACAAGACTAACCCCAAAGGACCCAAGAAAAAATGGGTACCAAAACCCCCACCCCATGTTTTTGATGTAGGTGAGGGCTCTCACAAGACGTGAGAGATTTGGTGCCTTGGTGGTGGTTGCACGTGGACTAGATGGACATATTTTTTGATGCACCGCTATCAAGGAGGTTTTGGTGGGAAAGGCCACCATGTTTGGAGCTTTGGAGTTGGTAACAATCTCTAAACTCCCTTTTTATTCATGTTCATGCTTGTTCATTCATATTATTTTGAGCATGTTCATGTTTTATGTATTTTTGTGCTTCATGTGGTAAAACATGCTTAGATGTAGTTTTTATCAAAACTTGTATTATACATGTACAAATAGTGAGTTACACGTGACTTACATATGTTTGCACTTCATGCTTATTTGTACCCACTATATGCACATGTATAGGTTAGTTTTGATGATTCTCATTTATACATGCTTTGCCAATTTTTGTGTTTTACTTCATGTATATGTATCTTTTATTCAAATCTAATAAATATACATGTATACCCTGAGTCTCTTGCCTTCATGCAAATACATTTGATAGACTCTTTTATGTTTGGGATATGTATGAGTATTGTTAGGATTGGATAAATCATACATATACCATGAAGATTAGTTTTTTTTTAATGAAAAATAATTTCTCATGTTTTTGTTTTACAAAATGTTATTCATGATTTGAGCTTCAATGTCTATTTTCATGAAAATGCTATTTACATGACTCTTGTACACTCATATTTTATTCATTTTGTCATGACCTTGTTTCATGAACACCTTTTTATGAGCTTTATAGATCTTGAGTGTCATATTTCTGTATTTGGTATGATTCATGGAATACATATGCTTTGATTTCATGTTTTGAAGGATCTTTAACTAGTTTTTCAAAAATTATTTTAACTAGTTATTGTTCCTCATTTGGTAGTGATTTTCAATACTAAACCATTTTCAAATCTATCTTTGAAAACTCCTACTATCTATGGGAGGATGGATGGGCGATTATGCCTTGTATGCTTCATTGAAAATCTTTTACCTTATGCATATGAAGGGTGGTAAGTTATGAGTTATATACTTGATCTCATTGTTATGTCAATTGGTATCATTGAACCGTTTCAATTGGTATCAATATGAACTTATTTTGTATATACTCATATTTTGTTTCTTATATATGTATGTATCAATTTCACTTGGTATACTCATTTCTCATACATATATATGATTTTCATGTGCTTAACTTTCAATGGTTCACATTTTTAAAGCACAAAGTTTATGATGAAAAATAAATTTTTTGGATCATTATGTTTACTATTGGTATCAAAATGCTTCAACTTCATATTTGTTAAATGTCAATTGGTATCAATATATTTTTAAAAAAAAATTATTGCTTTCAATTTGGTATCTTAAAAATTTGTTTGTTTTACAAAAGCTCTGATACCTTTCAAAATTTTGTTTAAGGAAAAAAAATTTTGTTGATATGTTAGTATTACCCCTTCTTGATCTTTTTGTTTTTGAACAAAAGGGGGAGAAAAATTTGTTTGATTTGATTTTACTTTGAGCCCTTTGTTGATGAGTGATAAAAAGGGGGAGAAGTATTTGAGTATATATGCATGTTTTCATTGCTTAAGGGGGAGAAGTATTTGTCTTCCTTGTTAGTTATGAATATATTTTTGTTTTGCAAATAGGAGAAAAAGAATTTGATGCATGTTCATCTCCATCATTTGCATACATATTTATGAGCTTCATTGTCATATATTATTATTTATGTCTATGCATGAGTTAAGGGGGAGCTTCCTTGAAGCTTTACTTTAATCCATGCATATATAACTTCATGTGTTTTGTCATCATCAAAAAGGGGGAGATTGTTGGCCCAAAGGCCTATCACCCTAGTTTTGATGATGATCAACTCATAAAGTTATGTTTACTAATGATCTTTTGTTTAATTAGTGACAGATTCATTATCAAGATCTTAGTAGGTGCATAGCTCAACAAAGGATAAAATGTCAAGATTTGGAGCTAGCACGGTGTGATCCAAGGAGTTTTTGGATCAAGCTTGGACTAAGTCAAGAAGATGAGAAGGCTTCAAGTGAAGACTTCAAGAAGATGAAGACTTGTGTCTAGGTATAAGATTTTTTTTTTTTTTAGTTAAAAATGTAAAGGATAGATAGTTGGTGGATTGCTCAAGTATACCATGCACACACACTCTTGATTTACTTGTCTTTTCATAAAAGAATTTTCAGATTTAGAAAAGACTTTCATTTTGGAAAAATATCATTTTGGTTTTGGTATTTCATTTACATATGTTTAACCCAAAACATATTTAGAGCTTTATGACAAAAATATAGATATTTCATTATGATTGTGTAGTGGATCATATCCATACACACTATGCTTTAAAAGTATATCTTGTTTTTGTATTTGATGAAGATTTGGAAAATATGTTTAGAAAATATTGTTTTGGAAAACAGTTTTTATCATGAGCCAAATATTTCCAAGTTACAAAAATAGTCCAATCTTTTATAACATGCCTTGATTTTGTGCAAGCATGTTTGTTTATCAAGTATATTGGTTAAAACTATTTTTGTAGATTTTTATGTATTTTATGGGATTTTATATGAGCCAAAAAGACAAACTTTTTAATCCCAGAAAAACTGTTTTCAGGCTTCAGCTAGTCGACTTGCCTACCTTTATAGTCGACTAGTCCTGTAGTCGGTTGACCGGGTCGGTCGACCGACGTGCACAAACGTGCACGCCTTTGTGTACTGGTGGTCGGTCGACCGTACCGGTCAACCGCTCCAGAGAGCAGTGCTCTCTGGAAAGTTCGGTCGACCGCACCGGTCGACCGTGGCTCCAACGGTCAGAAATCCAACCGTTGGCGGTCGACCGGCGTCGACCGGCAGTACTGACAGATCCCAACGGCTAGTTTTCTGGCAGCCTATAAATTGGGGGGTTGTCATTGTTTTGAGATAAGATTTTAGGAGAGCTTTGAGCCAGTTTTTCCCAGACCTTTTAAAGGGTTTTCTCCACAAAAAAGAGAGCTAATACTTCCAATCTAAAGGGAAGAATTTATCAAGAATGTAAAAGAGATTTCTTGTGTTTTTCACAAAGTTTCAATCCTTGCTTTTCACACAATCACACAACTTGAGCAACCATTGTCTATTCATCTTATAGGAGTGTTGTAGTGAGAGCTTTTATTGGTGATCAAGTGTTTAGATCACCAAGAGATCATTTCTTGTTCTTTGAGGAGACGGGCAAGTGTGCTCGTCGTTGTTTCGAGTTCGGGTGCGAACTTATTGTACGAGGTGCGGCCTCGGCGAGCCGGTGGGCTTGCGGTGTGTGCGGGACTAGGGAGTCCGAGGGCTTGTAGGTGTTGCGGCACAGAGGAGAGATCCATTGGGATCTTGCATAGTGGAAATCCTTCGTGTGTCGAAGGCGGGGATGTAGAGCAAGTGTGCTCGAACCTCGAAACATACCTTTGTGTTTGCGATTGCCATTTCTCTCTCTCTCCCTTGTTTATATCTTGCATTCAATTATTGTCTATCTTTATATGCTTGATATATTCATTTGTGCTTAATTGATAAACTTGCGTGGGATTGTTGCTAACACTTGTATTCAACCAAGAGAGCCAACGCGGCACTCAACCCATTCAAGGGGAATCTAGAGGAGTTTGTCCAGAGCCCTTCACGGGGAATTCGGAAACACTCTTGTGTTTTACATAGTGTATAGTGTAAAAGTTGTAATTAGGTCATAATTGTTTTTAGCTTCCGCATTATTTGCATCATTCCTCATTAGGTGACCATTAGATTAGCCATCACCTATTCACCCCCCTCTAGGTGAACCTACAGTAAAGAGAGAAATTTTCATAGATAGTCACCTTCCATTACAAGCACTCTTGCTTTCCAACCATGTGTCACTCTCTCTCCTATTACAAGATCTACAAGAAATGGAAAATAAAAAGAGGAAGAAGAAGAACATGTAATCTAAACTACCTTAAAGTACAACATGGAGAAGAAAACCCTAAAAACTATCCTAAAAACTACACAAAAACTTCTCTGCTGGTGCTCTGGAAATCCCAGGGCTTTTATAGGTAAAAGAGGGCACCAGGGGGCCTGTACGGTGCCGCGCGTCAAATCACGGCGTGTGGCTCCACCACATTGCGCGCGCAGTTTCCCAGTTGTCCCCCTGTCGGCTATGCTTGCTGATTTCCTGATTTGGGCCCCCCAGTTTTGACAAAACTACCCTCCAAGGTTAATGGCTATCTTTGTAGACTTTTAATCATCAATTAAATGGTAATTTTGGGTCTTCTTCTTCATTTAATGCCCTGGATCAAGAAACATGCAAGAGAGGTATTATTAACAGAATTTAATATTAAATAAATATGAAGATGTGGTATGAAATATGCAATTTTAGAAACTAATCACACCCCCACACTTATCTTTTGCTCGTCCCGAACAAAACAGGAAAAAGCTAACTAAGAAGATATTACACCACTTTCGCAGGCGACGCGATTGCACTCAGCGTGTGCAACAAGCCGTTAAACCTCTAAGCTTCCCCTAGAGGAGGAGTTTTGTTTCCTGAGGGTTTTCAGCGGATTACACCACAAAATCCATAAAGAAAGAAATCAAATGTTAGTATTTTGAAAACAAATTTTGAAATAGAGAAAAGTGTTAAAATATTTTTGTGAAAATTTAAGTGATCCAAGGTCATAGGTTAACCAGAAATTATTTTTCCTTAAACTAAGTCGAAATGCAAAATCTTGCTATAAATTAAATGTAAGAATTTAAAGTTGAATCGATTATTTGATCTTTTATAAAATTCTTAGAAAAAAATGCAGTTTGTGAACAGTGAAGATTTTTGGGATATCGATTCTGACTTTCATGCCATTTATTTATATTATTATTATTTTTTTCTTCCCTTAGTTTTCTTAGGCTTTCTAGCTTACCGGGTAGTGAGCCTTTATCCGGTGACTCCCAAACCAGATAGTTTTAGGGTACCAGATGAGAAAACATCCCTCGAACTTAAGGACTCGAGTAAATAAGGCCACGAAACTAAAGGTGATTATTTTGTTTTATCCACCATTTTAGGTGTGAATAATCATGCTTCCTGAGGCATAATTACCCAATTTCAATAAGTAGTTTTATAATTTTTTATATATTTTTATGGTATTTTTTAGGGCATTTTAGTCTTTGTTTCAATCTCAAAAAATTGTGTAAGAGTGAAGTGCATATATCTAAGGCAAAAAATTCAAGATCAAATTATCTTTCCAATCTTACTTTCTTAGCCTAAAATTTAAACAAGATCTATTATTTTTGACTTGGTTTAAAAATTCATAATTTTAGGTTTTCCTGATTCCTAAGATAATCTTAATTTTCTTAAGAATAAATCAAAACTAATTCTCGTATTTCAAGAAGTTTTGTAAAAAGAAAAGAAAAGAGTTTTTATACAAAAGAAAATTTTAAAAAGTTCCTAAAAAGAAATGTAAATGAAAGAAAATGTAAAACTAACTATGTAGTAAATTCTCCCCCAAACTTATATCATGCATTGTCCTTAATGTATCGTGAATGTGTATATACATGAAAAAATAGGAAGGGAAGGAAGTGGCTCCGGTGGTGGTCTGATTGGGTCAAGCGTTACTACCCAATCAAAAAATCGTAATCTTGTAGAGACCCACCAGTGACCTCTCTAATATGACCCAGTAAAAGAATGATTGAGTGAATGGTCTTATTCAAAAAATTATCCCCATCTAATTTTCAATTTTCAAAAATAATTACTGAGTCATTTTTTTCAACACCCTTGTCCAACAATGAAGTGTGGTTTTGGAAGATGATTGATTTGGACTCAAATGGAAAGGAACAAAAACCGATACCGACTCGGAAATTTGACTCAGATGAAGTCAAGATTCAAAAGGGGGCGTCAAAGTTGATTCCAAAATGGGGTCCAAACCAAAGAATTGATGTTCACACACTTTCCCCATCAATAAAGTGTGATCATAAGATATTGGTAATTCAATTTCACGGTATACTGGTATAAGATTCAATGTTAACTCTGGAATAGAGAAAAAATCTGTAAAGATAATGGAGTCATTATTGAATCAAAGAGTGAAATGGAGTCACCAACTTAAGGTTCAGGATCACTTTCAAGCTTAAGTTCAATTTCGGGAAAAGAATAACTTGCTAAAATGTCAGTATGGTTCTCAAAATTTTGGGGAAGTTCAAATGAATGTACTGAAATTGAATCTTGATTTTTTTCCACGGAAGGAATGTGCATCGGTGAAATGATTGATTCAAGTTCAGTAATTATGGTAATCAAAGCTGGTTCAAGAACATTACTTAGTTCAGGTAACAGGAGTCGATATTGATTCAAGAATTGGACTCGAATTGATAAATTGAAGCGCAGGTTTACATTCATCTTCAAGTTCAATTTTAGGAAATGGATAACTTGCCAAACTACCAAGAGGTTGATGTTGGTCAAGTTCAAGTTGGTATGATAAAATTGAAGCTGGATTTCCAAAAGGACATGATTCTTGAGTCATATGAACATCTGATGGACATGGGAACTCAATCATATTTTGCATCATTCGCTCGGTTTCTTACATGAATTCCATATTTTTTCCCACAATGATTTTTCTTTGAGTGGTGCTAGAAAAGAACTATATGAATTTTGAAAATTTTGTGGACATGATGAGGCCATCATGTTTTCAATTTTTTTGGGCCTTTATCGCTTCTTTAAAAGTCCTTTGCAGTGATGTTTTTCTTCATTTAGTGGTTCAGGAAAAGGAGGATATGAAGCAGAATCGAGAAATGAATATTTTGAAAATTGTAGGCAATGTGGTTAAAATTTGACTCGGAGGAAGTGAATCCCCATGAACTCTGTGAAGAGTGGAAGTTATTTTGAAAATTATAGTCATAGAATTGGGGATATAAGTCATATTGAGTCGGATAATCCCAACCTGACATATATGGTTGGTTCATGTCTACATAGCCGGGTCAGAGTTATCTGAGTCAATAAGATCGGGGTTAAATATAGATTTATATTAGGATTGAAAAAATTGTTGTTGTTAAAATCCATTTCACAATTTACAAAAAAAAAGAAAAACAAACAAACAAATAAACAAACAAACAAATAAACAAATAAAGAAAGAGAAAAAAAAAAAGAAGCCTACGCTAGGGTTGATTTAGACTTAGATGACTCCTAACTGGTTAGACTGTCCACTGGGGGTACATCATCAGAATCTGACCACGAGTTAATCGCCAGGTATGGGCAAGATCAGTGGGAGGCATCCATACCGGAGCAACGGACCTAATTATGTCCAATCACTGTTCTTCGAGGTTTCACCTCTCAGTCCCAAACCTTTGACACCGATTTGACAATAGTCAACTTCTAGCAACTTCTCCTTAGGTCAGTCTCTAGGGGCCAACGTCTAGCAATTTTTATTAAGACTTGGGTTATGTGAGTGGGGGGTGATTTTTGGGCTAAAGAAGGGTAATAACTTTCCACCTTATATTGTATTGGATTTTGCCCTTAAGTTTAATTCGTACAAGTGTGCAATATAGATAAAAATGAACACACAAAGAGAGTAAATCACCAACGTGTTTGTCCTAATTATATACAATGCAATATGTACACCTCCGTCAAGATCACAACAACACAAGAGTAAAATATAGTATATTGAAATTGAAATTGATATCTGCCTAGATGCAAATGTCTAAACTGTTTTAAAACATCCATTACCGTATTTTAGTTCTTAAAATTACTACAGTGCACAGGTAATATAAATAAAAAATAGCAGCAGAATATAATAATATACGAGAATTTACCCAACCACACAAAGGCAAGTGTGGACTACTACAATGCTAAAACTTTAACCTGCACACTAAAAACAAAGAAGAAAAGTTAACAAAAATGTGAAATAAACCGTTCCCATCCCCGGCAATGGCGCCAAAATTTGATCGGGGGAAAACCGTACACGAAAAGTGTATGTATTGAAATCAATAATTAAAAGTGCGTGCTTTGGCTTCCTCGATACTTCTGTTATAGCATGAGGCTAAACGGGTCGAATCTACAGGGACGAAAAGTGATAGAATCTTTACCGAAATGTTCACGTGTGTGTTAAAGTTTCTTCAATGTCTTAAAAAATCAAAAGAAAAGAAAATAAAGAATAAAAAGAGAAGAGTATGGTGAAATACGAAGAAGTAGGAAACATAGAAGAAATGGTTTTAATGATTTTTATTTGTATATCTAAAATAAAGTAAAAAGTGAAAGAAAACTCATGGCTACTAACTACTAATGGCTCCACTAATATGCTAACCTCTTAGTGATAGTACCTCGCATGTATCCTTGGCCACCACTGGTGTTTAGTTCAAGTACGTTTCAAAGCATAACCCATATGTTAACTCATCACATCCAAACTAAACAAAATAAGTGCAAGCTACACTTAAACCATCAAACTAAATAAGAGTAAGTATGGAGTAAAGTAATGTTAGCTTGTTAGAGAGTTAGGATGTTTGAGTGTTAGAATCAATCATCATGAGCCATCAATGGCTCTTGCAAGAGCAAAACCAAGTAGAGGCTATTAGATTCATGTGGATTATCAATTAAGAAGTTAGCAAGTTAATGGTTAGTAGTTAGTTGCCATGAGAGAAAATTAGCTAAGCATATAAAAGGAGTTAGAGAGAAGAAAACAAGGAGAGATAAAGAGAGAACCTTTCATAGATTGTCACCTTCCATTACAAGCACTCTTGCTTTCCAACCATGTACCACTCTCTCTCCTATTATAAAATCTACAAGAAATGAAAAATACAAAGAGGAAGAAGAAGAACAACTAATCTAAACTATCCTAAACTACAACATGGAGAAGAAAACCCTAAAAATGATCCTAAAAACTACTTAAAACTCCTCTTCTAGTGTTCTGGAAATCCCAGGGCTTTTATAGGCAAAAGGGGGCACCAGGGGCCTGTACGGAGCCGTGCGTCTAATCACGGTGCGCGGCTTTGATCGGTCACATATATTGCATATACATTATCACGTTACCATGTTTTTTATCTTATAAATCCTATTAATAAGTCTTATTCTTCTTTGTTAAATATAGGCCCATTGCTAAAAGAAAGGGAAGAGAAACGAGCCCAAAGCCCATCAAAATTCTGATTTAAATCAGAATTAATTCGAAATTAGAAGATCAGGGTAGATCGAGACAGATCAGAGAGGATATAATCGGTTGAACATCAGTTAAAATAGATCTTTACGAATCAGTCGGTTTAACGCCAGAGATAAAATGCCGTTTTGTCAAAACCAGAGGCTAAAACGGGAAATCCATAACCAGATAAAGCAGGATCGCGAAACAAGGAAGTGTATCCTCCCGGCTGTGGCCACATGGCCGCAGCCAGGCCTTCCACGGCTGTTTGATTACGGTTGGGGGAGCATTTGCTCCCCCAATCTTCTTACGCCCTCTCCTGTCTGGTTTTTCCCTATAAATACCATTTTCGACAAAGAAGAAGGGAGCGAAGACTAGGATTAAATTTCTTGTTTATTTTTAGGATTTCAGGAGCATTGTTAGATAGCTTGGAGAAGTTGTATCTCCTCTTATTTTTTCAGTTTAGACCAGCAAAGAGAGAAGAGTGGAATTGAGTGTGTAATTCATCTTTGAAGTGACAATAAAAGAGCTTCTACTCGCTTATTCAACTCAACTCGAATTCGGTATGTTTATGTTTGATTTTAATTCTCTTGTTTATTTTTCTTTCATCATGAGTAGCTAAATCGTTTTCTGAGCTCACTAATTAATCTTTTCTACTTCCTCTCTCTCGATTGATTTTTATGAAAGAACTTTCTTGAATCATAATAATGCCTAAAGTTAAACTTTGTTCTTGAAAGCTCATGAGGATGCTCTTCTTTTAAACTTGGACTTTCAAAGCACAAATATTTTCAAATCATTTTTATTCCATTCTTACTTCTTTGCGCTTGATGGTTTAACATTCTATTTTTAATGTTGTGTTAAGAAAGACCTCCAGATTTAATCCAAAATCATCTTATTTGTTTTACTTGAACATTAAAAGAAATTAAGGTTTATGCATATGATAAAAGTGATACACCAAAAATATTCTTGAGATAAGTAAGTAGTTGAGTAGAAAATTAGTGAGCCTAGATCTTTTCCTATATTAAAAAAAACAACCAAACAATTTCATCATTTTAAAGATCACCTTTTCCAAAGCCTTCTCTAAATTTTAAGTTTTTCGTTTAATCACTTTCTTTCTCTCCATTCTCTTTTCAACTAAAAAACAAACACCATTCTTTGCTTTCTAAACAAAACACCGAAAAGCTTTCATCACATTCCTCCTCGTGGACACGACCCGTTAGCCAAAGCTAGATGGTAATCCTTTCACTTTCATTTAACGATCAGGCTCCACCACATTGCCGCGAAAAGAAAACGCGACATTACCGTGTTTTCACGATAATGCTTGGGAAGCGCTAATGCTTGGGATTCGCGCGGCAGCGCTGCCTGCTGCGCGCTTCCCGGTTCTCCCCTTGTCGGTTGTACTTGCCGGTTTTCAGATTTGGGCCCCCGGTTTTGACAAAACACCTTTCAAATTCAATGGCTATCTTTGTAGGCTTTTAATCACCAATTAAATGGTAATTTTGGGTCTTCTTTTTCATTTCATGCCATGCACCTAGAAACATGCAAGAGAGGTATTATTAACGGATTTAATATTAAATAAATGTGAAGATGTGGTATGAAATATGCAATTTTAGAGACTAATCAGTAACCTAAAGGTTTAACGGCTTGTTGCACTTGCTAAGTGCAATCGTGATTGAGTGAGTTTAGATTAGTTTAGTTTAGATTTTTAGTTTTTAGTTTTGCACGAGGGCGATCAAAAGATAGGTGTGGGGGTGTGATTGTACTGCAAAATTGTATTTTTATCATCACTTTTATATATATATCTTTGATCATTCCTTTATTAATTAATAGTATTAACTCTCTTTTTGCTTATGGCATGTAGAAATTTAATGAAAAATGAGATAATGAGTAGAAGAAGCTTCTGTCTTATCTAATGTTGGATTTTAAATTAAATTGAATCTAAAGGAGGAAATGATTAATCTTCATCTCCTAAATTCAAGTTCAAATTCAGAAGTTATCTTAGAATATGAATGCGATAAAGCTAATTCTACAAGAAACAAGGAGGATAATTCAAATTAAATGGAGTTCAAAATCAATTCAGACTCGGATTCAGACTGTACATCTTTTAGTATTCGGACCATAACTTTCTCTACAGATTTTTAAATCTAATGATTCTAGATGGTACAGAACGAAGACATGAAGGAGTACAATTCTTATGTTTACCACTCTGTACAATTCAGCTATTAGATACGTTACATTCAGCGATCAACATGCCAATTTGCTGCAAAATTGAATTTTCGTATTGAATTAGGAAACCTTCTAATTTGTATCCTAGTGTAATTAATTTTGAGGTCTATTTAAAGAACTGAAGTCTCTCATAATCTCTCATCTCACATCAGAGATCAAAATTAGGTTTTTTCTTTAGATTTATTTTTTTCCAAATTTTTATTTTTGTACGAGGAGGAAGACAACTCTTGTAATTGATCATGACAGTCAATAAACATGTTCTATCTTTCTCATATCTTTGTCTTGTTTTTAGTTTTGATTTATCTTTATTTTCTTTATTTCTTTCTTTCTTTTACTTTCCATGTTTACCATGAGTAGCTAGGTCTTTTCTCATGGCTTATGATTGAGGTGGAACCTGCACACAAAAATACGCAATTTCAGAACTTAAGATAGAAAGAGTGCAAGTACTCAATACTACCGCTATAGCAAGTGGCTATGCAGGTCGTGATCCACAAGGAGGGACTAGCGATGAAGTTTTTTTAGCAAGCTCTCTTTTAGGTTACAAAGAATGGTTAAAGATCTTCTTTTAGTTCTTAAAAGGAAAATGAAAAAGAGTTATAGTTAAGTTAGTGATTGGTCACTAATATTGCACATTTATTATCATATTCTCCTACTTATTGTATAATAAACTCTACATTTTCTAATTAAATGTTTAATTTATTTGCAGGCGCATTCCTAAAGGAGAGTGAAGAGAAATGAGCCCAAAAGCCTACCAAATTCTACTTAATTCAGAATAAATTCGAAATCAAGGAATCAGGACAAAATCTTGGCATATCAGAGAGGTTGAAAACTGGTTGAGAAGAATCCTCCCTGAATCGATCGGTTGAAGCCAAGGATCAAAGGCCATTTCGTCAAAATCCCAGACATAAACTGCAAATCCAGATAAAGATAAATACAAATCGAGAAATCGGGGAGCACCACCAACAGGGTGTGGCCACCTGGCCACACCCTGGCCGCGGAAATGTGGCCAAAGCCGCGTTTTCGTGGCTTTGTTGGTGAGTTAGGGGAGTGTTTGCTCCCCCTATCTTCATACGCTCCTGTAGGTTGGGTTTTGCCTATAAATACTGGGATTTCAGAGCCTCCAGAGGACGACCATGCAGAGATAGGATTTAGTCCAGTTTTTCATTCTTTGTAGTGTAGGTTTTTGATTTTCTTTTCATGTAATTTTTAGTTTTAATTTATGTAAATCAGAGGAGATCAGAGTTTCATAGGAGAATGAGAACGAAGCTTGTGCTGAGAGTGACACCAGTGTAAGATTTCCTTCTTTTCTCTTATTGTTATGAAATCGAATCTGTAGTTCCCTTTTGTATGTACTTTGTTTTTGTGTTCTTCTTCTTCTTCTCTACTTTTCTTCTTTTGGTGCAATTGCTATCCAAGTGAGTCTAAAAGCATCGAAAGAGCCTTGCCTTTGCGAGTGTCACCGATAGCCCATGACGGTGGATTTTGAGTTTCATTCTGTTTCACTTCATACTTGCAACGTCTTGATGATGTAATGTGGAGGAAACGGGAATCAACTCTTATGGCTATACGTTGATCGCCTCACTTCAAAGTAACATCATTGCAAAAGATTCAAGGTAGGTATTTGGCCAAAAGAAGTAAGTAATTTTTAGTTTCTTTTCTTTTAATTATTTAGTTTAGAACACCACTATCCACCAAATCTTTTATCACTCTTTTTCAATCTCATTTGTACAAATCACTTCTAGTTTCTCCATCTTCCCAATCTCTCACTTTCTGCTAACTTCATTGTAATTTATTTTTCTTTTCTTTTTAAGAAACTAATGAAGAACTTTAACCATTAATGATAGCATAAAAGAGAACTTGCTAAACAAGCTTCCATCGCTAGTCCCTCCTTGTGGATCACGACCAGTATAGCCACTTGCTATTGCAGTAGAATTGAGCACCTTGCACATCCTATTCTTAGATTTGAAATTCTGCATTTTGTGTGCAGGTAAAACTCAATCAGTTAGGAGGAAAGCGATAGATAGAGAAGGTGGAGAAAATTGAAGTGGATATGTACAAAGAAATGAAAAAGAGTGAAAGAAATTTGAAAGATTGTGGTGTTGGTAATTTACACTAAAATTAAAAGAAAAGAAAACCTAAAAGAAAAACTTACCTCTTTTGGTTGATGACTTACCTGGAACCCTTTGATTCGATTCTAATAATAATGAAACAAAAGACTTACTTACACCGGTGTCACCCTCAGTACAAGCTTGATCTTCTTCCTCCATGAAACTCATTTCTCCTCTCAGTTACATAAAGAAAAGTAAAAATTACATAAAAAACCCTAAGTTCTAAGCTACAAATTAGCCTAAGTTCTATTCTCTGCTTGGTCCTTCACCCTTGCCTTTGAGATTGCAGGTATTTATAGAAGAAATGCAGACGTTAGAGGAGTATGAAGATAGGGAAAGCTGGCTATTTCTGAATTTGAATCCTCCCTTATCTCCAAACTTGATTTGATGTGGATATTCAGTTTTGATCTGCAGTTTGTTGTCGTGTTGATTGCTGAATATCACTTATCAAATGACAGAATTAAAAATAGTAATCAACATAAGAATTGTATCTCTGTAAGTCCTCTTTCTGGATCATCTTGAATCATTAGATTTGAGATTCGATAGTGAAAGTTATGATTCAAATACTGAAATATATCCAATCAGAATCTGAGTCAAACTTGCTTCATCTCATCCGTTGATCTTCTCTCTATCCATTTATCTCTCCGTATTTGATATTCTCCTCAATTGATCTTTAGCTAACCAAAATGATTTATAGAAATCTGAATTTTACTGATTTTCATTTGGTGTTATCTGCCTGATTTGCTCTGATCTTCAGCTGCACATTTGCCCCAATCCTTGATTTGTTCTAACTAGATCTGGGATCATCCTCAGCTAACCAAATAGATCCAGTTAAATCTGATTTTAACTGATATTTATTTGTTTTAATCCTCTTTCTCTTCATTATTATCTTCTATTAAATGGACATTTAAGATAATGAAATTAGCAGATTTATTACACGATAAATGTAGGATTGTAATGAAAAGAATGCAAAATATGTGTACGATCACCCCCTTAGGATAATCTCCTAATTGAGTTCTTACCTGCACACAAAATACAGAATTTCAAATCTAAGAATAGGACGTGCAAGGTGCTCAATTCTACCGCAATAGCAAGTGGCCATGCGGGTCGTAATCCACAAGGAGGGACTAGCGATGGAAGCTTGTTTAGCAAGTTCTCTTTTATGCTATCATTAATGGTTAAAGTTCTTTTTTAGTTTCTTAAAAAGAAAAGAAAAATAAATTACAATGAAGTTAGCAGAAAGTGAGAGATTGGAAAGATGGAGAAATCAGAAGTGATTGGTACAAATGAATTGAAAAAGAGTGATAAAAGATTTGGTGGATAGTGGTGTTCTAAACTAAATAATTAAAAGAAAAGAAACTAAAAATTACTTACTTCTTTTTTTCAGGTCTAACCAGTTAGGAGTCGTCTAGGTCATAGGTCTACCCTAACTTAGTTTAGAAAATTTTTTTCCTTTGTTTGCTTATTTGTTTCTTTGTTTGTGTTGACATTTCCTGTGTGATATGGCTTATCACAATAATTTTTCCAATTTTAATAGTAATCCATATTACACCAACCTCTTTTTTGGATATTACCAACCCGGCATATCATAACTTTAACCAACCTAGTGTGCCGGATTGGTCTTATCCGAATCAATATAACCCATGCCCCCAATCTTATAACCATAGCTTCCAGAATAATTTCGACTCTTCACAGAGTCAATGGGGATTCACCTCCCCCGAGTCCAATTTTCAACCAACTTGTCCTCCTTATCCACCTTGTCCACAATATTTTCAAGATTCATACTCAGTTCCACTAGTCCAAAAGAGAAAACCATCAATTTTGAAATGAGTATGCGTGAGTCCAAACAAAAATCACAAAATCTGATGGACTCCAAATTTCTCCACCAATTTCAAAACAACACTTCATCTTTTCAACAAAACGATGAACCTATCAACTATGAAAAGATGCTTGAAGCCATGACTCAGGCTCAAAACGCTTGTAATCATGACATAGATATGATGGTCCAATCTCTACGTTCTGACCGTTTAGCCAGTTCTGATGTCAGTAACCATTCTGTTAGAGCGAAGAGTCATGTTGTTTTGGAGCACAAGGTTCCATTTCAGCACAATCATTTGAACTTGTCCAAACCCCAAAATTTCAAAGTGACATTGACAGTTTGGCAAGTTATCCCTTTCCTGAAATTGAACTTGAAAATGAATATGATTATGAACCTCAACTTAGTGATTCAATTCTACTTCCTGATTCAATAATGACTCCGGTGTCTTCACCTGATTTCATTCTTTTCCCGAGTCAACATTGGATCCTGTGCCAATTCATCATGAAATTGAATCACCCATCTTTGATGATCATCATATTGAACTTGACCAATTTTACACTTTTGAAAGTCCTCTTGACAAATTGGCATGTTCTCAGTTTTACGAAATTGAACTCAATGAGAAATGTGACCTAGATTCTCAAATTTGTGATCCAGTTCAAATTCCCAAATCAATATTAACTCCTATTTTGTTACCCGACTTGAGTAATATTTTAGAGTCAGTTTTGATTCCCACACCTATCATTCTTGAACATGAATCACCAATATTAAGTCACATTCCATTGTTGGAAAATTAATGTGGACTTGAGTTTCAACTTCTTGATTTGGACCCACTTCCTAAACCAATCTCGACTCCTGAACCTTTACTTGACTTAAGTCACCTTCCTGAGTCGGTATTAGTTCCCGTACTTCCTAAGTCCAAGTCAATCATTCTATCTTTTCACACTCCATTCTGGGACAAGGCGGTTGACAAATTTGACTCCGAAATTAATTATGGAATTTGAAATTTAGATGGGGTTAATTTTTAATAAAAATCCTTTATGGATGCATCATTTTAATGGGTTATATTAGAGAAATTTCTGGTGGGTTCCTCCGAACTCCACGAAAAGTCGATTGGGCCGCATTTCGTGGACCAATCAGACCACCACCGGAACCACCACCTTAAGGTAATATTTCCTTCCTTTCTTCTTTTTCATGCATCTATGCATTAATTCATACATTGAGGACAATGCTTGAGACAGGTATGGGGGAGGGTTCTAACATAACTTAGGTTTTTCTTTTTATTTTTTTAAAAAATATATTAATATTTTTCTTTACTTTTAAAAAACTTTTTGAAAATAGAAACAATATTTTGACATATTTTTTGTAAGAAATTGAGTCAATTTTAAGGAATAGGAAGATCAAAATTAGGATTTCTTAAACTTGGTCAAAATAAGATTATTTGTTTGATTTTTAGGGTTAGGAAGATAATTTGTCAAAGTAATTTAGTCTTGATTTTTACCTTAATGAAATATGCACACTTCATACACTTATACACTTAGGGTTCAAAAACAAAGATTCTTATGCCTTATATAAAAAAAAAGAAAAGAAAATATATCTATGAAAGATGAACAAATCTAATTATTGATTAGCTAGGTACTTTGGCCTAAACAAGCCTTAGTATTTATTCGAAAGATGATTAGATAAGTTTCAGAAAATATATATATAAATCCTCTGATTAAGCTGGGTATTTGTGCCTAATAAAGCATAAGTATTCACGCCTAAAAGGGGTTCAAATAATAAAATTCTTAGTTTTGTGGGCTTGTTTGTTCGAGTCCTTAAGTCCTTGGGGTGTTTTCTCACCCGGTGCCTTAAGACCGTTTGGTTTGGGAGTCATCGATTAAAGGCTCGTTACATGGGCAGATTAGAAAGCCTAATAGAACTAAGGAATAATACCACAAAATATATATATATATATATAAATAAATGAGGCATAAGAGTTAGAGTTAAAGAATCCTTAGTAAAAATTTTCACAATCACAAGGTGCATATGACTTAGGGTAAAATAATAGACTAAATGAGAAGTACAATTTGACTCCTTACTTTGATTGATAACAAATTTTTGAATAGAGACTAAGTTTACGAATAAAAAAAAATCAATTTTCCTATAACTTATAGATTACTTAAGTCTTACAATTATATTTCGAATATTTTTCTCTTTCAAAATGTTTTTCGAAAATACTAACTCTTTATTTCTCTTTTCTTTATGGATTTTGTGGGTGTAATCCACTGAAAACCCTCACGAGACAAAACTCGTCCTCTAGGGGAAACCTAGAGGTTTAACGGCTTGTTGCACATGCTCAGTGCAATCGAGTGACCTGCGAAAGTGGTTTAATAATCCTTAGTATAGTTTAGTTGTTTTGCTCGAGGACGAGCAAGAGATAGGTATGGGGGTGTGATTGGTCACTAATATTGCACATTTATTATCATAATCTCCTACTTATTGTAGAATAAACTCTGCATTTTCCTAATTAAATGTTTAATTTATTTGCAGGCCCATTCCTAAAGGAGAGTGAAGAGAAATGAGCCTAAAAGACCACCAAATTCTGACTTAATTCAGAATAAATTCGAAATCAAGGAATCAGGACAAAATCTTGGCATATCAAAGAGGTTGAAAATCGGTTGAGAAGAATCCTCCCTGAATCGATTGGTTGAAGCAAGGATCAAAGGCCATTTCGTCAAAATCCCGGACATAAACTGCAAATCCAGATAAAGATAAATACAAATCGAGAAACCGGGGAGCACCACCAACAGGGTGTGGCCACCTGGCCACACCCTAGCCGCGGAAACGTGGCCAAAGCCACATTTTCGCGACTTTGTTGGTGAGTTAGGGGGAGCGTTTGCTTCCCCTATCTTCATACGCTCCTGTAGGTTGGGTTTTGCCTATAAATACTGGGATTTTCAGAGCCTCCAGAGGATGACCATGTAGAGATAGGATTTAGTCCAGTTTTTTATTCTTTGTAGTGTAGGTTTTTGTTTTTCTTTTCATGTAATTTTTTGTTTTAATTTATGTAAATCAGAGGAGATCAGAGTTTCAAAGGAGAATAAAAACGAAGCTTGTGCTGAGATTGACACCGGTATAAGATTTCCTTCTTTTCTCTTATTGTTATGAAATCGAATCTGTAGTTCCCTTTTGTATGTACTTTGTTTTTGTGTTCTTCTTCTCTACTTTTCTTCTTTTGGTGCAATTGTTATCCAAGTGAGTCTAAAAGCATCGAAAGAGCCTTGCCTTTGCGAGCGCCACCGATAGCCATGACGATGGATTTTGAGTTTCATTCTGTATCACTTCATACTTGCAACGTCTTGATGATATAATGTGGAGGAAACGGGAATCAACTCTTATTGGCTATACGTTGATCGCCACACTTCAAGGTAACATCATTGCTAAAGATTCAAGGTAGGAATTTGGCCAAAAGAAGTAAGTAATTTTTAGTTTCTTTTCTTTTAATTATTTAGTTTAGAACACCACTATCCACCAAATCTTTTATCACTCTTTTTCAATCTCATTTGTACAAATCACTTCTGGTTTCTCCATTTTCCCAATCTCTCACTTTCTGCTAACTTCATTGTAATTTATTTTTCTTTTCTTTTAAGAAACTAAAGAAGAACTTTAACCATTAATGATAGCATAAAAGAGAACTTGCTAAACAAGCTTCCATCGCTAGTCCCTCCTTGTGGATCACGACCCGCATAGCCACTTGCTATTGCGGTAGAATTGAGCACCTTGCACATCTTATTCTTAGATTTGAAATTCTGTATTTTGTGTGCAGGTAAGAACTCAATCAGTTAGGAAGAAAGCGATAGATAGAGAAGGTGGGGAAAATGGAAGTGGATATGTACAGAGAAATGAAAACGAGTGAAAGAAATTTGAAAGATTGTGGTGTTGGTAATTTACACTAAAATTAAAAGAAAAGAAAACCTAAAAGAAAAACTTACCTCCTTTGGTTGATGACTTACCTAGAACCCTTGCATGTTTTACCTTGCTTCGGAGGTGATCAACGCATAACCCATAAGATCGAGCTCAATCCCCATTCACCTTACCTCATCAAGATGAACAAGAATGAAATGATACGGAATCTTGAGGAGGAGAACATCATCATGAAATATCGGTGGCACTCACACAAACATGGCTATACTGATGCTTCTAGATTCCCTTGGATGCTCATCATAACCAAAAGAGGAAAAGTAGAAAGAAGAAGAATAGAAAAGTAAAGACGAACATAAAAAATAAATTACCTTTTATTGCTTGCAGAAATGATGGAAGAAGAGGAGGGTACATCGGTGTCACTCTCAACATAAGCCTCTCTCTCTCTTACTTAAATGAATCTCAGTCTAACCTATGCTTACAAAGAAATAAAAATTACATAAAAAGAAAATAAAAACCTACACTAAAAAGAATGAAAAACTGGCCTAAAATCTATCTTTGCTTGGTCCTTCTCTTTACCTCTGAGATTGCAGGTATTTATAGGAGAAACGCAGAGGGTAGAGGAGTACAAAGATAGGGGGAGATGACTATTTCTAAATTTGAATCCTCCTTATCTCCAAACTTGATTTGATGTGGATATTCAGTTCTAATCTGCAAGTTGTTGGCGTGTTGATTGCTGAATATAACGTATCAAATGATAGAATTAGAAATAGTAATCAACTTAAGCATTATAGCCCTTTGAGTCTTCTTTCTAGATCATTTTGAATCATCAGATTTGAGATTCGTAGAAAATGTTATAATTCAAATACTAAAATGTGTCCAGTCAGAATCCGAGTCAAAATTGCTTCATCTCATCTGTTGATCTTCTCTCTATCCATTTATTCCTTTGGATTTGGACTCTGTATTTGATGTTATTCTCGGTTGATCTTTAGCTTTAACTACTTGATTCGCCAAAACTTAATTTAACCAACTGGATTTGGGATCATCCTTCTCTAAACGAATAGATCTAGTTAAATCTGAATTTAACTGATATTTATTTGATTTTATCCTCTTTCTCTCTATGATTATCTTCTGCAAAATAGATATTTAAGATAAGAAATTTAACAGATTTATTACATAATAAATGTGAAAATGTAATAAAGAATAATGCAATAAATGTGTGCAATCACACCCCTACACCTTTCTTTTGCTCGTCATTGAGCAAAGCAATAAAACTAAACCAAAAATTATTAGACCACTTTCGCGGGTCACGCAATTGCACTGAGCATATGCAACAAGCCGCTAAACATCTAGGTTTCCCCTAGAGGACGAGTTTTGTCTCATGAGGGTTTTCAGTGGATTGCACCCACAAAATCTATAAAGAAAGAGAAAAATGTCAGTATTTTGAGAACACATTTTGAAAGAAAAATATTTGAAATATTATTGTAAGATTTAAGTAATCTATAAGTTATAAGAAGACCGAATTTTCATTCCTAAACTTAGTCTCTATTCAAAAATTCGTTATCAATTAAAATGAGGAGTCAAATTGTACTTCTCATCTAGTCTATTACTTTACCCTAAGTCATATGCACCTTCGTGACCGTGAAATTTTGACTAAGGGTTCTTTAACTCTAACTCTTATGCCTTATTTTTTTATTTAAATCTATATTTTTTATTTTATTTTTGGTCATATTATTCCTTAGTTTTATTAGGCTTTCTAATCTACCCATATAACGAGCCTTTAATCGGTGACTCCCAAACTAAATGGTCTTAGGGCACCAGGTGAGAAAACACCCTAAGGATTTAAGGACTCGAGCAAATAAGGCCATAAAACTAAAGATTTTATTATATGAACCACCTTTAGGCGTGAATACTTATGCTTTATGAGGCACAAATACCCAGCTTAATCAGAGGATTTATATAAATATATATATATATATATATATATATATATATATATATATATATATATATATATATATATATATATTTCTTTGTTTTCAAACTTATCTAATCATCTTTTGCATAAATAACAAGGCTTGCTTAGGCCAAAGTACCTAGCTAATCAATAATTGGATTTATTTATTTTATATAAATATACATATATAATTTTTTTGTTATAAGGCATAAGAATTTTTGTTTTTTAAGCCTAAGTGTGTAAGTGTATAAAGTGCACATATTTCATCCAGGCAAAGATCATATATATATTTCTTTTTTTTTCAAACTTATCTAATCATCTTTTGCATAAATACCAAGGCTTGCTTAGGCCAAAGCACCTAGCTAATCAATAATTAGATTTGTTTATTTTATATAAATATACATATATAATTTTTTTTATAAGACATAAGAATTTTTATTTTTGAACCCTAAGTGTGTAAGTGTATAAAGTGCGCATATTTCATCAAGGCAAAGATCAAGACTAAATTACTTTAACAAATTAGCTTCCTAACCCTAAAAATCAAACAAATAATCTTATTTTTACCAAGTATAAGAAATTCTAATTATGATTCTCCTATTCCTTAAAATTGACTTAATTTCTTACAAAAAATATGTCAAAATATTGTTTCTATTTTCAAAAAGATTTTTTTAAAAGTAAAGAAAATGTTAAAAAAATTATTTTTTTAAAAAAAAGAAAACCTAAGTTATGTTAGAACCCTCCCCCACACCTATCTCATGCATTGTCCTCAATGTATGAATTAATGCATATATGCATGAAAAAGAAGAAAGGGAAGAAAAATATTACCTTAAGATGGTGGTTCTGGTGGTGGTCTGATTGGGTCAAGCGTTGCTACCCAATCAAGATAATATGGTGGTTCACGGAATCCATCTTTATTGACCTCTTTTCTATTTACATATTTATAGTCCCCAATATGAATAGAATCATGAAAGATCCTATCGTGAAACTTACTTCCTTTACATAACCAGTCCTGGAAAATCATCACGGAGTCATCATGGTCTCTACCTATGTCCAACAAAAGAATATGACTTGGTGGAATGGTTGACTTGGACTCAAGAATGATAGGTACAGAAACTAATACTAACTCGAGAAAATCAACTTTGGGTTCGAGAGTTAGTTTTGGTTCAAGCGTTGAGTCCAAGTCCAAGAATTGATATTCACATTCTTTTCCCATCAATGGAATGTGACTATCTAAAATTGGTGACTCAATTTCTAAATCTACGGGTACGGGAATAAATGTTGGCTCAGAAAATTTATCCAAATTGGGTAAGAATACCGAAGTCAACATAGATTCGAAGATGGAAACTGAATCACAAAGTTGGGATCGAGTTCACATTCATGATCAAGTTCAATCTCATTAAAATGAAAACTTGCCAATTCGTCAATGGGTTGATATTGGTCAAGTTCAAGGCTTTGTGGTAAAACTGAATCTTGGGCAAAGTTTTCAAGATACCATGATTCTTGGTTTTCATCAATATGGCTAGAAGTGTTAGGAATAATCAAAGATTGAATAGGGAGAGTTTCCTTATTCCTACGCATGTTCTCCAATCTACTAATTCTTTCTTCTATCATATCGAGTGGATCATTTTGGCATTGAATCATGGTTTCCATACTCTTTTTTAAGTTGGCATGTTTCCTTGAAAAATAGAGTAAGGATCTGTGACTTAAAAATTTTGACGGGATTTTGAGTCTTCTAAAATTTGAATTCGTCGCTCAAGCTCATCTAAGGCTTCCATCCTCTTTTCCCAGTCAATTGATTCTTCTAATGGTTGTTCCGGAGAAGGAGTATATGAAGCTGGATGTTGGTAGGGTAGTTGACAATATGCTCGGGAGAGTTGTATCCCCATTGACTCCGTGAAGAGTAGTGAAGATTATTCAGTCATGTTCATAGTATTAGGATTGGGGCATGTAATGATTCGGATAAGACCAATCTGGCACACTAGGTTGGTTAAAGTTATGATATGCCGGGTTGGTATATCTGAAAAAGAGGTAGGGTGTAACATAGATTACCATTAAAATTGAAAAAATTATTGTTATAAGCCATATCACACAAGAAATGTCAAACACAAACAAAGAAAAACAAACCAATAAGCAAACAAATAAAAAGGAAAGAAAAAAAATCTAGCCTAAGTTAGGGTAGACCTTAGACCTAGACGACTCCTAACTGGTTAGAGGGTATATTGCCGAATCTAACCACAAGTTAATCGGCCAGGTAGGGGCAAGATTGGTGGGAGGTATCCGTGCAAAAGCGACGGGCCTAATTAAGCCAAACCACCAGCCTTCAGGGTTCGCCCCTCAATCCCCAACCTTAGTCACCGATTTGGGAAGAGTCAGATTCAAATCAACTTCCCCCTTAGGTCAGTCTCCTATTTGAGTCCGAGATGTCCCTAGGGCCAACGTCTACTCAGTTTTAGTTAGGCTTGGGTTAGTGAGTGAGGAGATTGTTGTGGGCTAAGGGAGGGTAATAACTTCCCCACCTTATCTTGTTTATAGGACGAGCCCTTAAATCAATTTAGTGCAGTGTACAAGTATATAGAAAAAAGTAACACTCAAGTAATATTTTATACAAGAATGAACCTTATACTAAATGCTATGCACACATACCTTGGCTCCAACACTCTTCAACAGTTAATAGAAAATGTAATGAAATAGACACGTGCCTAAATGCAAAATCTAAATCATTTTTAGCATTTACAATCAACCTTTTACTGTTGTGTTAGAAATGGATATAAAGTGATTCAAACATGAAAATAAATAGCTACAGATTTAAACTTTGCAATTCAGCCAACCTGCAGAAAATACAGGTTAGTAGTTCGCTCAGATAGCCACAGGAATATAGCAAATCTGAGTGCTTCTGGCTCTGCTTTCCTTAGCAGAGTCCAGGGCTACTTATATGTCCACTGCAGGAAAAATTTCTTGTTGAACCTGTATACCAAGAACAAAGAAGAAAATTAACCAAAAGTGTAAACTTAAAAAGAGAATAACTTACCGTCCCTCCCCGGCAATGGCGCCGAAATTTTATTGAGGTGGAACCTGCACACAAAAATACGGAATTTCAGAACTTAAGATAGAAATAGTGCAAGTACTCAGTACAACCGCTATAGCAAGTGGCTATGCGGGTCGTGATCCACAAGGAGGACTAGCGATGGAAGCTTTTTTAGCAAGCTCTCTTTTAGGTTACAAAGAATGGTTAAAGATCTTCTTTTAGTTCTTAAAAGAAAAATGAAAAGAGTTATAGTTAAGTTAGGAAGAAAGTGATAGATAGAGAAGGTGGAGAAAATGGAAGTGGATATGTACAAAGAAATGAAAAAGAGTAAAAGAAATTTGGAAGATTGTTGTGTTGGTAATTTACACTAAAATTAAAAGAAAAGAAACCTAAAAGAAAAACTTACCTCCTTTGGTTGATGACTTACCTGGAACCCTTGCATGTTTTACCTTCCTTGGAGGTGATCAACGTATAACCCATAAGATCGAGCTCAGTCCCCATTCGCATTACATCATCAAGATGAACAAGAATGAAATGATACGGAATCTTGAGGAGGAGAACATAATCATGAAATTTTGGTAGCACTCATACAAACATAGCTATACTAATGCTTCTAGATTCACTTGGATGCTCATCATAACCAAAAGAGGAAAAGTAGAAAGAAGAAGAAGAAAATAAAAGTAAAGACAAACATAAAAAAACAAAATTACCTTTTATTGCCTGCAGAAATGGTGGAAGAAAGGAGGAGGGTACATCGGTGTCACTTTCAACATAAGCCTCTCTCTCTTATATGAATCTCTGTCTAACCTATGCTTACAAAGAAATAAAATTATATAAAAAGAAAATAAAAACTTACACTAAAAAGAATGAAAAACTGGCCTAAAATCTATCTCTGCTTGGTCCTTCTCTTTGCCTTTGAGATTGCATGTATTTATAAGAGAAATGCAGAGGGTAGAGGTGTACAAAGATAGGGAGAGATGACTATTTCTAAATTTGAATCCTCCTTATCTCCAAACTTGATTTGATGTGGATATTCAGTTCTGATTTGCAAGTTGTTAGAATATTCATTGCTGAATTTAACATATCAAATGACAGAATTAGAAATAGTGATAAACTTAATGGTTATAGCCCTTTGAGTTTTCTTTCTGGATCATTTTGAATCATTAGATTTGAAATTCGGTAGCGAAAGTTATGATTTAAAAACTAAAATGTATCCAGTCAGAATCTGAGTCAAAATTGATTCATCTCATCCGTTGATCTTCTCTCTGTCCATTTATTCCTTTGGATTTAGACTCTGTATTTGATGTTATCCTCGGTTGATCTTTAGCTTTAACCACTTGATTCACCAAAAACTGAATTTAATCAACTGGATTTAGGATCATCCTCCTCTAACCAAATAGATCTAGTTAAATCTGAATTTAACTGATATTTATTTGATTTTATCCTCTTTCTTCCTATGATTATCTTCTGCAAAATAAATATTTAAGATAAGAAATTTAACAGATTTATTACATGATAAATGTGAAAATGTAATAAGAATAATGCAATAAATGTGTGCAATCAGTTTACTAATATATCACCATCATCACATCTAATATCTAGTAGATAACGGATTAGATCATATGCATGCCTACTCCAATCTTTATTCTTGAAGACTCATTAGGATAAGCAACTAGTTTAAACACTTTTTTATTGTTCTTCTTAATCTATACTTGATAAACATCTTGATATTTTAATGTTCAACTTTAATAAGTGTTAGGGTTAAAGATTTGCTTGTACTTTCTAATGATCTTTCTTACTTTATACTTGACCAACAATCTTGATATTGTAATATTACATCTTGGTTAGTGTTATTCAACCCGTATCCTAATTTCTATCCATGTATCTTACTTGATTTTGTGGTAGAATATCATGTTTAGGATTTGAAGTGAAGAAATTATCTATCTAGCATTAGCATGTTGGTGGTTGATTATTAGTTAGCTGTGAACCTTTCTTTTAGTTTAATTCTTTATCCACATATAATTTATCCTTTCTTTTCTAAGTTCTTTAAATAGAGAAGATAATAAGAAGACAATATTACTGAAAAGCTTCCATCATATCTCTCCATAAGGTTCGACCCGTTTAGCTCTTGTTACAGTGGTTAATTGTGAAGACTCAGAGTCGAAACCAATCACATACACTTTTCATATTCTCTGTATTCTTTTTGGCATCCACTATGAGCATGTGTATGTTGTAATTTGTGTACATGCTTGATGTGTGCTTGTGGTGTATGTTTCCCTGGAAATATAGAGTCAATTTTCTTCAAGTACATTTCTTTAAATTCACATCTAAAATATTCATTCTGTTTTTCAAACTTTCAAACTCATTTTTGTCAAAATTAATTTTTGGGATTTTGCTATTGCAAACATGCTTGTGAGAATCAAAATCCTTTTTTTAGCCTTTTCAAAGCAAATAGAAAGATTCTATTTTTCTTACAGATAATATCCAATTTGTTTTTCAAAAAGTCATTTTCTTCTTCAATTTATTGTTTTGAACTTTTGAAAACTCATATCTTTCTTCCAGTTTCTCAAAAAATCTAGCAACTTCATCCAAAGTTAGTTCATTTTCATCAAGAGAAGTTTCAAGAGATACTTTAGCGGGGTCATCTCCATTAGCCGTGAAGCAAACATTTGCGGTATCAACTTTCTCATCGGATTCAGTTTTTGAATCATTCCATGTGGCCACCATGGCCTTCTTCTTTTGTGATCTACTAGATGTGGTCGCTGAGAGAGAGGGATAATCCGTAATCAAATGTCATGCCTTCTTGCAATGAAAGCATGGACCCACCGCTTCTTTCTTTCTTTCATTTTTCCCTTTTGGTCTTGTCCTTCGGAAGTTGCTCATCCTTCTCTTTTTGCAAAATATTTTGCCAATCTTTTTTATAAGCATGGCAGAGTCTTCTTCTTCACCCTCATCCATACATTCATCTTTCTCCATAATAGATGGAGTTGCCTTGAAAGCAATGGACTTTTTATTTGGAGGTTCTCTTCCTTCACGAACCTTTGTTTACATCTCATGGTTTTGAGATTCTCAATAAACCCGGAGAAACCCATCTTCTTACGATTGTTCAGCTCCTTGAGAGTAGGCGCTTTGATCTTCCAGCTTTAAGAAGAGCTCTTATCACCTTCCTCACATTTTGATCTTTGTCAATCTCATCACCTAAGGAAGACAACCTATTAGTGGTTTTTGTGAAATGAGTAAGCATTTTATCTATAGATTCATTATCAAGCATATAAAAGTTCTCATATTGAGAATGAAGAAAATATATCATGGACTTCTTGACTTGAGATGTACCGTTATGAGTTATGATCAAATCATTTCATACTTCAAATGTGAATTTATAATTAATCACACAAGATAAATCATCATCATTTAATGCTTGTGTCAGTGCGTATTTTGCCTTAGCATTGGCTTCGTAGTCTTTAACGATGGCTTCAGATCATGTATCCTCATCACCGTGAGGTTCTACAAACTCCTTAGTGACAGTCTTTGTAACCCTAAACCCTAGTAACTTGAGAAATAAGGTCATATTCACTTTCCAAATGGAAAATTTCAAACCATCAATTTGGGTGGGACTTGATGTAAGAAAAGTTGTGTAATGCCATATATTTGAGCAAATATATAGAACATGCAACAAAAATTTAGCCAAACAAGGATCACTCTAAGTTGGTTAAAGAAAAATCTAGATTACTAGGCTCTGATACCAATTGAAATCACCTAGAGGGAGTGAATAGGTAATGGCTAAAAATAATGGCAAATAATGTGAAATTAAAAACAACTAAGCAATCTAACAATACTACAGTAGTATGAGCAAAACAACAATCTTACACAATCAAAGCAATACAGCACAAAGGATATTTAGCATGTAATGATTAACACAATAGTCGCATGCAAGATATAAAAAGAGTGCGTAGAGTTGAGAGATAGAGAGAAGAAAAATACGAGAATATATTTCAAAGTTTGAGCCACTTGCTCTAAGTCCCCACCATCATCGCGATGAAGGATTTTCACTACTATTTGATTCCTCAAGATTACAACTCATACAAGTTCCAGCAAGAACTCTCAGACCCGCAAGTCCCTCACTCGGTGTTGCAACACCTATAATCCGAGCCTGCAAGCTCGCTCGAGGCTGCAACCTCTACAACTCTTCAAGTAGAAGAAAGAGTGATCTCTCCTAGATCACAAAGGGTCACAAAACAATCCTATGTCCAAGATAGAGGAAATGTAGCTCTGAGATTATAAGTGTGAGAAAAGCTTGAAGTATTGGATTGAAAGCTCAAAGCTAAAATTAAGGATTTGAAATTTTAGCTCAAAAATGAATTCTTTAGATTTCTTATATAATCTCTTGGAAATATTAATCAAAATACTTAGCAAAGGTTCTTAGGGGTTTTCTGCAGTACCCCTATTTATAGTCGACCAAAATAAAAGAGAGAAACCCAAAATAACTGTTATTGATTAACCCAGAAAAACACAGATTTAAAAATATAGTCATTTGGGGTTAATTAGGCTTAAACATGCCTGACCGATCGACCGCCATTAGTCAAATTTTTTTACCGTTGGGGATAGCTGTTGATCGGGCAGTTGATCGATCCCAACAGAGAGCTCTGATGTCTCAGTCGGTCGATCGATGTTGACAAACAGAGAGCACTGCTCTTACATGCAGTCGACCGTGCAGTCGACCAACGTGCGCAAGCTTCACTTGTGCATGTCTATGCAAAATCGATCGACCACTCGATCGACTGACAGAGCAGTCATCTCTGCATGTCGGTCGACCATGTAGTTGACTGGCAAAGGGTCAAAAACATCCTTAGATAAAATTTTGAAATCCTTTTGATTTTACACTTAGATACTTTGAAATCTCTATAAAAAAAACAAGTTCAGGTAAATCTTTGAAGCTCAAGTACGTGTGATCCTAGATCAACACAAAAAATAAAGTTTTGAACTTATTTTTTTAAATCCTTGAAATATTTTTCCAAAATAATTTTTTTTTCGAAAATATTTTTTTCCAAATCCATAAATGAAAATACCATTTTGTAAATGATCTAAAATATCAAAAATCTTTTCATGATTTTGAAATCAAAACACAATAACTTTTTTTTTTGTGTGTGAATCTCATGAGCAATCCAAATCTCTAAATTTAATTTTAACAAACCTAAATCTTACATTTGTTTAAAAAGAAAAATAATTTCTTCTAGAGTACTTCAATTTACATCTCTTCTTGATCTCTTGAGTTTAACTCCATCCTTGAGTGCTAGATGTGTTTCTGGGACTTAAGCTCTTGAATCACTTTGATGTTAGCTTCAAAACTTTACTTATGCATCTTTTAAAGAAGCTAAACATAAACATAATGTTCTTATAAACCTATTGATCTGTCGCCAATATTGCATATTTATCATCACATTCCCTTATTATTTTGTTTAATAAACTCTACTATTTAATTATCTTTTTGTCTAATTATTTGCAGGGCCTTTACTAAATGAAAGAGGAGAGAAAACGAGCCCAAAAGCCCACTGAAATTCTGATTAAATCAAAATCAAGAATGAGGGCAAATGTTCAGCTGAAAATCAGAGTAAATAAAGATATAACACTAAATAAAAATTGGTTAAGTTTGAATTTTTATGAATCCATTTCGATTACCTGAAGATCAACACTGATATCATCAAATCCGTAGCTTAAATAAAAAAACAAATAGATAAAAGGATGAAACATCAAACCAGTGACCTGCACCCCCCAGATCTGGCTATCTGGATACAAAACTGCCGCGGATCTGCCTTATATCTTGCGAATCTACCGCATTTCAGTTGAGATACGGGAGCATTTGGTCCCCCTATCTTCACACGCTCTCTCCCATTGTGTTTTTACTATAAACACCTACAAATTCTGAGGTCAAAGAGAAGGACTTAGCAGAGAGCATAGGCTAGGCTATTCTATAATTTTTAACTTAAGTTTTTAGTTTTCTTTTATATAATTTTCATTTTATTTATGTAACTGAGATTAGAGAAGAGTTTCATGGAGGAATGAAGTGAAGCATGTACTGAGGGTGACACCGGTGTGAGTTCTTCTTTTCTTTTATCATTATTTAAATCGAATTATAGTTACATTTTCATGTTCTTTTTTCTTTTCTACTTTCCTTCTTCTTTTTTTTGGTTTTAATGATAATTCAAGTAAGTCGAATAGCATTGGTATTGCCTTGCCTTAACAAGTGCCACCGATAACACATGATGATGAATTCCTCCATATGTTTGTATCATTTCATGCTTGCTCGAAGAAGTCTTGATGATGTAATATGAACTGGGACTGAGTTTAATCTTATGAGTTATGTGCTGATCGCCTCCAGATCAAGGTAAACATGTAACGAATTCAAGGTAAGTCATCAACCAAAGGGGGTAAGTTTTTCTTTTAGGTTTTCTTCTTTTCTTTTAGTCTTTAGTTTAGATCACCTTCATTACCAACTCTCATCTTTTCACTATTTTCACTTCCTTTGTATAAGGCTATTTTTTTTTTTTTCCATCTTCTCAATCTACCACTTTCTTCTTAACTTAACATAGCTTTTTTCTCTTTTCTTTCTAAAGAACAAAGAAGACTTTTAACCATTTTTAGTGAACTAAAAAAGAACTTACTAAAAGTTTTCATTGCTAGTCCCTCTTTATGGATCACGACCCGCATAGCCACTTGCTACCATAGTAGTATTGAGCACCTTGCACTTTTTATTCTTAAGTCTGAAATTCTGTATTTTTCTGTGCAGGTAAAATCTCAATCAAATTTTGGCGTCGTTGCTGGGGAGGAACGGTAAGTAACTCTCTTTTTGTCTACTTTATTGATTAACTTTCTTCTCTGTTCTTGGTGTGCAGTGATTGACATCAAGAAATTTTTGCTGTAGTGGATATATAAGTAGCCCTGGACTCTGCTCAAGAAAGTAAAGCCCAGAAGCCCTCAGATTTGCCGCGTTCCCGCTACAATCTGAGTGAACTACTAATTTGTATTTTTTGCAGGTTAGTTGAATTACAAAGTTTAAGTTTCTACAGCTATTTATTTTCTTTTTTAACTCACTGTACATACTTTTCTAACCTTAACAGTAATTTTTGCTTGTAAATACTAAAAAATATTTAGACTTGCATTTAGGCATGTCTCATTTCATTATATTTTCTATTTACTGTTGAAGAGTGCTGGAGCCAAGGTATGTGTGCATAGCATTTAGTATAAGGTTCATTCTTAAATGAAATATTGCTTGAGTGTTACTTTTTTGCTATATGCTTGTGTATTTGTACGAATATGATTAAGTGCACATCCTTAAACAAAATAAGGTGAGAAAGTCATTACCCTCCCCTTAACCTACAAACAATCTCCTCACTCACTAACCCAAGCCTAACTTAAAACTTAGTAGACATTGGCCTTACAGACATCTCAGACTCAATAGGAGACTGACCTAAGGGAAGAGTTGATTAGAATTTGACTCTTGCCAAATCGGTGCTAATGGTTTGGGACTGAGAGGTGAAATCTCGAAGAACAATGGTTTGGCATAATTAGGCTCGTTGCTTAAGTACGAATACCTCCCACTAGCCTTGCCCCTACCTGGTCGATTAACTTGTGGTCAAATTTTGCAATATACCCCTCGTGGACAGTCTAACCAGTTAGGAGTCATCTAGGTCTAAGGTTAGCTCTAACTTAGGCTAAATTATTCTTTCTTTTTTGTTTGTTTGTTTGTTTTTTGTTTTTTGACATTTTTGTGGTCTGAATTACAATTATAATTATTCTAATACATATAGTGATTCATACTTCACACCGACCTCTTTTAACTCAGATATAACAAACCCGACATATCATAACTTACCAACCAAGTATGTTAGATTGGACTTATTCGAATCAACATATGTCCCAGTGCTAATATTATGAAAAAGACTGGAACAATCATCAACACCATGTAAAGTCACCTAGAGGGGGTGAATAGGTGATGGCTAATCTAATGGTCACTAAATGCGGAATTAAAACTTATATGATGCAAACTAAAACTTATTGCACTAAACACCGCATATAACACAAGAGTGTAGCCGAATTCCCCGTGAAGGGCTCTGGACTAACTCCTCAAGATTCCTCTAAATAAGAGTTGAGGTGCCGCGTTGGCTCTCTTGGTTAAATACAAGTGTTAGCAAATAATCCCCAAGCATATAAAAATTAAGCACAATAAGAATATCAAGCATGTAAAGATAAACACAATAGAAGCATGCAAGATATAAATAAGGAGATAGATAGAGAGAGTGAGCAATCGCAAACACAAGGGATTTGTTTCGAGATTCGAGCACCCTTGCTCTACATCCCCGCCTTCACACTTGAAGGATTTCCACTATAATCGATCCCACCGGATCACTCCTCGGTGCCGCAACACCTACAAGCTCTCGGACTCCCTAGTCCGTACACACCGCAAGCTCTCTAGCTCGCCGAGGCCGCACCTCAAACAAGGAGTTCACACACGAACTCGAAACCACCGCGAACACACTTGTCCGCCTCCTCAAAGTACAAGAAAGAACTCTTGGTGATCTAAACACTTTGATCACCAATAAAAACTCTTACCAGAACACTCCTAGAGAATGAATATGTCAATGGGTTGCTCAAGTGTTTGTGATAAAAACAAGGATTGAAATGGTGGAGGAAAACTCAAGAAAATCACTTTTAAACACTCTTGATAAACTCTCCTTTTGATTGGAAATATTTGCTTCTCAATTTAGTGGAGAAAACTCTTTTAATGAAGTAGGAAAAACTGGCTCAAAACCCACTAAAAAATCTTATTGAAAACAGCCCCAAAATGCCCCAATTTATAGAGTTAGAAAAACTAGCCGTTGGGAGCCAGATGGCCTGACGGTCGACCGCCAGGTCGACCGCCAACGGTCAGATTTCTGACCGTTGGGGCAGCGATCGACCGGCCCAGTCGACCGAGGCCTGGATACAGAGTGCAGTCTCTCTGTCCGATCGACCGGGGCTTTCCAGAGAGCAGAGCTCTCTGGACGGTCGACCGTCCCGGTCGACCGGCCCTCCATCCAGACTGGCGTGCACGTCTGTGCACGTCGGTCGACCGAGTCGACCGACCGACTTCAAGCTGCGGTCGACCGTTCTGGTCGACCGGCTGAAGCAAGGACAGAAATTCTGGGATAAAAAGTTTGGTCATTTTGACTCAATTAAAATCCCATAAAATTACTAAAAATCTAAAAAAATAGTTATAGCAATATACTTTGATAAACAAACATGCTTGCACAAAATCAAGGCATGTTACAAATAATTTGGACTATTTTTGTAACTTGAAAATATCGGCTCAAACCAAAAACTGTATTTTCCAAAACTTGATATTTCCAAAACTTGTTTTCCAAATCTCTCCAAAATACAAAAACATGATATTCTAAACTCATTGAAAGCATAGAGTTTATGGATATGATCCACTACACAAACAAGATGAAATATCTATGTTTTTGACATTAAGCTCTAAATACGGTTTTGGTTAAAACATGTAAACTAGAATACCAAAACCAAACCGGTAATTTCTAAAGGGAAAACTCTTTTGTATTTTACCAAATAAAAATTCTTTTATATAAAAAAACTCATCTAATCAAGAGTGTGTGTGTGTGTGTATATGTTATACTTGAGCAATCCACCAACTATTCTATCCTTTACATTTTAATCTAAAACAAAATCTTAACAAAAACAAACCTAGACACAAGTCTTCATCTTCTTGAAGTCTTTACTTGAAGTCTTCTCATCTTCTTGACTTGGTCCAAACACGATCCATAGAGCTAGACTCCTCTTGAGTACTTGATATGGTTTTGATGCACAAGCTCTTGAATCAAACCGTGCTAGCTCCAAAACTTGACTTTAAATCCTTTGTTGAAGCTACATACCTACTAGATCTTGATCACAAATCTTAAACTAAATAAACACAAGATCATTAGTACTATAACTACATGAGTTGATCATCATCAAAACTAGAGTGATGGGCCTTTGGGCCAACAATCTCCCCTTTTTGATGATGACAAAACTCATGGAGTTATATATGCATGGATTAAAGTAAAGCTTCAAAGAAGCTCCCCCTTAAGTCATGCATCACAATGAATAAATAAATATGCAATGAAGCACATAAATATATATATGCAAATGTAAGGAGATAAACATGCCAATCATGCATAAAACACATCAAATTCTTTTTCTCCTATTTGCAAAACAAAACATATACGCATAAACATAAATCCTTCTCCCCATTTATGAATAAAGCAAGGAAACATGTATATATATACCAAATACTTCTCCCCCTTTTTGTCAATCATCAACAAAGGGTTTAAGTAAAATCAAAATCATTAAATTTTTCTCCCCTTTTTATCCGAAACATAGAATCAATAAGGGTGAAAACAATCAATAAAAGGTTATATGCGATATACATTCATGAAGAGGAAGACGCTAAGTTATCTTCCCTACATATATGCATTACATGAAGAAGGGATGACAAGCCTTAATTCACATAACACATAATCTGTAATGCATAAGAGGAGATGTGAAGCTCCCCCTACACACGTGTACTGCATAAAGAAGACTTGTCAAGCTCCTCAATATTTTATACACTCAACATGAATCTATATGTAGAAGAGATGTTAAGCTCTCCTTGCATATAGGCAATACAGATCAAAAATGTTTTGATTTTTAATTGCTCAAACAAAATTTTGAATTTTTCTCAATAAAACAAATTTGAGATATCTTAGTAAATCA
This sequence comes from Agave tequilana, assembly GCA_038442645.1. Lineage (NCBI taxonomy): Eukaryota > Viridiplantae > Streptophyta > Magnoliopsida > Asparagales > Asparagaceae > Agave > Agave tequilana. The sequence continues at coordinate 10,269 of JAVJIF010030612.1, read as the reverse complement.
TAAAAAATTTTAAGATACCACTTGTAATCAAATTTTAAGATACCAATTGTAAAAAAAAATCATGTTGAAACCAATTGTAAATAAACATTACAAATTTTGAATTTTTCAAATAGGTATTACATATTGATACCAATTGTAAATTTATAACAAATTTGAAATAGAAACATATTGATATCAATTGAAAAATAATGCATAAAAAAAATTTATTTTTCATAAGCTTATGCATGGTTATTTGAGATACCAATTGAAAATAAAGTTTTAAATCAAGTTTAGCATAAACTTTGTGCTTTAAATATGTAAACTAATTGTAAAGCAAGCACACGAAAATCATATATATGTATGAAAAGAGAATACCAATAGCAATTGATATTATGGAAATAATGAAGCATACATATATAGAAAACAAAATATGAGTATATACAAAATTATCAATTTAGATACCAATTGAAAAGATCCAATGATACCAATTGAAAATAAAGTAAATCAAGTATATAACTCATAACCTACCACCCTTTATATGCACAAGGTAAAGGATTTTCCAATAAAGCTTACAAGGCATACTCGCCCATCCATCCGCCCATTAAATGGAATAGGTAGGGGTTTTCAAAATAGGTTTTGAAAATATTTTTATTGAAATTCACTACCAAATGAAGAACAATAACTAGTTAGATTAATTTTTGAAAAACTAGTTAAAGATCCTTCAAAATATGAAATCAAATCATATGTTTTTCATGAATCATACCAAATACACAAAAGTTGACACTTAAAATCGATAAAGCTCAAAAATATGTTCATGAAACAAGGTCATGACAAAACAAATGAAGGTGAGTGCACAAGAATCATGTAATTAGCATTTCATGAAAATAGTTAATAATGCTCAAAAAAATTCATTTTTCATCTTAAAAACAAACTTCTAGGTATATGTATGTTTTTATCTAAAACTAACAATATGCATACATATCCCAAACATAAAAAGAGTCTATTAATAGTATTTGCATGAAGGCAAGAGACTCACGGGTATACATATATATTTATTAGATTTGAATACAAACTACATATACATGAAGTAAAACATGAAAATAGGCAAAACATGTATAAATGAGAGAATCATCAAAACTAGCCTATACATGTGCATATAGTGAGTACAAATGAACAATGAAGTGCAAACATATATGAATCAATTTGTTACTCACTATTTGTACACGTATAAATATAAGTTTTGACAAATACTACATCTAACCATGTATTTACCACATGAAGCACAAAAACAAATAAAACATGAACATGCTAAAGAAATCATCAATGAAAAGCATGTAAACTAAAGTAGGAGTTTAGAGATAGTTACCAACACGTGAACTATACTCCAAATCTCTAAAACATGGTGGTTGTCCCACCAAAACTCCTTGATAGCGGTGCATCAATTATATGTCCTTCAAGTCCATGCATCCACCACCAAGGCACCAAATCTCTCACGTCTTGTGAGAGCCCTCACCTACATCAAATACACAAGGTGGGGACTTTGGTACCCATTTTCTTTTGGGTCCTTGGGGGTTAGTCTTATAAGGAACCCATATATTTTTATTAGCAAAATTCATAGAATTAATCTTATCATAACAAAATTTTGCTAAATGGCCTTTGCGGCCACAATGTGTACATTTGTACACCTTAGGATGCATATGAGTGTGAGGGTGATCGTAGCGTCCAAAGTGTGCATATGCATGAGAGTGATGTGCATGAATATGTGGAGTTTGTTTCTTTGAAAACAAGGTCTCTAATCTCCTATGATTAAATGCACAATGGCTCAATGTTGAGCTCAAACAATTTATTTTATTTTTCAAAAATTTCATCTCATTAGTAGTGGCATGTAAAGTATGATGAGAAATAGAATCATTAACTTTTTCTTTTACAACCATTTTTCTTTTCAAAGAAGTGTTTTCATTAAAAGCAACTTCTTTTTTTTTTCCACCAAAGTAATTTTATTTTTCAAAGAGGTGTTTCCTTCACAAGATCATTTAACTTGGACATTAAGGAAACATTTTCAAATTTTCATTTTCTTTTTCAAAACATGCAACCTTATTTTTGAAAGACTCATTTTCTTTTAAAACATTTTCAAAATTATTTTCTAATGAAACTTTTTCATTAAGCATGCAATCAAATTTCTTTTTCAAATTTTATTATCTTTCTTAAGCATGTCATATTTTTCAAGTAATAGTTGAGCAAATGAAGTAAGCTCATCATATGACATGTTATATTCATCTACCTCGGATTCGGTAGTTACCTCAAGGGGGTTGTCCCCTTAGACCATATAGCACATGTTGGAGGTGTCGCTTCCAACATCCGAATCGCTCCCCGCATAATATAGATCTTTTTCGCCAAGGGAGGTGATGATATTCCATGCTACAAAAGCCGAATCAATGTTAGAAACCCTAGATAAATAATCATCATTTAGGGTTGACTTTAAAGCATGTAGGGTTTTTGAGTTAGCCTCAATATACTTGCTATTATTAATATATGAATCATTAATGGTAACAAGATAAATATGAATTCCTAGGCCTTTGAGGAACAAAGACATCTTAACCTTCCAAGTTTGGATGTTAAGGATGTCAAAGGTGGGAGGTGTCATGAAGTCCATGGTGTGTGTACAAATATTGTGATTAGCCTAAAATGAAGATCTTTAACTCTAGGTTGTGAGACCCAAATCAAGAGCACTTGGCTCTGATACCAATTGTAAAGTCACCTAGAGGGGTGAATAAGTGATGGCTAATCTAATGGTCACTAAAGGCGGAATTAAAACTTATATGATGCAAACTAAAACTTATTACACTAAACACCACGTGTAACACAAGAGTGTAGCCGAATTCCCCGTGAAGGGCTCTGGACTAACTCCTCAAGATTCCTCTAAATAAGAGTTGAGGTGCCGCGTTGGCTCTCTTGGTTAAATACAAGTGTTAGCAAACAATCCCCAAGCATATAACAATTAAGCACAATAAGAATATCAAGCATGTAAAGATAAACACAATAGAAGCATGCAAGATATAAATAAGAAGATAGAGAGAGTGTGAGCAATCGCAAACACAAGGGATTTGTTTCGAGGTTCGAGCACCCTTACTCTACATCCCCGCCATCACACTTGAAGGATTTCCCTATAATCGATCCCACCGGATCACTCCTCGTGCCGCAACACCTACAAGCTCTCGGACTCCCTAGTCCATACACAGTGCAAGCTCTCTAGCTCGCCGAGGCTGCACCTCAAATAAGGAGTTCACACACGAACTCGAAACCACCGCGAACACACTTGTCCGCCTCCTCAAAGTACAAGAAAGAACTCTTGGTGATCTAAACACTTTGATCACCAATAAAAACTCTCACAAAACATTCCTATAGAATGAATATGTCAATGGGTTGCTCAAGTATTTGTGAGAAAAACAAGGATTGAAATGGTGGAGGAAAACTCAAGAAAATCACTTTTAAACACTCTTAATAAACTCTCCTTTTGATTGGAAATATTTGCTTCTCAATTTAGTGGAGAAAACTCTTTTTATGGAGTAGGAAAAACTGGCTCAAAACTTACTAAAAAATCTTATTGAAAATAGCCCCCAAATGCCCCAATTTATAGAGCTAGAAAAACTAGCCGTTGGGAGCCAGATGGCCTGACGGTCGACCGCCCGGTCGACTGCCAACGGTCAGATTTCTGACCGTTGGGGCAGCGGTCGACCGGCCCGGTCGACCGAGGCCTGGATACAGAGAGCAGTCTCTCTGTCCGGTCGACCGGCCCGGTCGACCGGGGCTTTCCAGAGAGCAGAGCTCTAGACGGTCGACCGGCCCGGTCGACCGGGGCTTTCCAGAGAGCTGAGCTCTCTGGACGGTCGACCGTCCCGGTCGACCGGCCCTCCAGCCAGACTGGCGTGCACGTCTGTGCACATCAGTTGACCGAATCGGTCGACCGACTTCAAGCTGCGGTCGACCGTTCCGGTCGACCGGCTGAAGCCAGGACAGAAATTCTGGGATAAAAAGTTTGGTCATTTGGCTCAATTAAAATCCCATAAAATTACTAAAAATCTACAAAAATAGTTTTACCAATATACTTTGATAAAAAACATGCTTGCACAAAATCAAGGCATGTTACAAATAATTTGGACTATTTTTGTAACTTGAAAATATCGGCTCAAACCAAAAACTGTATTTTCCAAAACTTGATATTTCCAAAACTTGTTTTCAAATCTCTCCAAAATACAAAACAAGATATTCTAAACTCATTGAAAGCATAGAGTGTACGGATATGATCCACTACACAAACAAGATGAAATATCTATGTTTTTGACATTAAGCTCTAAATACGGTTTTGGTTAAAACATGTAAACTAGAATACCAAAAACCAAACCGGTAATTTCTAAAGGGAAAACTCTTTTGTATTTTACCAAATAAAATTCTTTTATATAAAAAAACTCATTTAATCAAGAGTGTGTGTGTATATGGTATACTTGAGCAATCCACCAACTATTCTATCCTTTACATTTTAATCTAAAACAAAATCTTAACAAAAACAAACCTAGACACAAGTCTTCATCTTCTTGAAGTCTTCACTTGAAGTCTTCTCATCTTCTTGACTTGGTCCAAACACGATCCATAGAGCTAGACTCCTCTTGAGTACTTGATGTGGTCTTGATGCACAAGCTCTTGAATCAAACCGTGCTAGCTCCAAAACTTGACTTTAAATCCTTTGTTGAAGCTACACACCTACTAAGATCTTGATCACAAATCTGAAACTAAATAAACACAAGATCATTAGTACTATAACTACATGAGTTGATCATCATCAAAACTAGAGTGATGGGCCTTTGGGCCAACACACCCTTCGTAGAGTCAGTGGGGATACAACTCCCCTGAGTCATATGGTCAAAACCTTACCAACATCTACCTTCATATACTCCTTTTCAAAATCAACCTATAGAAGAAAAGTTAGATTTAGAAAAGAGTTATGAAGCCTTTCTTGAGTCCACATGTCAAAATCAAAATCCTAAGAACTCACAAGCCCATCAAGATTTTCAAATCTAAGATTCTTACTCTATTTTTCAAGTCCCGCCACAAGAAGAAGAACTTACGGACTTAGATAGGAGTACGAAAAACTTGATTTAGTCCGACAATTATTTTTCCCAATCTTTCAATAAGTTAGAAGTACAAATGAGCTGTTTGATCAACATAGTGAAAGATAGAAATGAGAAAACTCTACCTAACACATGTTTGACCATTCCCGATTGCCCTAACCATATTGATAAGAATGAAGGATCATGGTCTTGGAAACTTTAAGCAAGAGTCAATTTCATCACAAAACCTTGAACTTGATCAATATCAACCCCTTGATAAATTGGCAAGTTTTCATTTTCAATAAAATTGAACTTGAACATGAATGTGACCTCGACCCACAACTTTGTGATTCAATTCCAATTTTTGAATCTTTGTTGACTCCGGTATCCTTACCCAAGATGGACCCATTTCTGGAGCCAACATTGATTCCTATATCCATAGTTTTGAAATTGATCCACCTCTTTTGGATAGTCATATTTCATTGATCGAAAAAGAATATGAAATTAAATTCTTTGATTTGGACTCAACTCTTGAACCAAAACTGACTTTTGAACCCAAGGTTGATTATCCTGAATTAGTATCGGTTCCCGAACCTATCGCTCTTGAACTCAAGTCAATCATTCCACCAAGTCACACTCTTTTGTTGGACATAAGTATAGACCATGATAATTCCATGATGATTTTTCAAGATTGGTCATGTAAAGGGAATAATTTTCATGATAAGATCTTTCATAACCCTATTCATATCGGTGATTGTAATTATGTAAATAGAAAAAAAGTCAATAAAAGTGAGTTTTGTGAACCACCACATTATCTTGATTGGGAGCACTGTTTGGCCCAATCTGACTACCACCGGAACCACCACCTTGAGGCAACATTTTCCTTCCCTTTCTTCTTTTCATGCATTTATGCATTCATTCATACATTAAGGACAATGCAAGAAATAAGTGTAGGGGAAGGTTCTAACATAACATCGATTTTCTTTTTATTAAAAAAAAAATAAATAACATCTTCTTTGCTTTTAAAAACCTTTTTGAAAAGAGAAACAATATTTTGACCTATTTTTTATTAAACAATTACGTAATTTTAAGGAATAAGAGAATCATAATTAGAATTTCTTATATTTGATCAAAATAAGATTATTTGTTTGATTTCTCGGGTTAGGAAGAAAATTTGAAAAAATAATTTAGTCATGATTTTTACCTTGATGAAATATGCATGCTTTATACACTCACACACTTAGGGTCCAAAAACAAACATTCTTATGTCTTAAAAAAGAAAAAAATGAATATATATATATTATCAAAAATTCTCTAATTAAGTTGGGTATTGTGTCTCATAAAGTATAAGTATTCACACCTAAAAGTGGTTCATATAATAAAATCCTTAGTTTTGTGGCGAGTCCTTGGGGTGTTTCCTCACCTGGTGCCCTAATACCGTCCGCTTTGGGTATCACCGACTAAAGGCTCGTTACATGGGCAGATTAGAAAGCCTAATAGTACTAAGGAAAAATATCACCAAAAATATATAAAAAAATTAAGGCATAGGAGTTAGAGTTAAAGAATCCCGAGTCAACATTTCAAGGTCACTAAGATGCATATAACTTAAGGTAAAGCAATAGACTAGATGAGAAATACAGTTTGACTTCATACCTTGATAGATAACAAGTTTTTGAATAGAGACTAAGTTTAGGAATGAAAAATTCATTTTTTTATAACTTATACATTACTTGAACTCTTAAAATAATACTTCAAATATTTTCTCTTTCAAAATGCTTTACGAAAATACTAACACTTTATTTCTTTTCCTTCATAAATTTTGTGGGTGTAATTCACTGAAAATCCTTACAAGACAAAACCCGTTGATCGGTCGCTAAGATTGCATATTTATTATCATATTCTCATACTTATTATTAAATAAACTCTGCTTGTTCCTTATTATTGTTTAATTTATTTATAGGCCATTGCTAAAGGAGAGTGAAGAGAAACGAGCATAAAAGCCCACCAAATTCTTATTTAATTCAGAATAAATTCGAAATCAGGGAATCAGGGCAAATCTTGGTATATCAGAGAGGTTGAAAATCGGTTGAAATGAATCCTCCCAAATCAAGCGGTTGAAGCCCACAAATCAAAGATCATTTCGTCAAAATCAGAAGCTGCAACGAGAAATCCAGAACCAGCTAAAGCTGAATCTCAAAACCTGGAGCTGTACCCCCCGGCTGTGGCCACCTGGCCACAGCCAGGCCACGGATCCGCGGCGAGAGCCGTGGATCCGCGGCTCTTTAGTCGAGATAAGGGGAGCGTTTGCTCCCCTTATCTTCTCACACCTCCCCCCTCTGGGTTTTTGCCTATAAAAGGCAGGATTTTCACTATAAATGGGGACGACCATACAGAGATAGGATTTAGTCTAGTTTTTCATTCTTTGTAGTGTAGGTTTTTATTTTTCTTTTCATGTAATTTTTAGTTTTATTTATGTAAATGAGAGGAGATCAGAGTTTCATAGGAGAACGAGAACGAAGCTTGTGCTGAGAGTGACGTCGGTGTAAGATTTCCTTTTTTTCTCTTATTGTTATAAAATCGAATCTGTAGTTCCCTTTTGTATGTACTTTGTTTTTGTGTTCTTCTTCTTCTCTACTTTTTCTTCTTGGTACAATTGTTATCCAAGTGAGTCTAAAAGCATCGAAAGAGCCTTGCCTTTGCGAGTGCCACCGATAGCCCATGACGATGGATTTTGAGTTTCATTCTGTATCACTTCATACTTGCAACGTCTTGATGGTATAATGTGGAGGAAACAAGAATCAACTCTTATAGGCTATACGTTGATCGCCTCGCTTCAAGGTAACTCCATTGCACAAGATTCAAGGTAAGCATTTGGCCAAAAGAAGTAACTTTTATTTCTTTTCTTTTATTTCTTTAGTTTAGATCACCAACACCCACTTCTTTTATCACTATTTTTCAATCTCATTTGTACAAATCACTTCTTAATTCTCCACCTCTTTTTCTACCGCTTTCTCTCTAACTTCACTTTAACCTAATTTTTCTCTTTTCTTTTTAAAGAACTAAAGAAGAACTTTAACCATACTTTGTATCTTAAAAGAAAACTTACTAAAAAGCTTCTATCGCTAGTCCCTCCTTGTGGATCACGACCCGCTTATCTAGTTGCTATTGCGGTAGAATTGAGTAACTTGCATTCTTTAATCTTAAGTTCTGAAATACTGTATTTTGTGTATAGGTTTCAACTCAATCAAATTTTGGCACCGTTGCCGGGGAGGACGGTAAGTTACTCTCTTTAAAAGTTCACATTTTTGGTTAAGTTTCTCTTATTTTTTGTACAGATTTAACAAAAAGGAATATCTGTTGCAGTGGACATATAAGTGGCCCTGGACTCGACTCAAAAAAGCAGAGCCCAGAAGCCCTCAGATTTGCTACATTTCAGTGGCAAAATAGAGTGAACTACTAACCTGTATTTTTGCAGGTTGGCTGAATTGAAAATCTAAATTTCTGTAGCATTTATCTCCCTGTTTGACTCACTGTATATATATTTCTAACACAACAGTAAAAAGTTGATTGTAAATGCTTAAAATGATTTAGACTTTGCATTTAGGCACGTGTCTATTTCATTTCATTTTTTATTTACTGTTGAAGAGTGCTAGAGCCAAGGTATGTGTGTATAGCATTTAGTATAAGGTTCATTCTTGTATGAAATATTGCTTGAATATTACTTTTTTCTATATACTTGTACATTGCATTAAATTGACTTAAGGGCTTGTCTTATAAACAAGATAAGGTGGGAAGTCATTACCCTCCCTTAGCCCACAAACAATCTCCTCACTCACTAACCCAAGCCTAACTAACAATGAGTAGACGTTGGCCCTAGGGACATCTCGGACTCAATTAGGAGATTATCCTAGGGGGAAAGGTGTTGGAATTTGACTCCTGCCAAAATCCGTGTCTAGGAAGGGGATTAAGGGCCAAAAGCCCGAAGGTTGGTGGTTACTTAATTAAGGAACGTCTTTGACGGATAACCTCCCACCAATCTTGCCCTGACCTGGCCGATTAGCTTGTGGTCAAAGTCTGCATTATATCTCCTATGGATAGTCTAACCAGTTAGGAGTCGTCTAGGTCAAAGGTCTACCCTAACTTAGGTTAGAATTTTTTCTTTTTTTGTGCTTATTTGTTTGTTTTTTTTCCTTGTTTGTGTTTTATTGTGTGATATGACTTATAACAATAATTTTTCCAATTTTAATGGTAATCCATATTACACACCAACCTCTTTTTCGAATATTACTAACCCGGCATATCATAATTTTAACCAACCTAGTGTGCCGGATTGGTCTTATCCGAATCAACATGACCCATATCCCCAATCTTATAACCATAATTTTCAAAATAATTTCAACTCTTCACAGAGTCAATGGGGATTCACCTCTCCCAAGTCCAATTTTCAACCAATTTGTCTCCTTATCCACCTGTCCACAATATTTCCAAGATTCATACTTAGTTCCACCAGTTCAAAATAGAAAACCATTAATTTTGGAAATAAGTATGCGTGAGTCCAAACAAAAATCACAAAATCTGATGGACTCACAATTTCACCACCAATTCCAAACACAACACTTCATCTTTTCAACAAAACGATGACCTATCAACTATTAAGAGATGCTTGAAACCATGACTCAGGCTCAAAACGCTCTTAATCATGTCATAGATATGATGGTCCAATCTCTACGTTCTCACGTTTGGCCAGTTCTGATGTCGGTAACCATTCTGTTAGAGCCGAAGGGTCATGTTGTTTCGAACACAAGGTTCCATTTCAGCACAATCATTTGAACTTGCCCAAACTCCAAATTTTGAAAGTGACATTGACAGTTTGGCAAGTTATATCCCTTTCCTGAAATTGAACTTGAAAATGAATATGATCATGACCTCAACTTAGTGATTCAATTCCACTTCCTGATTCAATTATGACTCCGGTGTCTTCACCTGATTTCAATCTTTTTTCCGAGTCAACATTGGATCCTGTGCCAATTCATAATGAAATTGAATCGCCCATCTTTGATGATCATCATATTGAACTTGACCAATTTTATAATTTTGAAAGTCCCATTGATAAATTGACAAGTTCTCATTTTTATGAAATTGAACTCAATGAGAAATGTGACCTAGATTCTCAAATCTGTGATCC
>JAVJIF010030611.1:55000-378903 GCA_038442645.1 Agave tequilana | reverse complement strand
ATATAAATCAGATGAGTCTTAATAACATAATAATAACATGCTTCTGATATTTGACTAGTTATACACTTGATCTATACTTGGGAGACCTACGATACAATACATTATCCTGCTCACCACTTACATATAATACCTGTGCTACTTTGTTGAATTAATTGATTGCTTATTTTAGGTTTACATACTGTTTCATTATTCTGTTATTGTGAAGGTAAATTCAAGTTATATAAACTCAGATTATAGTGATGTGAGGTGTAGGGTATATATATATAAGGGTTTTCTTTGTTTGGATTATTCTTCGACGTACTATCTCACGGATCGGTAATGTGAGCTTGTATAGCTAGTTTTTCCTATAGTTATTTTACTTACTGTCTCATTTCATGTTCATATGTGCTTATATTCACGATACACCTTTCCCTGTACACGTGTGCCTGATATGCATGCCACTTGGCTTATCATATGTACTCGCTGGGTTGCTTCCTGATAATTCTGGATTCTCATATCCAGATCCTAGAGTCTGGATTATGGTGGCCTTACTGTAGCTGATCAAAGTACGCAGCGGATCCTTCCGTTGCGATCAGAGCGCAACAGAAGTTTTGACATCGCCATAGCTCTTCCCCTCGCTCTTCTCCTGATTGACTCACAGGCCTCTCTTGCTGCTCGTGAGCTCCTCTCAGCTTTTATTATGTATATCTCTTCGTATAATATACTTTTATATTTTCTGGTGATGTAATATTTCTATAATATTGTATCACTCTCTGTGATAACTACGTATTTGTACTTTTTTGTTAGAATGTATATTATTACTGTGCTTTCGCACTCTGATTCTTACCTGTACTGATACTTAGCGTATATATGTGAGGGTATTTCTGCCCAGCGTATATACGTCGCAGTGACGTCTCCCGTACCCACGGGATTGGGGCGTCACACCCACCAAACAGCCCTTATATTGAGAGAGGGTGGAGGGACCCACCCCATTTTTACAGTTAGATGAACAAAGCCAGCGAAGAGGTTGGTCATCCAACTTGAGCCGATGGTGAGTGAAATAACTAAAAATCGTGTTTTTATGAGTAAAACTTTTTTATTAATTGACCTAAACCTATGGTTTATATAATTTTTGTAATGAGCAATATAAACAACAAGTTTATCAAAACTTAAATTAAAAAATTCATAATCACGTAACTAAGATAAGATCCATAAGACAAAATTTCTTAAACTCAAACATCTCAAGAATGGGGCAAAAAGTTCTAGTCCAGGTCGATTAAAGCTTGACCAGAGCCAGACTCTAAGGTCAGTGAGGCCTGGATCACTGGTAAAAAATGGGAGTTGATTGCTGAGAGTGTAACACCCGGTAACCCATAAGTATTAGCCAGTTTCTTAAGTTAATTAACCATGCCTTTATATATTCATATATATAGATATATGAAACTCTTTGGGTAAGGTGTAATTAATTAGGCACTAGTACCATTATCATAGTGCATACTTTGAGTATACATTTTAGCTTGTTGTATTTTTATAAACTTCTATTTTTTCTTATTTATTTTTAGTATTCTTAAGAATAATGGAAATTTAGGCTAATGGTTATTTATACCATTACCAATTAAATAAAGAAGAAAAAAATTTTAAAATACAAATTATAATATAAAATTCAATTTTAGTTAGGGGAAGTAGTGTACATGGTGATGGTGGATCAAGGGCCAAGATGCTCTTAGTCAAGGTGTGAGACACTTGGACATTTCTGATCAATGACAAACTTGTAAATAGTGACTGGGGAATTACTAATTTAGGATGAGAGAAATCTCTCATCTCTTCTTCCCCAAGGAGATGAGATGAAGCCATGGTTAAACCCTAAGAACCCACCTCTTCCTTTAGAAATCAAGATCTCTCTTTCTTCTCTTCTTCTTTTTCTTTCCTTTCCTTCTCTCCTTTCTTCTCCCCTCCTTCAAACAAAACGGGGAAAAAAAATTTTGTGGGCTTCCAAGCGGGGCCGCCCCTGGACAGTTGCGCCGACGACATTTTAGAGAGAGGGAGTGAGAGGAAGGAGGAGGTTGTTGCAAAGTGGATCTAAGTTTTGGGTGAAAAACCAACTCAAAATCTAAATTTTAGGGATCTTTGCCACTCTTGATCAATGTATAATCTGACAGAAGTTTTATGACATAAAAATTTAATTTTTTAGTATTTTATTTAATTTTATGGATGTTATTAGCACAAGAAATTTACTCACTTTTTCTCACCTTTGATCAAGTGTTGTTTGGGACTCATATGAGGGAAAAATCTAACAAAAATCCAACCTTGAAAGAGGTAAGTAAACCTAGACCTTCTTTAAACTAAATAGAGTAGAGTAAGTGGGTCTATAAAATTTGTGGTAACCATAATACAAACTATTATGTGTTGATGTCGCTATTTTTACATAAAAGTATTTGGTGAAGAGAAAATAATAAACTTATTTAAGATTCATGTTATATTGAGATATGGTTTCATTTTATTGAGCGCTCCAATCTTAGATAAGGCTATATAGTGTAGGATGTTCTAGAGTTTAGAATTTGTAAGGTGATCCTATGATTAACTCTAAGTAATACATGCCCCACACCCTTAAGAAGTGAAATTATTAAGGGGAGGTAGAAATACACAACTTCTCTAGAAACAAATCAAGAGATAGTGCTAGCGATATATTCTTGGTTCATATGGCATAATGTTGTATGGGGTTGTGTGTGTGCATGTATGTGTGTGTGTGTGTGTATATGTGTGTGCACGCGCGCGTGCGCATACATATACATATATATACATATATATATGTGTGTGTGTGTGTGTGTGTGTGTGTGTGTGTGTGTGTGTGCATACATATATGTACATACATATACATACATACATACATACATACATACATACATATATATATGTATATTGTATTGTATGCACACGCATATATATACATCTATATATATACACACACACATATATGTAGTGTATGTGTGTGTGTATATACATCTGTATATACATATATATATATACATATATATGTACATACATATTATATGTATGTATATATATACATACATATATATGTATATACACACACGCACACACACACATATATGTATGTATGTATGTATGTATGTATGTATGCACAGATACATACATACATACATACATACATATACATATATATGTGTGTGTGTGTGTGTGTGTTGTTGTGCGCGCGCAGCGCATACATACATACATACATACATACATACATACATACATATATGTGTGTGTGTGTGTATGTATATATGTATGTGTGTGTGTATGTATGTATATGTATATGTGTGTGTGTGCATTCGTAGATGGGTTATGCCTAATCTTAGGTGAAATTGATATGTGTACTAATATGCTTGTTTGCTACGACTCCTAGGAATGTTGGAGATTTTAGGAGGTGATTATCGTCTTAATGACAAATGCTAGATATGGTATGACTCACTATTATTTGTGTTCAAAAGTTATCCTTTTTAAATTATGAAGAAAGGGGCCGACGGGAGCCGGTGGGAGAGGGAAGACAGTGTAAAAAGATTTTTTTTTTTTATATTGAAGGAAGGAGCCGGCGGGAACCGGTGGGTGGGGAAAGACGGTGTAAAAAGTTTCTATTTATATTTGAAGGAAGGGGCCGGTAGGTGGGAAGGTGGAGCTATATAAATCATTATTATATTTAAGCACGTGATTTCGGTACTTATGTATAGCCGGTATCATAAGGGATGAAATGTGTTACTTGTACGTATACATATAGTGTGTGATATCCTTGTTCATTGTGTTATGGATATGTTATATATATGCATATGTATCTAGTTAGATATGCTATGCAGTTGTATGTATATAATTAGGCAAGCTATTCATGACAAATAAAGGCAAATCACCAATACGAAACATATAAACATAAGTAGGTATGGACCTTTTCATGGTATACACCTATGAGACTCATTCTACACTTACACTTATGCACATATATGCATATGTCATTGTTTAATTTTCTAAAATAATGGTTTACTCACTGAGCTATTAAGCTCACCCCTTTCTTTTAACATTATTGTTTCAGGACAGGACAAAGATAAGGGGCTAGCGTAATGCAAAGGGATAACCGGATTAGGGGGAGTTGGAGTAGTGGCATCCTAACTTCCCTTTACTAGTTACTTGCTCTCTTTTTGTGTTGTTGTTGCTCTTATTATATACATATCTATTTTGGAGTACCTTGTACATATTTAAAGGGGAAACTATGTAACTATGTAATGAACTTGAAGGGTGTGGATACTAAGGGATGAAAACTCATGAAGTTGCATTTTGCCTCTTTTGTGCTTAAGAAGAAAGGTTGTAAATGGGTTTTTCTAAAATTATCATACTAGTTGTTGGATATGTTATATAGAGATGAAATCACATTTTTTTCATAAATTTTGTTGCTTGATGAAAGTTTAAGTTATATGTGTGTAGGGACATTTGGATATATATATATGTCATATATATGCTGATATGGTTGATGATGAGCCTTGAAGGCCTTGCATTATACTTGTTATGTGTAATGAGTGAAGAATTTTCAAGAGAAATGCTGCCGAAATTTTAAATGATCACTTATGTGCATATTCTCTTAGATAATTAGATGGTTGATGGATGTACTTATATCTGGGACCATTACAGTTGGTATCAAAGCTTAGGTTGAAATAGGACTAGGTTAAATTGGTGTAATAAGTTATGGATGAAGTGCTAATATTTGTTTAATTATGACGGTAGGGTTGATGTGGGTAGTTAAGGGGGTAATAAATACTTACAAATATGGCAAACTCTGAAATGCGGGAAATTTAATAGTCCTCTTATATTTAGATTGGAGTACCCGCATACTTCAATTGGATGTTCATGCAAAGGGTGCGGGCCTGTTTGCATGAAATACTAATGGTATGGGACACTGAAATGAGAGGATGGCTAAAATATCATGCAAGTCAAAGTTACTTTCGATCGTAAAGAATGACTGCACGTAGGCAAATTACAGCACCTAGTACACTATTTTATTATTTACAGGCTTAGTGACTCCATAGTTTATTATCTTGAGATTTATATGTGTGTTATGAACCTGATGAAACTCTTACTTCTGCAGATGGGAGACTCTGTGATGTCAGGATTTTTCTCAAGTAGCTCAGGATCAGATGGGTCGAGCTAGGAGGCTGACACTATAGATTGGGAGTTTGCGTCAGATGAGACTGATCCAAGCATAATTGTTCATAACTCGTCGGACTTGGATAATGATGATGCTAGCATAAAGGAAGAAAAAATATAAGCATGGCAGATGATGCTGAGAGTACCATTGGGGACCTACCCAATACCGAGGATCTTGATGCCACTCTTGGGGACGATACAGACTCCCAAGGGAGGATACTTTTTGGAGGGGTTTGATGGAATTCTAACTGGGCCAAAAACTGAGATTTGTATGACGATCATGATTATTGAAAGTGTGAAGCTGATATTATGATAGAAGAAGAAGAGGATCCCAAGGAAAAAGATCCCGAGGAGGAAGACTCTGAGGAAATAGAATCGGAAGAAAAGAAAGCGGAGGATGACGAAAGGGAGGAAAGCTCCATTGGCTCTAATGAGAATCCTTCAACGAAAATGGATATACAATATTTCAAGAAGAAATGTTTAGGCTCACATATTTTCTGAGCTTTTTGGGGGGGGGGGGGTGGCGGCAAGGTTTTTATATATATTTTTTGTAAGAAGTGTTTGTGAAAAATACGTTTAATCATGATATTGTATGTTTTGTAAAGATGTGCACATCTGTAAATCCTGTCATTGTAACACTTTTTGAAATAGTAAATGGAAGTAGTAATTGTGTATATATCTGATTGAGTATGAATGTGGTTATTGATAGATTGGTTATTCTTTTAGGAATAGATTGACTTGATCTTCCACCCTATGAAACTGATCCTAAAGGCTATGCCCTGCCACATAGCACGGTGGGAGCATTCATCCCCCGCCCAATCCAGATATTGTGGCAGAATAACTCAGTGTAGATCAGAGAATTCCTGATAAAATACCTGAGTGGTTGGTACAGCTTGCAGCAAGGACCAAACTACATAAGGCTCTAGAGCAATTCTAGAACTTTCATCTGCTAGCATTTAAAAGGGAGGCTGACCTGATAAAAGCCGAGGAGTAGCTTCGACAGATTGAGAAGATACTAGGTGTCACGGAGTGCACTGAGGGTCAAAGAGTGGCTTTTACTACCTTTTGTTTCAAAGGGAGGCAGAACTTAAGTGGGAAATGGTCAAGAGCGAGGCTAAGTCTGCGGGGGAAGAGCTCACCTGAAACTTCCTAGTTAAGAAAGTCAATGAAAATATATCCCGGGGGTAGCAAAAGATAAGCTTGCCATAGAGTTTCAAGAATTAAAGTAGGGTCGAATGTCAGTAAGCCAGTATGATATCAAGTTAACACAGTTGTTAAGATATGCTAAAGGGCTGGTCCACGAAGAAGCAGATAGAACAAAAAGGTTTGTCAGGGGTTTAAGGCCTGAGATTAGAAGCAAATTGGTTTCGTTCCAACTCCAAGTCTATGTTCAAGCTGTGGAGAGAGCATTAGAAGTCGAACGAGACATACTGGAAGATCAAGAAACCCCGAATAGGGAAATTCCTCCCCCTAAACGTTTTCAGAACTAGGAGATAGAGCTCTAGGGGATCAAACTTCAAATTTAATAAGAATGTGGGATCACATTGGACACCTGCTCCAAGATATCATGCTGGTACTGGGACAGAGGAGGATTTTTGCATATGCTTCACTTGACACCCTCTCCTTGCCCAAATTGGACAAGCAACCCATGGTGTCCTAGGTGTAACAGAAACCATGTGGGCAGCTGCATTCAGGGCAGACAATGCTTCATATGTGACAATACTGATCACCATGAGGAAGGAGTGTTCAACTCTACATGGATACCCGAATTTGGGGATTGAAACTGAAAGGCGAACCATGGGTGCCGCTCCTCTTCTAATTTCACAACAACCACTAGACGACCGTTCAATGCAACCAGATCGGCAATGACCCAATCTTCAGTACAACAACCTAGGGCTCAAGGAAAGATGAACGCCTTTACCCAACAGGAAGCTCGAGCATCAAATGCCATGGTAGAAGATATTACTTGTATCATAGGACATACTGCCTGAGAATTTTTTGACCCTGGTGCCACATATTTTTTTGTTTCTGCTACATTTGCATCCAAATTAAACAAGAAATTAGAAACCCTTGGAGTCTCAACTAATTATATCACCCCTTTAGGTGCGGAGATAACTGCTAATAAGTGCTATAAGAAATGTGAAATTACGATAGGAGAAGTGAAAATGTGGGCTGATCTAATAAGACTTGGAAGCATGGAGTATGACGCCATTTTAAGGATGGACTGGTTATCCAACCACCATGCGCATGTAGACTATTATCATAAGAGGTAACCTTCAAGGGGAAAGGAACTCCAGAATTCACATTTGAAGGGGTAAAGAATGAGAAAAAGGTGCAAATTATATCATCCTTCAAGACCACAAAACTGTTAAGAAGAGGGTGCCCAGGGTTCCTAGCCACTGTGATGGATAAGAATGAAACTGAATTAAAGATAGAAGATATAGCAGTAGTTAAATAGTATCCTGATGTATTTTCAGAAGAGTTACCAGGTTTACCCCCAAACAGAGAGATCGAATTCTCTATTGATTTGCTGCCAGGATCAAGTTCTATCTCTAAAGCACCTAATAGGATGGCTCCAGCAGAAATAAAGGAATTAAAGGAACAACTGTAAGAATTGCTGGATAAAGGGTTTATTCGACCCAGTGCATCATCCTGGGGAGCCCCAGTGCTGTTTGTTAAAAGAAGGATGGAAGTATGAGGTCATGCATTGATTATAGAGAGTTGCACAATATCACCATTAAGAACCGGTATCCACTTAGGATTGATGATTTGTTGATCAACTTTAGGGTGCCAGTGTGTTCTCAAAAAATTGATCTAAGATCGGGGTATTACCAACTAAAAATTAAACAATGTGACATCCCTAAGACTACTTTTAGGACTAGATACAAACATTTTGAATTTCTTAATGCCCTTCGGACTAGCAAATGCTTTGGCGACATTTATGGACATGATGATCAGGATATTCCAATCATATCTTGATAAATTTGTAGTAGTGTTCATTGATGACATACTAGTTTACTCCAAGGATAAGGAGGAGCATGAAGAGCACCTGAGGATAATACATCAAACGTTAAGGGAAAAACAACTATATGCGAAGCTTAAGAAGTGCGAGTTTTGATTGGACCACGTAAGTTTCTTTGGGCATGTTATATCCAGTGAGGAGTGTCTGTAGACCCTGCAAAGATTGAGGCGATCAAGGATTGGTCTCAGCCCACAAATGTTAAGGAAATTTGAAGTTTCTTAGGACTAGCAGGTTACTACAGAAGATTTGTGGAAGGATTCTCCAAGCTAGGTTACCCCTAACCACACTAGCCAAAAAAGGTGTCAAGTTCTATTGGGGTGAAAGCCAGAAAAAGAGCTTTCAAGAATTGAAGGATAGTCTAACTTCTGCCCCGGTCCTAGCCATACCTTCAAGGACTGAGGGATATGTTATATATAATGATGCATCCAAGCAAGGGTTTGGTTGTGTCTTAATGCAGCACGAGAAAGTTATAGCTTATGCCTCCAGGCAGCTAAGGAATCATGAAAGGAATTATCCTACCCATGATCTAGAATTGGCTGCGGTGGTTTTCGCCCTAAAGATTTGGAGACATTACCTGTATGGAGTATGCTGTGTAATTTATACGGACCACAAAAGTTTGAAATACATATTTACGTAAAAGGAGTTAAATATGCGACAGCGAAGGTGATTGGAGTTGATAAAAGACTATGACTTAACCATACAATATTACCCGGGGAAAGCCAATGTCGTTGCCGATGCATTAAGCAGAAAGTCAGAAGGGTCATTAGCAGCTATAATAACTCATCAACTAAGATTAATGAGAGAATTAGAAAAGATGCAACTAGAAGTCCGCATAAGAGGACATGGGAGGTAACAAGCTGAGTGAATCAAGTTAGTGTCCAATACGATCTGTATGACCGTCAAGGAGGCGCAACAAAAAGATGATGAATTAAGAAAAAATCTTAGAGAAGGTTCAAGACAGAAAAATTCAAGGCTTTACCTGTGATGAAGGAGTATTAAAATTTGGTCACCGTGTATGTGTGCAATAGGATACTAGACTTAAGAAGAGATTTTGACAGAAGCTCATAACACTCTCTACACTGTGCATCCTGGAGTAACGAAGATGTATCAAGATCTTTGAACAAATTTCTGGTGAGATAGAATGAAAAGAGATATAGCAAAATTTGCGTAAAGATGTTGACGTGCCAACAAGTCAAAGCGGAACACAAGTAGCCTTCAAGATTATTGATGCCTTTTCACCCCTTGAATGGAAGTGGAGTCACATCACTATGGATTTTGTTTCAGGATTTTTCCGATCGCTGCAAGGACATGACGCTATCTGGGTAGTCGTGGATCAACTCACAAAGTCTGTACACTTCCTACCAGTTCAGATGAATTACTCGATAGAGAAATTGGCACAGATTTACCTCCGAGAAGTAGTTCAGAGATATGGTGTACCTGAAACAATTATATCAGATAAGGATCCTCGTTTTTTATCAAGATTCTGGATTAGTTTATCCAAGGCTTTGGGGACCAAATTACACCTAAGTATGGCGGCACACCCACAGACCGATGGACAATCCGAGAGGACTATTCAGGTATTGCAAGACATACTAAGGGCATGCATATTAGATTTTGGAGGTAGCTGGGAGAAGTATATACCCTTAATAGAGTTTGCATACAATAATAGCTACCAATTAATTATTGGTATGCCACCGTTTGAAGCTTTGTATGGTAGAAGGTATAGATCCCCAATTGTTAGGAAGAAGTTGGGGATCGAGGGTTGTTGGGCCCCTGACATGATGCAATAAATGACAGAGAAAATCAGGATAATAAAGAAAAGAATGGTGGCAGCTCAGAAGCGACAAAAGTCATACGAAGACAAGTGTCGCGTGCCACTAGAATTTGCCATAGGAGATATGGTATTCCTAAAGGTGTCCCCTATGAAAGGAGTAGTGTGGATCGGCAAGAGCAATAAGTTAAATCCTCGATATGCAGGACCATTTGAAATATTGGAGAGGATTGGGCCAGTGGCACACCGATGGCCTTGCCCCAGAAATGGAAAGGATTCATAATATGTTTCATGTGTCCCAACTAAGGAAGTATATAGCAGACCCCAGCCAAATCCTTAGCTACCCGCCAGTACAGATTCATGAAGACTTGTCTTATACAGAAGAACCGGTACAAATCTTAGATCACAAAGCGAAACAGTTAAGGAACAAAACTATCCCTCTTGTGAAGGTACTTTAGAGAAGCCAAAAGGTCGAAGAAGCAACATGGGAAACTGAAGAGAAGATGATGACTCTTTTTCCATACTTGTTTGGAGGTATGTCGAGTTTCAGGGATAAAACTTTCTTTGAGGGGGTAGATTTGTAACACCCGGTAACTCATAGTAATTAATGAGTTTCTTATGTTAATTAACCATGCCTTTATATATTCATATATATAGATATATGAAACTCTTAGGGTAAGGTGTAATTAATTAGGCATTAGTACCATTACCTTAGTTGCATACTTTGAGTATACAATTTTAGCTTGTTTGTATTTTTATAAACTTCTATCTTCCTTATTTAATTTTTAGTATTCTTAGGAATAATGAAAAGTTTAGGCTAATGGTATATTATACCATTACCAATTAAATAAAGAAGAAAAAATTTAAAATACAAATTATAATATAAAATTCAACTTTAGTTAGTGGGAAAGTAGGTGTGCATGGTGATGGGGATCAAGGGCCAAGATGCTCTTGATCAAGGTGTGGGACACTTGGGCATTTCTGATCAATGGCAAACTTATAAATAGTGATTAGGAAATTACTAATTTGGGATGAGAGAAATCCCTCATCTCTTCTTCTCCAAAGAGATGAGAAGAAGTCATGGCTAAAACCCTAGGAACCCACCTCTTTCTCTTCCTTTAGAAATCAAGATCTCTCTTTTTTCTCTTTTTTTTTCCTTTCTTTTCCTTCTCCTTTCTTCTTCCCTCCTCTAAACGAAACGAAAAAAAATTCTGTGGGTTGCCAGGCGCGGCGGCCCCCTGGACAGCCGCGTCGAGCAGCACCAACCTGCGCCGACGACATTCTAAAGAAAGAGAGGGAGAGTGGGAGAAAGGAGGAGGTTGTTGCAAAGTGGATCTAGGCTTTGAGTGAAGAAATCAACTCAAAATCTCAATGTTTAGGGGTTTTTGCCACTCTTGATCAAGGTATAATCTGACAGAATTTTTTGGCACAAAAATTTGATTTTTAGTGTTATTTAATTTTATGGACGTTATTAGCACAAGGAATTTACCCACTTGTTCTTCCTTTGATCAAGGTGCTGTTTGGGACTCATATAAGGAGAAAATCTAACAAAAATCCAATCTTAAAAGAGGTGAGTAAACCTAGACCTTCTTGAAACTAAATAGAATAGAGTAAGTGGGTCTATAAAATTTTATGGTAACCATAATACAAACTATTATGTGATGATGTCGCTTTTTTTACATAAAAGTATTTGGTGAAGAGGAAATAATAGAAACTTGTTTAAGTTTCATGTTATGTTGAGATATGGTTTCATTTTATTGGGTACTCCAATCTTAGGTAAGGCTATATAGTGTAGGATGTTCTAGAATTTAGAATTTGTAAGGTGATCCTATGATTAACTCTAAGTACTACATGCCCCATACCCTTAAGAAGTAAAATTATTAAGGGGAGGTAGAAATACAAATTCACTAGAAACAAATTAAGCGACAGTGCTAGCGGCATATTCTTGGTTTATATGGCATGGTGTTGTATGGGATCGTGTGTGTGCATGTATGTGCGTGTGCGTGTGCGTGTGTGTACATATATATTCATAGATGGGTGGAAGTGATACATGTACTAATATGCTTGTTTGCTACTACTCCTAGGAATGTTGGAGATTTTAGGAGGTGATTATCGTCTTAATGAAAAATGCTAGATATGGTATGACTTACTATGTTTGTGTTCAAAAGTTGTCCTTTTTATATTATGAAGGAAGGGGCCGGTGTGAGGGGGAAGACGGTGTAAAAAGATTTTTTTTTTTTATACTGAAGGAAGGGGCCGGCTGGAGCCGGTGGTAGGGGGAAGAAGATGTAAAAAGTTTCTATTTATATTTGAAGGAAGGGGCCGGCGGGAGCCTGTATGTGGGAAGGTGGAACTATATAAATCATTTTGTATTTAAGCACGTGATTTCAGTACTTATGTATAGCCGGTATCATAAGGGATGAAATATGTTAGTTGTGCGTATACATATAATTTGTGATATCCTTAATCATTGTGTTGTGGATATGTTATTGTTGACACTAAAAAAAAAAGATAAAACTCTCAGACTGCTTTCCAACTGGTCTGAACGATGTCTAACTTATCGACATTTATAAAAGACAAGTCACAGACAAGCTGACAATCAGTTTTTACCCATCTCCAAGGGACAAATCAGCGACTTGAACTCTACTGATCCAGTGAAGCAGACAGTAAGTCAAGATTGTCTTTGAAGAAACCTGAGCAGGCCTAAGATGCTAAGTTAGCTAAACACTTAGCATCGCATGAGCCAAAAGGGATAACCTCAACTGAGAGGCTGAGTTTGTCTAGATTCGCCTAGAAGCTCTCCATAGAGAGCTAACTTACAGCTTCGCCTGAAACTAATTCTAGCTTTGCCGGAAGCTTTCTTGATAGCTTCTCATGAAGCTTTTCATAGCTCCACAGAGAGCTAACTTACAGCTCCGTCTAAAGCTAATTCTAACTTCTCAGGAAGCATTCTTTCTAGCTTCTCATGAAGCTCTTCATAGCTCCAGAGAGCTAACTTACAGCTTCACCTGAAGCTAATTCTAGCTTCTCCGGAAGCTAATTCTCGCTTCTCCAAAAGCTTTCCTGATAGCTTCTCATGAAGCTTTTCATTAGCCCCGCTGTGGGTTTTTTTTATGGTCATCTTTGACCAATCAAATCTCCAGATGAGATCATTGTGATCGAGATTAAATTTGACAGTTGCTTGACATGATCTCTTCACTCTCCTAATCAGGTAAGAAGATGAGGGGAGATCTCTCAATTAACTGGAGAGGATCAAGGGAGTATCCCTTATTAAGAGGAGCTAATCTTTTTATGGTTATCTTTGACCAATCAATCTCCAGATGAGATCATTGTGATCGAGATCAAATTTGACAGTTGCTTAACATGATCTCTTGACTCTCCCAATAAGGTAAGAAGATCAGGGGAGATCTCTCAATTAACTAGAGAGAATCAAGGGAGTATCCCTTATTAAGAGGAGCCAATCTTTTATGGTCATCTTTGACCAATCAAATCTCCAAATGAGATCATTGTGATCGAGATCAAATTTGATAGTTACACCCCTGATTTCTCATTAAGGGGAGACAATCAAGGAAATCATAAATCCCTATTGAGCCTATAAATAGCCCACTAGTAGGCTAGGCTCAGGGGCTTGAAAAGATTCAAGTCCAAGAGGCTTTTTGAAGAGCACAAACTCTTTGGTGACTTCAAAGCATAAGCCAACAAGAGATCTACTCTCTTCATCTAAGAATTCAGAGAATCACTTCTCTAATCCTACAAGGATAAATTCAGGGTACTAATTGTTGGCCCAGAGGCCTTCCATTCTAGTTTTGATGATGATTAACTCATGTAGTTATGTTTACTAATATTCTTGTGATATTTAGTTTCAGATACTTAACCAAGATATTAGTAGGTGATTAGCTTCAACAAAGGTGTTTTGGAGCTTTTCACATGGTGATTCAAGAGCCCGAGCATCAAGGTCATATCTCGCACTCGTTGGAGTCAAGCTTGGTGGATCACGGTTTGGATCGAGTCAGATTGAAGACGGAGTTCATCAAGTAGATTTCGGTACATAGTTTAGATTTTATTTTAGATCCATTTGTAAAGACTAGATAGTGTGATATGCTCAAGTTCACAACACACACACGTTTTATGTTTTGGTTTTCGGTTTAACTGATCTTGGTTTTCATGAATAGATAGATTCAAAATAAGTTTACATGGTTTAATGTATATTAGATTTGTTCTATATACATGCATGCTTCATATCTTAGACAAACTTAGTTTGATAGTCTATTTCATGAGTTGGTGTTTTGGTATTTTAACAAAACATATTTTTGAATTTAATATCAAAAATATTGATATTTATATCTCTCATGTATATTGGATTATATCCATATACTACATGCCTAAATGTTGTTTCAATATCATGTTTTTGTATTTGGATGAGTTTGGACAAAGCGAATTTTCAAGTCAAAATCCAAGTTTTGGAAAATACGGATTTTTGTTTTCGGCAAAATTTGTAAGTCACAAAAATGGTTCAAAAAGTTTGAAATTTGTGTTGAAAATTTCACCCATGTTTGTATATCAATGTATTATACTGAATTTATTTTTGTGGATTTTTAGAGAATTTATGGGATTTATTTGAGAATTAAAAACCCAGTTTTTCAGTCCCTAAATTGTTTCTGCCAGGCCTAGGCGGTCGAACCGACCGGTCGACCGGACCAGGAGCCGGTCGACCGGACGTGCACGAGACGTGCACAAAGGCTATTGGGTTTGGCCGGTCGACCGTGCAGTCGACCGACTGAAGTCCCCTTACTCTCCGGTAAGGACGGTCGACCGGGCGGTCGACCGGTGGTTGGCAACGGTCAAATTTTGACTGTTGGCCGATCGACCGGCCGGTCGACCGGATGGTCAAATCTGACCATAATTGCTGCCAACAGCTAGTTTTTTAAAGGGGCTATAAAAACCCCATTTGTGGGCTGTTTTGGGCAAGACTTCTAAGAGCAAAAATTCTCTTTATTCTCTAGTGTTTTTACAAGTTTTAAAAAGAGTTTTAGAACTTCAAAGATTTGATCTTCAATTATTTTTAAAGTGTTCTTATTTCAAAGAAAATAGTCTTTTGGGAATTGATTTTTGGTCTAAAAATTCTATATTTATTTGGAGATTTCCCAAGTGATTTTCTTTATTCAAAACACTTGTTTTTCCACACTTAGCTATATCATTCTATCCTCTCTATAGGATCTTTGTTTTTATGGAAAAGAATTGATTTGTGGTCTTTTGATCACTAAGTTGTAAACCCTCCTACTTTGTGTTATCCCTCTTGTGTAGAGGTTGATTTGTGGAGTGGTGGCTTTGTGCCCTATCCCTCTAGCGAGAGGTTGATTGGTTATATTGGCTTTGTGCCTATCCCTCATTTGTGAGGTTAATTTGTGTGGCTTTGTGCCTAACCTCTAAGTGTAGAGGTGGTGTTTGTAATTGAGAGAGGAGTTGTATACTCCCGGTTGTATTTGCCCCAAACCCTCAGTGGAGGTTCCCTGTGTGGGAGTCCTGTGTGGACAAGTGGATTGGAAATCCTTCAGTGTGAAGGCGGGGACGTATAGCTGTGTGCTCGAACCTTGAAACATATTCGTGTGTTTACGTTTGATCCATTGACTCTTACTCTCTCTCTCTCTCTCTCTCTCTCTCTCTCTTATATTGTGCCTTGCATCATTTCATATTGATCATTCATAATTATATGCTTGGCTTGTTTGTGTGTGCCTCACTTGTGCTTAACCACGAGAGCTTCATATAGCACCTCAACTCTTATTCAGAGGAATCAAGAGGAGTTAGTCCAGAGCCCTTCACCGAGAATTCAGCTACACTCGTTGGTTGCATAATTTCTGCATTTAGTCTTAATTTTCGCATTTAGTTCATTAGATTAGCCGTACACCTATTCACCCCCCCTCTAGGTGTACTTTCAATTGGTATCAGAGCGTACGCTCCTGATATTTAGTTTAACCACCTAGGAGTGTGATCTTGGTTAGCTAATCTATCATTTGTATTTGCATTTGCACACATATAGTTTGCACTCATGGATAACCCTCCCAAATTTGATATCTCTAGACTTGACATATGGAAGGTTCTTATGAGTTGTCATTTAAAAGCCCTAGGCTTGCATGTTTACCTTGCCATTACCAAGGATCCTACCCATATGATAGCAAGTATATAGAGGCCAATGCAATAGCCTTAAAGGCACTTAGAGCATCTCTTCATAAAGATTATTTACATGTGTTTTCTCACTATGATTCGGCTTTTGCAGTATGGAGCATTTTGACTTCTCCCGAGCTACCAAAGATTATCGATAAGATGAGGAGATCTAGAAGAGACAAGTCCGATGAACATTGCTTCATGGTCCAAGGGAATGACTCCCTTGAGGTACACTCGGACACTCAACTAGATGCTAGTACTAGTTTCTATTGCAATGAGTGTTTAGAAGCACAAGCCATGAATGATGAACTTGCTAAAAATTGTGAAAATTTAATTTCAAAATACAAACTTTTGAAAAAGGAAAGTGTTAGTTTAAAAGAAGAAAATAAAAATTTATCTTCTAGACTTGAGATTATTTTGCAAGAAAGGGATGAGATTTCAAGTGATAGTGACTCGCTTAAATCCCAACTTGATCTTGCACTTAATGAAAACAAAATTTTGAAAAGTAAAAATGATTGTGAATATGTTTGAAGAAAAATGAGGATTTAACTTCAAAACTTGATTTTGTATTAAAAGAAAATAATTCTTTAAAAAATAAAATAAATTTGATTTCACAAGAATTGAAAGATTGTTTAAAGAAAAAATTTTCTTTGAAAAATGATTTAGATACACATGTTTGCCATGCTAGTGTAGCGTCACCATCTAGCTCACATATTGCATGCTCCACTTTATCTTCAAGTATTAAAAATGATATAAATGTTTTAAAGAAAAGTATGGATTGTTTGGGCTCCACTTTGAGCTATTGTGCTTTGAACCATACACGGTTGGAATCTATGTTTCGAAAGAAACAAGTTCCTCTTATGCATGTACACAAACCACAGCATACACATGCTCCTCATGGATACACTTATAACAGGATGTATGCTCATGTGTACACATGTACACATTGTGGACGTAAGGGCCACCTTGCTAAATTTTGTTAGATAAGATAAATGATTCTAATTTAGCAAATAAGTTTGTTTAGGTTAGGAAAGGAGTTAACCCCCATGGACCCAAAAGAGTATGGGTACCAAAGACCACCCTATTGTATTTGATGTAGGTGTGGGCTCTCGCATGATGTGAAAGTAATGGTGCCTTGAAGTGAATGCTTTCCAAGCTTAAGAGGACAATTTGGATGCATCACTTTCAAGGGGAGTTTGGTGGGAGGACCACTTTGTTTTGGAGACATAGAGAGTTGCCCTCATAGGTTTTGGTAACAATCTCTTACTCCCATTTATGTTACATGCTTATCTTATTGTTGATTTCTAGCATGATATGTTTATATGTTCATTATGTCATATGCCATGTTTATTAGATTAGTGATATACATGTTTAGTTATTTGAGACACCCATGTTTAATATGAATTTATATCTTTGTGTTCTCACTTTAATGTATGTCCTAGATCTGTATGTGCATGTACATAATGATCATATGTATGTTTATGAGTTTTTGTTTTGATGCTTTATGTTTTGATTACATGGTTGGATGTTAGTTTTCATTAAAACTAGGATATATACTTGTACAACTAGTGAGCCACAAATAGACCATTATATGTTTGTACTTGAACGCTCATTTGTACTCATTAGATGTACTAGTATAGTCTAGTTTTGATGATTCATACATTTGACTTGTATTCCCCATTTTATATGTTTTTCGTGTTTATGTTTAACTTCATGTATATGTCTATTTTGTCCAAATTAATAGCTATACATATACATCCTTGAGCCACTTGCTTCATGCATATACTTTTGTGGACTCCTTTATATTTGGATATGTATGTATATGGTAGTTTGTACATGACATACATTGATTGGACGGGAAAGGTGTACTTATTATGTAGCAAATGTATTTGATGTACCCTTTCTTGTCTCCGCTATAGCACAAGGCTATACCGAGTCGGATCTCAGGGAGAGCTCGCGATAGAAGCTTTAAACGTATGGTAGTGAAGTGATAAAACTAGTAGTCTTCTCTTGATTATAAACTTAGTGAAGCAAATACAAAAGAAACCAAAAGAGGATGGATATGTTCATGGTGGAAGTGGAAAAGAAATCAAGAAGTGATGTGGATGTTGTATTCACAAGAAAAGAATCAAGAAACTTAAAGAAAGAGATCCAAGACTAGATTACCTTGCTAGCTTGCCAAAGCTTACCAATCTCCTTGATAATGAAAGCTTTGCCTAATGTTGTCACTCCATAGGCTTAGAATTCCTCTCACATGTTGACCTAATTACTTTCTCATTTGCAAGATGGTGGTTTAACCATCGGAGAAGAGAAGATCATACACTTGCAAGATTAACAAAAGCAATCACCCATGAGTAGTGAAGTGGCTAAGCTAGTGGTAAACTAGTACATGGAATGAAAATTAGCTACAAGAAGCCATTAGAAAAATACAAGACATGAAAGTAAATTGCAAGAAGTAAACAAAGCAATAAGGAAAGCAATTAAAGAATGCAAGAAACTAGAATCAAACTCAAGTAGAGGAATGGAGGATGGATCAATCCTTGCATAGCTTCAAGTTGTCACCCTTGATTACACAAGCTCTCTCCCTCACAATCACTCTCTTTTGTAATGAAATCTAGGGATAGAGAAGAGAGATCTAAAGAAAGAAAACTAGAGAAAAACAACTAAAAATTACAAACCCTAAACTAATCTCCCTCTCTTCTCTGATCAGTCCCAGCTCGCAGGTGATGATGCAGTATTTATAGCAGATTGGAGAAGCTTCTGGAGAGTAGGTTGTTGCCACAAAATCCGGGGCTTAACAACCCTAAGATTGCCGCGCCCCTTGCCGCGCCCCGCGGCAATCTCGTGGCCGTTGGATCGGATCTTTCTGGTGGAGATCAGTTGGGAAGTGGTTATCCACGTGGACCACTTGGATTCTGAGTTTGTTGCGCGGATCTCTCTAGATCTGGTTTGAGATTTGGCTTTATCCTTAATCTTGATTAATCACTTAATTAGTGTTAATTAAGTGATTATTTGAATATCTCTCCATTAATTGTGTACCTGCAAATAAGTAGAGAAGAGGAGTAAAAATCACTTATTTATTTGTATTATGCATGGAAGTTATGATGTAAAATATGCACTTTTGTGTACTAATCACACCCCCACACTTATTCTTTTGCTCGTCCCGAGCAAAACAAAGAAAAAGAAAATCTAGACTAACAATTTATTACACCACTTTCGCAGGTGACGCGATTGCACTGAGCATGTGCAACAAGCCGTTAAACCTCTAGGTTACCCTAGAGGAGGAGTGTTGTCTCCTGAGGGTTTTCAGCGGATTACACCCACAAAATCCATAAAGAAAGAAGACAAATGTTAGTATTTTGAAAACGCATTTTGAATAAGAGACATGTTTACGAACTATTTTTGCGAAAATATAAGTGATCCTAGGTCATAAGTCCACCTATAATCATTCTTTCTTAAACTTAGTATCCATGCAAGATCTTGTCTTTTAATTAAGGTAAGAATTCAAAATTGGATTGAATATTTTATCTCTCATAAAACCTAGATAATATGCACACCGTGTAAGTGAAGATTTCTGGGATTTCAACTCCAACCATCAAGCCATTTATTATATTATTTTTTTTTTCTTTTTTTTTTTTCTTCCCTTAGTTTTATTAGGCTTTCTAATTCACCCATGTAGCGAGCCTATAACCGATGACTCCCAGACCAGATGGTCTTAGGGCACCAGATGAGGAAACATCCCTCGGGTTTAAGGACTCGAGTGAAAAAGGCCACAAAACTAAGAGGGATTATTCTTAATCACCGTTAGGCGTGAATAATCATGCTTCTTGAGGCACAATTACCCAGCTTAATAGGTGAGATCACTGTTAGGCGTGAGTCATCATGCTTCTTGAGGCATAATTTCCCAGCTTAATAAGTGATCTTTTATTTATATATTTTTTTTTCTTTTTCTTTTTCTCTCTTTTTTTTTTATTTTTTTATATATATATATATGTGGCATTTTTGGTCTTTGTTTCCATCCCAGAAAATGTGTAAGTGTAAAGTGCATATTATTTAAGGCAAAAAATTCCAGATAATAATATCTCACCAATTTTACTTACTTAGCCTATAATCTCAAACAAGATCTATTACTTCAACTAGGTTTAAGATGTCATAATTAAGGCTTTCTTAATCTCTAAGATACATCTTAATTTTCTTAAAAATAGAGCAAAACTTTGTTTCTTATTTCAAAAAGTTTTTATTTTTATTATTTTTTTTATTTTTATTAAAAGAAGTATAAAAGAAAGAAAATCTAAAAACTCTAAGTTAGTAAACCCTCCCCCACACTTATTTCATGCATTGTCCTCAATGCATCATGATATATGTATGCATGAAACAAAATGGAAAGGGAAGGAAAAAAAATTACCTTAAGGTGGTGGTTCCGGTGGTGGTCTGATTGGTCCACGAAACATGGCCCAATCATCTTTGCTTTGGGTTTTCAGGAACCCACCAACCATATCAGAAATATGACCCACTAAAAAGATGCATGCGTGTGTTATTTTAATTATGTACATGCCCCCATCTAATTTTAAGATTTTCCAAATAATTTCAGACTCAAATTTATCAAATTCCTTGTCACAGAATGGAGTATGAACTGATAAAACTGTTGACTTGGATTCGGAAAGGAACACCGACTCAGGATTATGATTTAAATCAAGTGATGGTTCAGGAGTCGAAGTGAAGTCAGAAATTGTGTCCAAGTCAAGAAATGAAAACTCAAGTCCACAATCAGAGTTCAACGATGGAATGTGACTTTCTAAAAGTGATATCTCTTTACTTCCAATTTTAAGAAATTCAAGCTCATCACCGTACAATTCTTCAAAACTTAAGTCAACATCTTCCTTAAGAATTGTACAATCAGTTTCAGAAGTAAAGAGATTGAGAAAATCAAGGTCACATTTGAGTTCAATTCCACAAGATGGAGAACTTGCCAGAATGTCAATGGTATCTTCGGAAGTGTAAAATTGGGCAAGTTCAACATGATCCTCAAAGATGGATGATTCACTTTCATTGTGAATTGGGAAAAGATCCAAGGTTGACTCCGGAAAAGGATTGAAGTGAGGTAAAGATACCGGAGTCAGTATGGAATCAGGAAAAAGAATTGAACCACAAAGTTGGGGTTCAAGATCACATTCCTCATGTAGTTCAATTAAATGTACAGAACTTGCCAATTTATCAATGGGATTTTCAGAAGTATGGAATTGGCCAAGTTCTATGTGATCATCATAAAAGATTGGTGATTCAATTTCACAATGGATGGAAAATGGATTCAATTTTGACTTTGGAAATGGATTGAAATCAGGTAAGGTTATGGAAGTCATGATTGAATCAGGAAGTAAGTTGGAATCATCAAGTGGAAGTTTAGGATCAAAATCATGTTCCAGTTTAATTTCAGAAAAAGGAAAACTTGCCAGTATATCAATTGGATTTCAGAAGTGTGGACAAGTTCATTTTTAGGAAATGAGAAACTTGCCAAAATGTCAACAGGATTTGAATTTTGGACAAGTTCAAGTGTAGGAAATGAAAAACTTGCCAATGTATCAATTGGATCTGAAGTTTGGACAAGTTCAGGTGAGTGTGCTGAAATTGAATCTGGACTTCCAAGACTACATGACTCTTTGGATTTAGAGTGGCTAGTGACATTAGAAAGAGGATGAGAATGAAGAGTTTGGATCATCAATTCTATGTCACGATTCCTAGCATTTTGAGCATTGGTCATGTCTTCAAGCATCTTTCCATAATCGATGATTTCATTGTTTTGATGGAAAGAGGAAGTGTTGTCTTGGAAGTGTGAGTCAAAAGTGTGTGATGATGGAAAAGTTGACTCACACAAGAAATCTTTACTCGGTTCACAAGCAAATGGTTGTTCATTATGAAAAGGTGGAATTGAGTAAGATTCTTGAGAATATGGTGGAATTGGAGAGACAAATGGTTTTTGAAGTTGTTGCTCAACTCTCAGTAAATTGGCTTCTACACTCCTTTGCAACTCAGATTTTTCTTCAAAGGGAGGTTCAGAAAAAGGAGTATATGGAGTGTACTCAGGAAATGAATATGGTGGACAAGGTGAATATGGTGGACAAGGATTTTGATAATTTGACTCGGGGTACTGGAATCCCCAATTACTCGGTAAAGAGTTGAAATTATTTTGGACATTATAATTATTAGATGGGGGGTATGGGTCGTAGTGATTCGGATAAGGCCAACCCGGTGTATTTGGTTGGTGCATATTGTAAAACACCGGGTTGGAATTATCCGAATAAGGAGATGGTGTGTGTGTGACATAAGGATTATGATGGAAAGAATTGTAATTGTAAGCCATATCACACAATCACAAACAAACAAACAAACAAACAAACAAACAAAAGAAGAAAAGAAAAATTCTAACCTAAGTTAGGGTAGACTTAGACCTAGACGACTCCTAACAAATAGATCGTCCACGGGAGGTCAGTGTAGACTCTAACCACAAGCTAATCAGCCAGGGAAGGGTAAGGTTGGTGGGAGGTTTTCCGTCCGGAGACGTTCCTTAATTAAGTAACCAGCAACCTTCGGGCTTTCGGCCCTCAACCCCTTTCCTAGACACCGATTTTGCAAGAGTTAAATTCCAACACTTTTCCCCCTTAGGATAATCTCCTAATTGAGTCCGAGATGTCCCTAGGGCCAACGTCTACTTTTTATTAAATTAGAGGCTTGGGTTAGTGAGTGCTTGGGTAAATGATTTTCGGGCTAAGGAAAGGGTAATGACCTCCCCCACCTTATCTTATTTACGGGTATGCCCTAACTTTGAATTGTGCAAGTGTACAAGAAATATAGCTAGGATACACTCAAAGCAAGAAAATCAAGCAAGAGTTTGTCCTAGTCTAAATGCAATGCAAACACGTACCTTGCCTCCACGCACTCTTCAACAGTAAAAGTAAAGAATTGAAAGACACGTGCCTAAAATGCAAGTGTCTAAACAATTTTTAGCAATTATCAACCAATTTTTACTGTTGTATTAATTAACAGGAATACAGTGAAGTATACAGGAAATCAAGTATAGAAACAGTTGTATCTTGAAGAGCAGAAGCCCCTGCAAAAATTTTGTCAGAAGTGAGCTCTTTTGTGCCGCGTTTCCACGGCAAAGCTTGTGGATCCGCGGCACTCCAGAGGGATCCTGGGCTCTGCTTTCTTGAGCAGAGGCCCAGGTCCACTTATATGTAACTGCAACAAAGATTTTCCTGTTTCTTGACCTGTAACCTGCAACAGAGAAGAATAATAGTTTAGTACTTCACTTTAAACCAAAAAATACGTCGCTCTCCCCGGCAACGGCGCCATTCTGATTGGACGGGAAAGGTGTACTTATTATGTAGCAAATGTATTTGATGTACCCTTTCTTGTCTCCGCTATAGCACAAGGCTATACCGAGTCGGATCTCAGGGAGAGCTCGCGATAGAAGCTTTAAACGTATGGTAGTGAAGTGATAAAACTAGTAGTCTTCTCTTGATTATAAACTTAGTGAAGCAAATACAAAAGAAACCAAAAGAGGATGGATATGTTCATGGTGGAAGTGGAAAAGAAATCAAGAAGTGATGTGGATGTTGTATTCACAAGAAAAGAATCAAGAAACTTAAAGAAAGAGATCCAAGACTAGATTACCTTGCTAGCTTGCCAAAGCTTACCAATCTCCTTGATAATGAAAGCTTTGCCTAATGTTGTCACTCCATAGGCTTAGAATTCCTCTCACATGTTGACCTAATTACTTTCTCATTTGCAAGATGGTGGTTTAACCATCGGAGAAGAGAAGATCATACACTTGCAAGATTAACAAAAGCAATCACCCATGAGTAGTGAAGTGGCTAAGCTAGTGGTAAACTAGTACATGGAATGAAAATTAGCTACAAGAAGCCATTAGAAAAATACAAGACATGAAAGTAAATTGCAAGAAGTAAACAAAGCAATAAGGAAAGCAATTAAAGAATGCAAGAAACTAGAATCAAACTCAAGTAGAGGAATGGAGGATGGATCAATCCTTGCATAGCTTCAAGTTGTCACCCTTGATTACACAAGCTCTCTCCCTCACAATCACTCTCTTTTGTAATGAAATCTAGGGATAGAGAAGAGAGATCTAAAGAAAGAAAACTAGAGAAAAACAACTAAAAATTACAAACCCTAAACTAATCTCCCTCTCTTCTCTGATCAGTCCCAGCTCGCAGGTGATGATGCAGTATTTATAGCAGATTGGAGAAGCTTCTGGAGAGTAGGTTGTTGCCACAAAATCCGGGGCTTAACAACCCTAAGATTGCCGCGCCCCTTGCCGCGCCCCGCGGCAATCTCGTGGCCGTTGGATCGGATCTTTCTGGTGGAGATCAGTTGGGAAGTGGTTATCCACGTGGACCACTTGGATTCTGAGTTTGTTGCGCGGATCTCTCTAGATCTGGTTTGAGATTTGGCTTTATCCTTAATCTTGATTAATCACTTAATTAGTGTTAATTAAGTGATTATTTGAATATCTCTCCATTAATTGTGTACCTGCAAATAAGTAGAGAAGAGGAGTAAAAATCACTTATTTATTTGTATTATGCATGGAAGTTATGATGTAAAATATGCACTTTTGTGTACTAATCATACATATACCTTGAAGGAATTCTAGTTTTGATGTTTTTAAGGAATTTTGTATTTGAATTTGATTGCCTATTTTCAGACTTGTCTTTTACAAAACTTGTACACTCATATTCTTGATGTTTTCTCATGATTTTGTTTTCATGAGTGTTATATGTGCTATATAGATTTTTGAGTGTAATTGGTTTAGTGATTTCCATGTTTTATGGAATATAATTTTGTTTTATTCCTTACTTGAAGGATTTCGTACTAGTTTTCAAATTTTTCTTAAAACTAGTTCGTATTCTTCATTGTGGTAGAGCTTTTCAAACATACTATATTTTTAAAACTATTTTTGAAAACCATACCCAGGGCGATTGGTTGGGCGACCATGCCTTGTATGCTTAATATTGAAAATTCTTTTAAACATGTGCATGAAATGGGTGGAAGGTAATATGAGTTATACACTTAATCTTATTGTGTTTTCAATTTGTATCATTGGATCCTTTCAATGGTATCACTATTGATATTCTTTTTGTATACTCATATATATGTTTTATTTGTGCTTACTATATCTCTATATCTTTGAGCACAAATTTTGATTATACTAAGCTTGATTTCAAATAACTATTATATTTTAATTGATTATGTTTCAATTGGTTTCTTATACAAGCTTATGCATCATTTTATTTGGTATTTCATAAAGGGGGAGAAAATTCACAATTTACCTTTCAATTGGATTTGGTATTCTACTCCCACACTTTATGTTAAAAATGATTAAAAAAAGGATATTGATTCTTTTTGGTATCATATGCTTTTAATGAAAAATTACTTTCAAATGGTACTAATCTTTACAAATTGGTATCAAGATTATCTATAAGTTTACTTAAAATTGGTATGTTTTATTGATATCAAAATTTTTAGTTGAATTGTTAAAAATGATTTATTTACTTACAATTGGTATCAATTGGTATTTAAATCTATATTTGTTTTATGTACCACATTATGTACTATCAATTATGTGCTTTCAATGGGTATGTTTTATTTTATTGATATCATGATACACTCAATTGATATATTTTTTCTTACAATTGGTATCAAGAAAGTTTTGTTTTGAGTTCACCCCTTATTGATATATTTTTTTATTTTTTGTTTAAGACAAAAAGGGGAGAATATTATTTTCTTTGACCCCTTTATTGATGATTGACAAAAAGGGGAGAAGTATTTGAGTTTATATGCATGTGTTTATTTGCATGTTTAGTGTTTAGTGATTATCTTTCCAATTGGTATTAAGAATTTTGTTTTATTGATTGGTATCAAGAGGCCTTGATTGGTATCAAAAGCTTAAGTTTTTTATTGAAATTTTTATTGGTATCAAGAGCTTAAGAACATGTTTATTTTAAAAAGGAAAAGGTTTGGTATCAAGAGCACGTTTATTTCATGTTTGGTATCAAGAGCATGTTCATTTCATTATTTTATGCATGTTGATGCATATCCATATTTAGTATTCATTGCATATCTTATTGTATATTGCTATACATGAGTTAAGGGGGGAGCTTCTTTGAAGCTTAACTTTAATCCATGCATATATAACTCCATGAGTTTTGTCATCATCAAAAAGAGAGAGATTGTTGGCCAAGAGGCCTTCCACTCTAGTTTTGATGATGATTAACTCATGAAATTATGTTTACTAATATTCTTGTGATGTTTAGTTTCAGATACTTAACCAAGATATTAGTAGGTGATTAGCTTCAACAAAGGTGTTTTGAAGCTTTTCACATGGTGATTCAAGAGCCCGAGCATCAAGGTCATATCTCGCACTCGTTGGAGTCAAGCTTGGTGGATCACGGTTTGGATCGAGTCAGATTGAAGACGGAGTTCCTCAAGTAGACTTCGGTACATAGTTTAGATTTTGTTTTAGATCCATTTGTAAAGACTAGATAGTGTGATATGCTCAAGTTCACAACACACACACGTTTCATGTTTTGGTTTTCAGTTTAACCGATCTTGGTTTTCATGAATAGATAGATTCAAAACAAGTTTACATGGTTTATTGTGTATTAGATTTGTTCTATATACATGCATGCTTCATATCTTAGACAAACTTAGTTTGATAGTCTATTTCATGAGTTTGGTGTTTTGATATTTTAACAAAACATATTTTCGGATTTAATATCAAAAACATTGATATTTATATCTCTCATGTATATTGGATTATATTCATATACTACATGCCTAAATGTTGTTTCAATATCATGTTTTTGTATTTGAATGAGTTTTGGACAAAGCGAAATTGGAAAATATGGATTTTGGTTTTCAGCAAAATTTGTAAGTCACAAAAATGGTTCAAAAAGTTTAAAATTTGTGTTGAAATTTTTCACACATGTTTGTATATCAATGTATTATACTGAACTTATTTTTGTGGATTTTTAGAGAATTTATGGGATTTATTTGAGAATTAAAAACCCAGTTTTTCAGTCCCTAAATTGTTTCTGCCAGGCCCTGGCGGTCGACCGACCGGTCGACCAGACCAGGAACGGTCGACCGAACGTGCACGAGACGTGCACAAAGGCCATTGGTTTGGCCGGTCCACCGTGCGGTCGACCGACTGAAGTCCCCTTACTCTCGGGTAAGGACGGTCGACCGGGCGGTCGACCGGTGGTTGGCAACGGTCAAATTTCGACCGTTGGCCGGTCGACCGGCCGGTCGACCGGATGGTCAAATCTGACCATAATCGCTACCAATGGCTAGTTTTTTTAAAGGGGCTATAAAAACCCATTTGTGGGCTGTTTTGGGCAAGACTTCCAAGAGCAAAAATTCTCTTATTCTCTAGTGTTTTTACAATTTTTAAAAAGAGTTTTAGAACTTTAAAGATTTGATCTTCAATTGTTTTTAAAGTGTTTTTATTTCAAAGAAAATAGTCTTTTGGGAATTGATTTTTGGTCCAAAAATTCTATATTTATTTTGAGATTTCCCAAGTGATTTTCTTTGTTCAAAACACTTTGTTTTTCCACACTTGAGATATATCATTCTATCCTCTCTATAGGATCTTTGTTTTTGTGAAAAAAAATTGGTTTGTGGTCTTTTGATCACTAAGTTGTAAACCCTCCTACTTCGTGTTATCCCTCTTGTGTAGAGGTTGATTTGTGGAGTGGTGGCTTTGTGCCCTATCCCTCTAGTGAGAGGTTGATTAGTTGTATTAGCTTTGTGCCTATCCCTCATTTGTGAGGTTAATTTGTGTGGTTTGTGCCTAGCCTCTAAGTGTAGAGGTGGTGTTTGTAATTGAGAGAGGAGTTGTATACTCCCGGTTGTATTTGTCCCAAACCCTCAGTGGAGGTTCCCTATGTGGGAGTCCTGTGTGGACAAGTGGATTGGAAATCCTTCTGTGTAAAGGTGGGGACGTAGAGCTGTGTGCTCGAATCTTAAAACATATTCGTGTGTTTGCATTTGATCCATTGACTCTTACTCTCTCTCTCTCTTTATATTCTGCCTTGCATCATTTCATATTGATCATTCATAATTATATGCTTGGCTTGTTTATGTGTGCCTCACTTGTGCTTAACCACGAGAGCTTCATATAGCACCTCAACTCTTATTCAGAGGAATCAAGAGGAGTTAGTCCAGAGCCCTTCACCGGGAATTCGGCTACACTCGTTGGTTGCATTAAGTGTTGTTGCAATTTAGTTTTTAATTTCCTCATTTAGTTTATTAGATTAGCCGTATACCTATTCATCCCCCTCTAGGTGTACTTTCACTAATACCCTAAGACCTTCCTCCTTCTCAAGGAATTTTCGAAAACAGGTGAGAAGGAGTTCCCAAGCAGAGGCAGCTCGAGAAGTAACAAGAGGGCTTTACCGACCTTCTGTTCTCCGATTCCCCGAACCAGGCGAGAAAGGAATCCCATCAGGTGGCAGTCCGATTATCTGATCGATCGCATCGTCAAAGGGATAAAGTGATCGAGCGCTGATCAGATTCTTACCGGCACACTTCTCTAGAAATCTCAGAGAAGATCTACCTGTAATCTTCTTCCTGCAAAGAATTACTTGTAATGTAGCTCCTCGACTCCTTTTTTGTAAGTTTTTCCCTTTGTAAAATCAATGAAAAATAGTTATATATATGCGTATGTAACTAATTAGATATGCTATGCAGTTGTATGTATATAATTAGGCAAGCTATTCATGACAAACAAAGGCAAATCACCAACACGAAACATGTAAACATAAGTAGGTATGGACTCTTTCATGTAATACACCTATGAGACTCATTCTACACTTACACTTATGCACATATATGCATATTTTACTGCTTAATTTTCTAAAATAATGGTTACTTACTAAGCTATTAAGCTCACCCCTTTCTTTTAACATTATTGTTTCAGGACAGGACAAAGGTAAGGAGCTAGTGTAATGCAAAGGGATAATAGGATTAGGGGGGAGTTGGAGTAGTCGCATCCTAACTTCCCTTTACTAGTTTCTTGCTCTCTTTTTGTGTTATTGCTCTTATTATATACATATCTATTTTGGAGTACCTTGTACATATTTTGTAACATCCCGATTTTTATTTCATTTCCTAACGAATATTTTAATCCTCAGCCTTAAGATAATGCAGGATAATTGAAGCCGATAACTATAATGTTTGAATTACTTTAATCATGAATTAGTGTGGCAGAACGCCAATTTTGATTTATACCATGATGATTTATTCGATTATCTATATAATTAAATTTTCTGATAAACAAGTGAGAAATTGGTGTAAATGAATCTTCACAAGTATGTGACATGTAAATATATCAATGATTAATGTAAGGGATAACCATGTAGGTATAATGTGTCACATATTCAAATACACAAAAGTTTCAAACATGGTATATACATACTCCACTAACCATACCCATTATTTTTAATCTAAGTACAAGTTAGTGGAGGGGGGCAGGTGAGCATGGAAGGAATTGATGAAGGGTTAGGATGCCCTTGATTTGTGCAAGGACACTTGGAGAGAAATGAGAGTGTGGCAAACTTGTAATTATGGCTGAATTGAGATCTCTAATTTTCAGCCCAACTTTTCATCTCCCATTCTCTTCAATCTTTCAAACTCCCCATTGTTGAAATCCTAGAACCCATCTTCTCCTCTTAGTGAACCCTCAAATTTATCTTCCTCACTTCCCTTCTTTCTTTACCTTCAAGTGAGAGAGAGAGAACAAGATGAAGCACCCGGCCGGGGGGCGCGGCCAGCGCCGGCCGCTGGCCGTGGAGTCCTGGCCGCCGGCGGTGGTGCCCAGCAAGGGGGAGATCGAGGGAGGAGGAAAGGGAGTTTCTCCTAGGGAAAATTCAAGTTTTTGGGGGTGAAATTTAGCCCTAAATCTGATTTTTAGAGGTGACTTCATCTAATACTTTGATAAATTTTTAATTTATTTTAACAGAGAAGTAGTATATAAAATAGCTTTAACCTTCAAGAATATTGATCAATCTAGTACTAGAAGGTAACTTGATGTTCTTTTGAATAGGATCACTGTTCGGGATCATGTGGAAGCTAAGATTTGCGAAGAAATCTCCGAAAGAAGGTGAGAACTTGATTGGGTAAGATTATTAATAAAATTAGAAGAATGTTGTGAACGAGAATATCCTAATAGACTATGACTAGTGATATTACTCTACTTGTAAGATTTAGGGTTGGGTAATGGACTCCATGAAGGGTGTTAATTAGAAACATTTCATTTTGCTAGAAACCGTGTGATAGAAATAATAATAATTGGTTTATTCTCAAATGGGTAAGAGGCTAGTAGTGAGTAATTCTGAAATGTTTCTCTTCTATGAGAAACATTGTAGTTGTAATCCACTTGATATTCATTTAAGATTTGTATATGTGATGTTGATTTCTACTATTATCAAAATAGGGGGATTGGCATGATGGTGTCCGATGTGGTAATTCGAAAAAGAAACACGAGGCGATGCTCGGTACGAACCCCTTGTAGAACGCTCAACTTGAAGGTGAGTGGGGTTTTTAATAAGTTGGATTGCATTATATAATAATTGCAAATATAATTTCTGATAAATAATAACTTATTTAATATAGCATATTGGAACATGGTGTACAAGGGCATTGACATGTACATTACTGAATAGAAGTCATTATGATTGACATGAATATGATGGGTGCATGTTACTTGGTTTATGTACATATATATATGAGTGACATATTTTGATTAAGACATTTGTGTGAATATTCGTATAAAAATATAAGGTAACAGGTAAAACACTAATTGAGAGTATCATCCCATATATGAAATGATGTGCATAATATATGAATCTTATGAAATTGGATGTGCTGATATTGTGTGTGTATATATATGTATATATATACTATGTAATGGAGGAAGGGACTCGTATT
The DNA here is from genome assembly GCA_038442645.1 of Agave tequilana. Taxonomy (NCBI): domain Eukaryota; kingdom Viridiplantae; phylum Streptophyta; class Magnoliopsida; order Asparagales; family Asparagaceae; genus Agave; species Agave tequilana. The sequence continues at coordinate 347,779 of JAVJIF010030611.1, read as the reverse complement.
GCACGAGCAGAGTGCGAAGACGGTGCTATATAAATATATCTGGAGGAAGGGACCGGTACGGCATCGGAGGAGGGGGAAGACAGGGTACCATCATATATCAGGAGGAAGGGACCCGTATTGTACGGGCAGAGTGCGAAGACGGTGCTACGATATACATATATGTGCAACTTTACAAATGATTGAGAATGAATGGCAATACGTGATATATATGTATGTGTGTGTGTGTGACACTAAGGGTATGTTGGATGTGTTGTTGTATATGTTATTGGAGACATCTGATACTGGTCATGTGTGCATCTATCAGTATCAATTGAACAATAGCTGAAAGTAAATACACAATCAAGTAGAAGCATTCATTATCACATACTTCATGTACCACATACATCGTATTTTCATGTATCATGTATACTACACATTGTTGAAACTTGTTTTGATGAAGACTTTTGTGAAGCATTTCATTTGAAGCTCTAACACACGACGAATCAAGAGTTCTTCATGATCAAGATGTCCCAAAGAGAGTTGATATGATGTGGTTTGTAATTGTGAAATAGCATGTCAAAAGCCTTGATGCACACACACAAATCATGTCTATATAGTCGACTTATAACTTCCTATAGTCGACTAATCCACTTGGTAGTCGACTAACCCAAACCCTCTAGTCGACTTAGTCATGTGTCCAAAAGAAACCCAACTCTCTGTTTGTCCATTAGTCGACTTGACAGACAAACATAGTCAACTAATAGACTTTGTAGTCGACTAATCCTATGCCCCTAGTCGACTAATCAATGGTCCAGCCGACTTGTAAGTTAGTTGCAGTCGACTTGATTCAGTTATCCAGAAACCTGTCACTTGAGCTTATCTTGACCTAGTCGACTTATAGTCCAACATAGTCGACTAACCTTTGGAAATTTGCCTTGTATAGTCGACTAACTCAATAGGCAAGTCGACTATAGGCAGTTTCTGACTGTTGGACAGTTTCTGTATTCTGGTATTTTTTGCAACGTTCTTCAACGTTTGAACATTCAAAAGGCACCTACTAACTACCCTAACTACTCCTAGAGTGCAGCTATAAATAGGGTTGTTAATCCTAAGGCAAAATACCAATCCAAATCTTCAGTTTTCAAACACAAAATTCTGTCAATCCTGAAAACTGTTCCCACTTCAGTTCTTCACTAAAATTCTGATTCTCTAGTGAAGTTCTCTGAAGTTTCTCCTATACTAGACCTTGTCCACGTTCACATATTGTACCAAGGCTTATAGGAAAGTGTTTGTAATACTCAAAGCAATCATTGTACACGGGTGTCTTCTTGGTGTAGAAGCAGTTGTACAAGGTGGAGTTTATTCTCTTGGTGTAGAGAAAAATCATTGTACATGGGTGTCTTCTTGGTGTAGAAGCAGTTGTACAAGGTGAAGTTTGTTCTCTTGGTGGAAGAGAAGGTGTACACATTTGGCAAAGGGGATTTGTCAAGTGGTGTGCATGGTTGTGATTTTGGGTGTACAAAATCAAGGATAAAGGAAAATCTCAAGCGGGTGACTTGGGGACTGGATGTAGGTCACGAGGACCGAACCAGGATAAATCTCTTGTGTTTGCGTTTGTCTAAACTTTTCTGAGATTTGATTTCCTTTTTGCAAGTGTATTTATTTGTTTAACTTAATCCTTCTTTGTTTAGTATTTGTGTTGACTTTGTAGTTTAGATCCATAAGTGCCAACAGAGAAAGTTTCGCATTTGGCATCATCTCGGGACCAACAATTGGTATCAGAGCGGGTTCAAGTCAACAACAAAGATGGCAACGGAGTTTTCATCATCTCAATTCAAAGAAGGACATTCTACACAACGTCCACCGCTATTTGACGGATCCAACTACAACTATTGAAAGTGTAGAATGAAGATCTACTTGCAATCGATCAACTACGAACTTTGGAACATCGTTGAAGCATCGTACACCAAGCCAACAACCAACTACAGCGCTTGGAGTAAGGATCAAAAGAAGAATACGAACCTTGACGCCAAAGCGATGAATGCCTTGTTCTGTGCATTAACCAAAGAAGAGTTCAACAGAGTGTCAACAGCCACTTCTGCACATCAAATATGGCATACTCTTCAGGTAACACACGAAGGCACAAGTAAAGTTAAAGAGTCTAAAATATCTGTTCTTATCCACAGGTTTGAATTATTCAAAATGGAGGAGAATGAAACCATATCCGAAATGGTTACAAGATTCACCGAAATTACCAATTCATTAGCATCCCTTGGAAAGGACTACACCCAAGTTGAAAGAGTTCGTAAGATCCTTCGTGCACTCACACCAGAATGGGAGAAGAAGACAACAACAATTGAAGAAGCCAATGATCTTTCAACTTTGTCATTAGAAAACCTAATTGGTAATCTAATGGCATATGAAGTGCAATTGGAAGAAAGAAAGAAGGAGGAACGACAACACCACTCAAAGAAGAAAGAAATTGCCTTCCATGCATCCTCCGACACGGACGATTTGAATGACGATGAAGAGGAGATGGCAATGCTTTCAAAGAAATTCAGGAGATTTCTAAAGCACGGTAAATTCAAATGCTTTAATTGCAATAAACCAGGTCATATGAAGATGGATTGCCCATTGCTCAAGAATAAAGGCAAATACATGAGCAAAAAATTCAGAAAGAAGAAAAACTATGAAGCCTCATGGGAGAATAGTGATTCCTCATCTTCTGATGAAGAAGAATCCACTGAACGAGTCAACCTATGTTACATGGCCATAGAAGACGATGAGGTATCATTTACTGAACTTTCTGATGCATTTCATGAATTGTTTAATGATCTAAAGTATGAAAAACTGAAAAATAAAGTTTTATCAAAAGAAAATAAAAAACTTTTAAATGAAAATTCATGTTATGCTTTATAAGTATCTTCTATAAATTCTCAACAAGATGAGTTTGAAAAAGTCATATCATCTTTGAAAAATGATAATGAGAAGTTTATAAAAGAGAACATTTTTCTTAAAAAGGAAACTGAGTCTTTGAATAAAATGATTTCTATTTAGATAAAGATATTTCAGTTTTCAAAAATAAATATGAAGATATTTTGCAAAATGTGACTAAGTTCAATCAAGAAAAAGAAAATTGAATAATTTATTATCTTTTTAGAAGTTGTCACATAATAATTATGGTCTTAGATTTATTGAAAAATCTTCATATTGTTGTAATCCATATAGTTATTTTGTAAAAAGAAAGTCTAAGAAAAATAAGTTTATATGGATTCCTAAGAATTTAACATGATAAAAATACCTATATTGCATCATACATTCATGATATATGTGATTCATGTAATTATGTGTATACTAACATGTGGAAACCAAATTCTAAATGGATTTGGACTCCTAAAGGTTAATATGTTCTTTTATGTTTGGTACCATCTAACGTTTATCTTGCAGGTACCATATAATAGTTGATAAGAACATATATATATATTTAATGATATATTTGTTGCAGGGGGAGAACAAAGCATTTCTATATTTGTTATAACCCAATTTTTGCAGGGGGAGGAAAATATAACCTATTTTCTGCAGGGGGAGCACTTGTGCACACAAAGCGTCATCATCAAAAAGGGGGAGAATGTTGAAACTTATTTTGATGAAGACTTTTGTGAAGCATTTCATTTGGAGCTCTAACACACGACGAATCAAGAGTTCTTCATGATCAAGATGTCCCAAAGAGAGTTGATATGATGTGGTTTGTAATTGTGAAATAGCATGTCAAAAGCCTTGATGCACACACACAAATCATGTCTATATAGTCGACTTATAACTTCCTATAGTCGACTAATCCACTTGGTAGTCGACTAACCCAAACCCTCTAGTCGACTTAGTCATGTATCCAAAAGAAACCCAACTCTTCGTTTGTCCATTAGTCGACTTGACAGACAAACATAGTCGACTAATAGACTTTGTAGTCGACTAATCCTATGACCCTAGTCGACTAATCACTGGTCCAGTCGACTTGTAAGTTAGTTGCAGTCGACTTGATTCAGTTATCCAGAAACCTGTCACTTGAGCATATCTTGACCTAGTCGACTTATAGTCAAACATAGTCGACTAACATTTGAAAATTGCCTTGTATAGTCGACTAACTCAATAGGCAAGTCGACTATAGGCAGTTTCTGACTGTTGGACAGTTTCTATATTCTGGTATTTTTTACAACGTTCTTCAACGTTTGAACATTCAAAAGGCACCTATTAACTACCCTAACTACTCCTAGAGTGCAGATATAATAGGGTTGTTAATCTTAAGGCAAAATACCAATCCAAATCTTCAGTTTTCAAACACAAAATTCTTTCAATCCTGAAAACTGTTCTCACTTCAGTTCTTCACCAAAATTCTGATTCTCTAGTGAAGTTCTCTGAAGTTTCTCCTATACTAGACCTTGTCCACGTTCACATATTGTACCAAGACTTATAGGAAAGTGTTGTAATACTCAAAGCAATCATTGTACACGGGTGTCTTCTTGGTGTAGAAGCAGTTGTACAAGGTGGAGTTTGTTCTCTTGGTGTAGAGAAAAATCATTGTACACGGGTGTCTTCTTGGTGTAGAAGCAGTTGTACAAGGTGAAGTTTATTCTCTTGGTGGAAGAGAAGGTGTACACATTTGGCAAAGGGGATTTGTCAAGTGGTGTGCATGGTTGTGATTTTGGGTGTACAAAATCAAGGATAAAGGAAAATCTCAAGCGGGTGGCTTGGGGACTGGATGTAGGTCACGACGACCAAAGCAGGATAAATCTCTCGTGTTTGTGTTTGTCTAAACTTTTCTGAGATTTGATTTCCTTTTTGTAAGTGTATTTATTTGTTTAACTTAATCCTTCTTTGTTTAGTATTTCTGTTGACTTTGTAGTTTAGATCCATAAGTGCTAACAGAGAAAGTTCCGCATTTGGCATCATCTCGGGACCAACACACATCATTAATGCCATGCTACAATTATGAATGAGATTAACTCCACTCACTGAGCCGTTGAGCTCATCCCCATAACTTCATGTTTTTTTCAGGGCAAGCCAGGGATAAATAGTAGCTAAAGGCAAGAGCAGAGCACTGGAAGGGTTCAAATCATTCATTGTGTGGGCCTACCATGTTTTTATAATGACGTATAATTGAGTATTTCGTTTATATATATGTACATAGAGTTGATGTTATAGTTAGACTGAATAGTTGCATATGTGTGATTTAGTTCGATAATGTATATATGTAGACCTGTGTATAAGTTCTATATAGATATTATCTTGAGTTGGCTTGTGTTAGACGGTGATACCAAGGAGAATATTCCCAAGTAAGTGTTTGATTTGTTATCTTGAGTTGTATCCACATGATAAATTTGAGAGAATTATAAATAGGCGATGTCACGCCGAAATTGTAATATAAACTGAATGTGATATTGTATATAGATATACGATTAATGAGAATTTTAGAATTATTGTATCAATATATCAAAGTAGACTCCGTATTTAAAAGGAAGTGCTGCCGAAATAATCAAGGATTTGGAGATGATTATAATAATCTGTTGATCAATATAGATCTTTATGTATATTGAGATCATAAGAAATCTGGGACCGTTACAGTTGGTATCAGAGCAAAGGTTTAGAAATGAGGAGTAGAGCTGAGATATAGGGCCTAGAAAAGTACAGGCGTAGGAATGTGATCTAGGATAGTATTTCTAGATCAGGATTGATTAGTAGAATTGATGTTTAAGTACATGTACAGTGTTTGAATGATTGTGTGATTGCATGTGGGTTGTTCTAAGAGGGTAGTTGGTTCTGACGTGTATGATTGATCTCAAAGTGCGTGATATTGATTATTTTCTTACGTTCGAATGAGAGCATACCCGCATGCCTTGATTCGGATGTGTTCTATTGGGGGTGCGGGCCCTCAGTATGAGCTGCCAGTAGTATGGGACACTGGAATAAGGAAGTAGTTGAAATATCAGGCAAATCAAGATTTATCGGAGCGGAAGAATCTTATTAAGAATTTGGTTGTGGAATAACTAAAGTCTCAGATAGAAAAATATAAGGGATATGTCATATTGAAAGGATTATGAATTTTGATACTCTTTGAGATCCTTATATAGAGATAAATTATATTGTGCGAATATGAAATGAAGAGAGGATGATATTTTTTTTTTGGAGAATCTAGAGACAGAATCACGGGTACCCATAGTGTCTGATAAGACAGTTGATGCATAGTTATACATATATAATTGTGAGTCCACCAGTATGCTGAGAAACTGATAATATGAATGTTATCTGTTTTGTATGTATAGTGGCATGATCATTTATATGTGAAATTTGAGAAGTAAGTTATGTTGTGAGACAATCCTACGTGGGTGGTATTATACAGATCCTTATCAAAGATTTAAAAGTTTACACTTAAGTATGAGACTTTTCAGTTGTGTGAATCATATTGATAAATAAGAAATCCTTATCTTCTGTCCCAACCAATTATTATATACAGATTCAAGTCGGGTGCTCACCGCAAGTTGCAACTATCATTGATATTATACTAAGTTACATCAAGACAAATAACATGAAATAGCGTTTGGGTTCACTAGACGAAACCTGACCAAATAACAACATTCATGAGAACAATAATTGTAACTTATTATAAATTTTATGTATGGATGTACCTGTAACATGGGTAGTTATTATTTACACAGTGTAATTCTCTCAAAACTTGTGAGATTGAAATTTGATATATTATGATCTCTAATGTGGAAACCATAATGTTTATGTTAAAAATCAGAGAGTGGATAATGATATCAGTGATTATAACATATTCATCGAACATGTGAATAGGGTGTGAAACCTATTCAGTTGATTTAATAATGAAATTAAATATAACGTTAAGAGGTAATTCAGGGTCAAACTTATCATCTTTTGCAAGCAAAGAGGAATGGCTTCGTAAAGTAGAGAAGATGTTAAATGCAATAGATTATAATGGGAAGGATGAGGTAACTCTTATATAGTTAGTGTCTCAAAAATAATAATCACAATAATTCAGGAAATTTTTGAAGAAATTCGAATAATTGAGAAGAATTAAAGTTGCTCAGGGCAGATAAGAATTGTGTGAATCAATGACTCTGGCAATTATCATAATATTCTTAGGGCAACTCAAGTCACAATGAAAAGCAAATTTGGATCTCTGATGCATTAACTATTTGATATAACAAATCAAATTGTATCTGTTGAATATCGACTAACTTTACCACCAGAAATATACACAGGATATGAAACTTTGGTAATATATATTTATGTCAGAATTGAAATTTATCATGATTAGAGCAGATTCTTTTTATTCTAGAAAACATCGAGTATAAAGTAAAATGTTACAGTTACTGAAATATTAAAACACTCAGTGCCATCTATAAAAGAAGGATTGTAAGTTCGTTTCGGTGTCCCTGGTCGTGAGGCTTTCATCATAAATTATGTGATAATTCTTGAATAAGACTGCAAGCAATGATACATCCTTTGTACATCATTACAAATCTGAAGGGACACATCCTACCAGTTAAAACTGATTGTCACATGCCCAGTTTAATGAATAAATGTGAACTTTATGTAAGGATTGTTAAATTGCCTATAATTAGTAAATTTGTGGTGGGAAATTAATTCAGAAAAAGAGGATGATCAGATAATAGTGTAATCATCACATACATGAATAAATGGATGGAAGGGCATGATTTTAGCATTCTTTGACTGAATTAACTTCGTCTGATCAATAAAGTATTAAATGATAATAAGTCTACTAATTTAAAGCCACTGAGATTCTGGGTTGTGTTATCTATTTTGATGGATCAATACAGATATATTTTATGTGAAAAAACTGATACAATTTCTAGTCCACAAAGAAAAGCAATTAAAATATAAATCATTCCTTTGATAATAGTAAAGTCGAAGAGTCTGCAAGTCGAAGAGTCTGCAAGTCGAAGATGTTATAAAAGAGCAGAGAGACGAAATATAGAGATCCTAACTCACTCACTTCACAATGACTAGAATTTAATATTGTAGTTCTCTAGAAATTTCAGTTGCTATTTAAGGCATATCCGATATAGGTGTGACACGAATCGGAAAAAAAGTAGTTTGAATTCATAATACTTTGGACCAGTCGAATATCCGAGTTTAAATTGGATCTGTTAATATCGACTGAGTTCACCGCCAGAAAAACATTCAGAATTACAAAGCTCTGAGGTCAAGATTGATGATTAAGAAAGGATTTGACCATGAATAAAATGGAAAATTGTTTTAAACAAACAACCATTGGTTATGAAGTAAAATTATTATATCAAGCATTAACACAGTCAGCAACTTCTGTGTGGGAAGGATTGAATCCTTGTTCCAATTCATCATAGATTTATTTTACTTTCCTTACATAACCTGAAAGTTTGAGCTGTCAATGTTCATAAAAATAAAAGTTGAGCTGAAATCCAAAAGGGATATATTCTACAGTTAGAAACCTATACAGATTTTAAATCAAGTGTAAAATTGTAAAAGCCACATGGAATCGGAAGATGAATTACAAATATTTGACCCTAACCTATTCCAATTGTAATAAGTTTCGAGGACGAAACTTTCTTAAGGAGGATAGAATGTAACATCCCGATTTTTATTTCATTTCCTAAAGAAAATTTTAATCCTCAGTCTTGAGATAATGCAGGATAATTGAAACCGATAAGTATAATGTTTGAATTACTTTAATCATGAATTAGTGTGGCAGAACGCCAATTTTGATTTATACCATGATGATTTATTCGGTTATCTATATAATTAAATTTTCTGATGACCAAGTGAGAAATTGGTGTAAATGAATCTTCACAAGTATGTGACATGTAAATATATCAATGATTAATATAAGGGATAACCATGTAGGTATAATGTGTCACATATTCAAATACACAAAAGATTCATACATGGTATATACATACTCCACTAAACATACTCATTATTTTTAATCTAAGTACAAGTTAGTGGAGGGAGGTAGGTGAGCATGGAAGGAATTGATGAAGGACTAGGATGCCCTTGATTTGAGCAAGGACACTTGGAGAGAAATGAGAGCGTGGCAAACTTATAATTATGACTGAATTGAGATCTCTAATTTTCAGCCCAACTTTTCATCTCCCATTCTCTTCAACCTCTCAAACTCCCCATTGTTGAAACCCTAAAACCCATCTTCTCCTCTTGGTGAACACTCAAATTTATCTTCCTCACTTCCCTTCTTTCTTTACCTTCAAGTGAGAGAGAGAGAACAAGATGAAGCACCGGTCAAGGGTGTTGGCCCAAAGGCCATTATCCCAGTTATTTTGATGATAACAAAACATATTTAGTTATGTATTTAATATTCTTGTTTAAAAGGATTTCAGGTTTAAGAACAGGTTTTTGACGGCTCCGCTAAAAGACTCACAAGTTTGGACGCCGCAAAAATGAAGATTCCCAAGCTATGCACAACTAGGATGCTTCGGAATCAAGATGATGATGTAAAGATCTAGACAAGATCAAGAAGACAAAGAAAACAAGATTTGTATTTTTATTTTTATTTTAGATATTTTGTCAAAGCTAGATATTAGAAGTAGAGCTATGGGATTATCACACACACACACCTCTTAGTTAGGTTCATGGCTTCAAAAAGATTTCCAAATTCCATTTCTAAACTTAGTTCTAAAGAGAACATATTTTGAAAATAAGTTTTAGAAAGAAAATAGTTTTGGAAAAAACAATTTTATGGAAAAACAAGTTTTTATCGAAAGGATTTTTATCAAACTATTTTAACATGATAGAAGTATGACACATGCTCATACTCTATGTTTTTACAAGTTCCAAAATTTGAACCCAAGACCAAAACCAAAAACCCAAAAATTTCTGGTTCTGGAAGTTCTGTTTTTTCAGAACTCACAGTAACCGGTCGACCGACCCGGTCGACCGATGTGCACAATACTGTGCACGTCTATATCAGTCGACCGACCCGGTCGACCGATGTACACTTGCTTTCACAGGAGTTTTCGGTCGACCGACCGGTCGACCGATGAACCCCAACGGTCATATTTTTGACCGTTGGCGGTCGACCGACCCGGTCGACCGGGCTCTGTCAAAAGTTCTGACAGATCCAACAGCTATTTTTTCTGGCTGATTCTCTTTTGGGATTTGATTCCAACGAATCTCTTAGGATGTTTTTGACCCCTATAAATAGGTGGTCACTTCAGTTGATATGACTAACAATTTTTAGGGCCATCAAGAATATTTTTACAAGAGATTTCTAAAGATTTCCAAGCTCTTCCTTTTAGACAAGATTTTCTCTCAAAAGCCAAAATTCCAATCACCCATCTTGAAGCCTACATCTCTACTTCTCTCTACCTTAGCACTACACAATCCCATATATCTACATCTACATATTTGGTTCTAGGATTGTGCTTAGTGAGCTTTTGTAAAGTGATCAAGTGTTGATCACTCTTTTCTTACTTGAGTGAAGTTGTAGAGGCATCGGCCTCAAGGCGAGCTAGTGTGCTCAAGGTGGTGTTGCGGCATCACGAGAGACGGACAAGTGTGTCCTTGTATTGTTGATCCAGTGGGATCCTCAATAGTGGAAATCCTTCAAGTGTGAAGGCGGGGACGTAGAGCGTGGCTCGAACCTCGGAAACAACTCCTTGTGTTTGCGTTTGATCAAATCTCTCTAAACTCTATCTCTTTATTACTTGCATTTTATATTGTCTATTACTTGCAAGAATTTGTGTATTGTGCTAATTGTTAAGTTAATTTTTAAATTCCGCATTATTGCCATAATTCATATAGCCATCACCTATTCACCCCCCTCTAGGTGATTTCAATTGGTATCAGAGCCTAACCCTACAACTTAGGTCTAACCACCTTAGGGAGATCCATATTTGGCTATATACATTTTTGTTGCATTTACATTTGCTTGTGCATTCATGGCATCCATGGACTTTTCTAGCATTAAATCCCTACCCAAGTTTGATGGTTTAAACTTCCCCATTTGGAAGGTGAAAATGAATCTCTTCCTTAAATCCCTAGGAGTTAGGGTAGCTAGGGCTATAACCAAAGATTTTATTGAACCCACTAGTGATGAGAGCACATGGTCCGAGGATACTTCCAAAGACTATGAGGCTAATGCTAGGGCACAATATGCATTGACCCAAGCATTAAATGAGGATGACCTTGCACGCATAATTAATTGTAAATCCGCATTTGAGGTTTGGAACATACTCATTGTAACTCATGAGGGAACGTCTCAAGTCAAGAGAGCCAAAGTTGACTTGCTACGTTCTCAATATGAGAATTTCTATATGTTTGATAATGAGAGCATTGATGACATGCTCACCCGTTTTACAAAAATAACTAATGCTCTTTCTTCCTTAGGCGACAAGATTGATAATGATCAAAAGATAAGGAAGGTGATTAGAGCTCTTCCCAAAGCTTGGGAAGTCAAGGCGACCACACTCAAGGAGCTCAACGACAAAGAGGAGATGGACTTCTCTGGCTTCATCGGAAATCTCAAGACGCATGAGATGGAGATGAAAGTTAGAGAAGAGAGGGAGGCACCAAAGAAGAAGACGATTGCCTTCAAAGCCACTCCTACTACCATTGAGGAAGACGACTCATCCGAAGATTGCGATGAGGATTTCGCCATGCTCATCCGTAAGGTGGGCAAGATGTTTTACAAGAAGGGACGGCAAAGTAACTTCCGAAGAGGGAAGCCTCAAGGAAGGTACGAGAAGAAAAGAGAAGAACCCGGTCCTTGCTTTCATTGCAAGAAGATCGGTCACCTAATTGCCGATTGCCCCGCTCTACAAGCAACCACATCCAAGAATGGGCAAAGGAAGAAGAAAGCCTTGGCCGCTACATGGGATGACTCGGAGTCGGAATCCGAAGAGGAGCACGACGCCGCCAACATGTGCTTTATGGCACAAGGTGAGGATTCATCTAAGGTATGTCTAGAAACTTCCATTGATGATGATGATCTCACAATGGATGAACTTGCTAAATTTTTGAAGAATTGCAACATAGGTATGAGATTTCACAATCTCATAATAAGAAATTGAAAAAGGAAAATGATGTTTTGAAGAACAAACTTGAAATTTGTTTTAAAAGAGAAAAATGAGTTATCTAGTTCTTTTGAAAAATTGAAAAATGATTTTGATAAGTATAAGGTAGCTAATAAAGGAAAAACCCCCATGATTTCTAGTGATAAAAATGTTTTGTTGAAATTCAAAAACGTGTTGATTCTTTAGATAAAACTTTAAAGAAATGTGCATTGATTTTAACAAACTTGCATCTAAATTCCTAAGGGAGTAGCTCAAGGGAAACATGTTCATCATAAACATGCTACACATAAACATGCACACACACATAACCATGCTTTTATGTACAATAGTGGTAGAATTTATATTTGCACGCATTGTGGCCGCAAAGGCCATTTAGAAAAATTTTGTTATGCTAAGAATAATGTTAAGAATAAATTTGTTTGGGTTCGCCCCGGATCTAACCCCAAAGGACCCACTAAGATTTGGGTACCAAAAGAGCCACCGAATTTAAATGATACAGGTATAGGTGGATCTACCCCTTCCAAGACTTAGGAGGAGGTGGTGCCCGGGTGGTTGATGCATCGGAGCTTAAAGAACAAATCGTGCATGCATCACTATCGTAGAGGCACCTATTTTGGAGATTGCCCTCAATTGGTAACATCTCCATTTAAAATTTTTTTTTATTTTTAGTCATGTATACATATGTATAGAATTGATAGTTTGCTTTTGTACTCTATTGATATATGCTTGTATAGAACTACTTTTCTATCATGTTGTATATGTGCCTTGTGTTAACTTTTATATCTTTGTTTCATGCCTTGTTTATTGTATGTCCACATGTATAGGTTATTATTTGTGATTATATACTTGTATACTTATACACATTATTTTCATAAATAAAAATAAACATTTGTAAAATTTCCTATTTAAACAAACACCTTAAAGATGGCAATTGCGCACCTCAACTCATTCAAGAGGAATCAAGAGGATGAAGTTCAGAACCCGTCACTGGGTATTCGGCTTCAACATATTTAAAATCTTTGTTTAAATATGAAAATTAAAATTAAAAAGGGATTGCATGAATTTTGATGTTGTAATAACTTAATGAAGATTTAAAACCTGTTGGTGTATTCCTATATGTTTAATATGTCATACCTATTTTGACTACTAATTTATTTAAAATTTTTTTTTTTGGGGTCTGTTGCTGATAACAGATTTCAGGCAAAGCCGGTCGACCGACCTATAAAGCCCCGGTCGACCGACTCTGCCTGAGAAGAAATTTTTATTTCTTTTCTGTTATCGGTCGACCGACTATATGTCCCGGTCGACCGATCTTGCCTGCAGAGCTCTCGGGTTAAATCGGTCGACCGACCCGGTCGACCGACCCGGTCGACCGCTCTTTATTTACAGAGCTCTCGGGTTGTTTCGGTCGACCGACCCGGTCGACCGATCGTCGTATTTTGCCTTATAACTGTCTTTTATCTTCACTTTTTCTCTCTCTCTCTCTCTCACTTCTCTCAGCGAACCGGAGACACCCAAATTCCCTCAAAATTTCTTTCTCTCCAAACTCTTAACCATATCCTAATCAATTAAAAACCCATCTCAATTTCCTCATTCTACTTCCAGATCTTCGATTTCAGGTTCATCCAACCATCAGATTCGGAGAATTTCAAGATTTTCAGTCTAGGGTTTTGGATTCTCTCAGTTAAGGTAAAAATCCGATTTTTGACTCTAATTTTCATTTCTTGCTTTGGAATCTATTATCTATTGTCATCAATCTAGGTTTCTAAGCATCTAGATCGTGCCTTAAACTTGATTACACCTAAAAATCCAATTTTTATTCATCATGCCTAAACGTTCCAGATCTGAGAAGGGAAAGGAAGTTGCACAACCTTCCTCCCAAGCTCCTAGACCCATTCGCCCCTTTATAAATGATCTTGCAGCTGATAGATACTCCCATCTCTCCACTAGAAATATCAACTCAGGGAGATTTGTAGCTATTCAGGATTTTGAACATCTAGATATCCCTCAAATCTTGCAAAACAACAATCTAGTTGAGTTCTTGACCATCAAGGAACAAGTCTACACCTCCTTGTTCCTTACTTTTATGCCAATTTTGAATTCGATGGAAATCGGATCACATCTAGGGTTTTAGGTAGGAACATCGACATTTCTATAGGTCGATTTGCTAGGATTCTGCATCTCTCCACTGGTGGAGCAGATGTGTATTCTCATGATTTGCATGACTTTGAATTCCCGGACGGTGAGTCTGCGCTCACCGCCTCTACCTTGATCCACGGGGATGACAACCCCGGTCTAGTAAGGAATGAAGTTGTGAGTAGATACACTCTCACTGCTCAGGTCCTTGCTAAGATTATTTTCTTCAACATTGTCCCCAAACATGGTGAGTATAGCCATGCTAGGGGTTGTGTCCCTTTGATTATCTTTTGCCTTCTTCGAGGCATTAAGGTAAACTTTCCTAGAGTCATAGCGTCTCATATGGGCTCTGATCAGATCCGTACTGCGGGTAGAAGCTTGCCCTATGGCATGCTTATTACCCATCTTCTTAGGGCTCTTGACTTTGATCTCTCCGCTGAAACTCCTTCCAATCCCCTGACCAACATCAATGGAGTTGTCCTGAAGATGATGGAAGCTCAGCTGCGTAGACACGCTCCTGTGCAACCACATCTTCCTCCTGCTGGTCCCGGCTCATCTTCAGCACCTGGATCTTCTTCTTCAGCCCCTGTTTTTCCTCCTGAGTTTCTGGCTCTTGTCTCTTCGGAGGTCCGCTCTCAGATCGAGGCACATGATGCCTGGGTCGAGAAGCGCGACGCAGCTATTCGTGCGGAGTTGGATGCTCGTGCCTTTCAGGATGCTGCTTTTCGGGCGGAGGTCCGAAACGACATGTCATATTTGCTGACTCCATGAGATTCGTGGATGTTCAGTTTCAGGCTCTTTTCTCAAAATTTGACATGCTCGTTCCTGATCGTACTCCGACTGCTTGTCGACTCCCAGCCACCGGTCCTCCATTTCCTCCCAGAGCTCGCTCTTCTGTTCCACCACCGCGCACCAGAGTAGATGGCATGGATCCAGAGGAGGTTGCTTCTTCAGAGGAAGGTGGTGATGATGACGGAGACGGCGATGACGGTGATGATGGTGCTGAGGAGTGACCTCCCCTTTTGATGATGTCAAAAAGGGGGAGAGTTATTTTGAGAGAGATATTTGTAGTATTTGTGTTTTGGATATTTTGTGATGTAGTATTTTATTTGTGTTTGGACATGTAGTACTTTATTTGTGTTTGGACATGTATATTTTGCTTTGGTTATGTATTTTTAGTAGGTGTTGTGGACATGGACATGGTTGTGTATCTCTTATTTATGTCATGTATGAACTCATTTCCTTCATCTATTCTATGACATGAGTATTTGGTATTATTTGTTGGCATGGAAATATGGTGTTTATCATTTACATATGTTTTTCTATATATGCATGTGTTGAGGGGGAGCATCATTTGAAGTCTCTACCCAAAATATTTTGTGATAACTACATATGTTTTGCCATCATCAAAAAGGGGGAGATTTGGCCCAAAGGCCATTATCCCAGTTATTTTGATGATAACAAAACATATTTAGTTATGTATTTAATATTCTTGTTTAAAAGGATTTCAGGTTTAAGAACAGGTTTTTGACGGCTCCGCTAAAAGACTCACAAGTTTGGACGCCGCAAAAATGAAGATTCCCAAGCTATGCACAACTAGGATGCTTCGGGATCAAGATGATGATGTAAAGATCTAGACAAGATCAAGAAGACAAAGAAAACAAGATTTGTATTTTATTTTTTATTTTAGATATTTTGTCAAAGCTAGATATTAGAAGTAGAGCTATGGGATTATCACACACACACCTCTTAGTTAGGTTCATGGCTTCAAAAAGATTTCCAAATTCCATTTCTAAACTTAGTTCTAAAGAGAACATATTTTGAAAATAAGTTTTAGAAAGAAAATAGTTTTGGAAAAACAATTTTATGGAAAAACAAGTTTTTATCGAAAGGATTTTTATCAAACTATTTTAACATGATAGAAGTATGACACATGCTCATACTCTATGTTTTTACAAGTTCCAAAATTTGAACCCAAGACCCAAAACCAAAAACCCAAAAATTTCTGGTTCTGGAAGTTCTGTTTTTTCAGAACTCACAGTAACGGTCGACCGACCCGGTCGACCGATGTGCACAATACTGTGCACGTCTATATCAGTCGACCGACCCGGTCGACCGATGTACACTTGCTTTCACAGGAGTTTTCGGTCGACCGACCCGGTCGACCGATGAACCCCAACGGTCATATTTTTGACCGTTGGCGGTCGACCGACCCGGTCGACCGGGCTCTGTCAAAAGTTCTGACAGATCCAACAGCTATTTTTTCTGGCTGATTCTCTTTTGGGATTTGATTCCAACGAATCTCTTAGGATGTTTTTGACCCTATAAATAGGTGGTCACTTCAGTTGATATGACTAACAATTTTTAGAGCCATCAAGAATATTTTTACAAGAGATTTCTAAAGATTTCCAAGCTCTTCCTTTTAGACAAGATTTTCTCTCAAAAACCAAAATTCCAATCACCCATCTTGAAGCCTACATCTCTACTTCTCTCTACCTTAGCACTACACAATCCCATATATCTACATCTACATATTTGGTTCTAGGATTGTGCTTAGTGAGCTTTTGTAAAGTGATCAAGTGTTGATCACTCTTTTCTTACTTGAGTGAAGTTGTAGAGGCATCGGCCTCAAGGCGAGCTAGTGTGCTCAAGGTGGTGTTGCGGCATCACGAGAGACGGACAAGTGTGTCCTTGTATTGTTGATCCAGTGGGATCCTCAATAGTGGAAATCCTTCAAGTGTGAAGGCGGGGACGTAGAGCGTGGCTCGAACCTCGGAAACAACTCCTTGTGTTTGCGTTTGATCAAATCTCTCTAAACTCTATCTCTTTATTACTTGCATTTTTATATTGTCTATTACTTGCAAGAATTTGTGTATTGTGCTAATTGTTAAATTAATTTTTAAATTCCGCATTATTGCCATAATTCATATAGCCATCACCTATTCACCCCCCCTCTAGGTGATTTCAAAGGGGGCGCGGCCAGCCCAGCCTGGCCGCGGCCAGCGCCGGCCGCGGCGTCCTGGCCGCCGGCAGTGGTGCCCAGTAAGGGGGAGATCGAGGGAGGAGGAAAGGGAATTTCTCCTAGGGAAAATCCAAGTTTTTGGGGGTGAAATTCAGCCCTACATCTGATTTTTAGAGGTGACTTCATCTAATACTTTGATAAACTTCTGATTTAATTTTAACAGAGAATTAGTATATAAAATAGTTTTAACCTTCAAGAATATTGATGAATCTAGTACTAAAAGATAACTTGATGTTCTCTTGAATAAGATCATTGTTCGGGATCATGTGGAAGCTAAGATTTGCAAAGAAATCTCCGAAAGAAGGTGAGAACTTGATTGGGTAAGATTATTCATAAAATTAGAAGAATGTTGTGAACGAGAATATCCTAATAGACTATGACTATGTGATATTACTCTACTAGTAAGATTTAGGGTAGGGTAATGGACTCCGTGAAGGGTGTTAATTAGAAATATTTCATTGTGCTAGAAACCGTGTGATAGAAATAATAATAATTAGTTTATTCTCAAATGGGTAAGAGGTTAGTGGTGAGTAATTGTGAAATATTTCTCTTCTACGAGAAACATTGTAGTTGTAATCCTCTTGATATTCATTTAAGATTTGTATATGTGATGTTGATTTCTACTATTATTAAAATAGGGGGATTGGCATGATGGTGTCTGATGTGGTAATTTGAAAACGAAATACGAGGCGGTGCTCGGTACGACCCCTTGTAGAAGGCTCAACTTGAAGGCGAGTGGGGTTTTTAATAAGTTAGATTGCATTATACAATAATTGCAAATATAATTTCTGATGAATAATAACTTATTTAATATAGCATCTTAGAACATGGTGTATAAGGGCATTGACATGTATATTACTGAATAGAAGTCATTATGATTGACATAAATATGATGGGTGTATGTTACTTGATTTATGTACATAATATATATCTGGGTGACATGTTTTGATTAAGACATTTGTGTGAATATTCGTATAAGAATATAAGGTAACAGGTAAACACTAATTGAGAGTATCATCCCATATATGAAATGATGTGCATAATATATGAATCTTATGAAATTGGATGTGCTGATATTGTGTATATATTTATGTATATATATACTATGTAATGGAAGAAGGGACCCGTATTGCACGGGCGGAGTGCGAAAACGGTGCTATATAAATATATCTGGAGGAAGGGACCGGTACAGCACCGGAGGAGGGGGAAGACGGGATACCTATCATATATCAGGAGGAAGGGACCCGTATTGCACGGGCGGAGTGTGAAGACGGTGCTACGATATACATATATGTGCAACTTTACAAATGATTGAGAATGAATGATATGTGTGATATATATATGTGTGTGTGTGTGTGTGTGTGTGTGTGTGTGTGTGTGTGTGTGACACTAAGGGTATGTTGGATGTGTTGTTGTATATAGTATTGGAGACATCTGATACTGGTTATGTGTGCATCTATCAGTATCAATTAAAAAATAGCTGAAAGTAAATACACAATAAAGTAAAAGCATTCATTATAACATACTTCATGTACCACATACATCGTATTTTCATTTATCATGTATACTACACATCGTTAATGCCATGTTACAATTATGAATGAGATTAACTCCACTCACTGAGCCGTTGAGCTAACCCCCATAACTTCATATTTTTTGAGGGCAAGCCAGGGATAAATAGTAGCTAAAGGCAAGAGTAGAGTACTGAAAGGGTTCAAAGCATTCATTGTGTGGGCCTACCAAGCTTTTATAATGACGTATAATTGAGTATTTCGTTTATATATATGTACAAAGAGTTGATGTTATAGTTAGACTGAATAGTTACATATGTGTAATTTAGTTCGATGATGCATATATGTAAACCTGTGTATAAGTTCTATATAGATATTATCTTAAGTTGGCTTGTGTTAGACGGTGATACCAAGGAGAATATTCCCAAGTAAGTGTTTGATTTGTTATCTTGAGTTGTATCCACATGATGAATTTGAGAGAATTATAAATAGGCGATGTCATGTCGAAATTGTGATATAAACTACGTAGGATATTGTATATAGATATACGATTGATGAGAATTTTAGAATTATATGTATCAATGTATCAAAGTAGACTCCGTATTTAAAAGGAAGTGCTGCCGAAATAATCAAGAATTTGGAGATGATTATGATAATCGGTTAATCAATATAGATGTTTATGTATATTGACATCATAAGAAATCTGGGACTGTTACATATTTAAAGGGAAACTATGTAATTATGTAATGAACTTGAAGGGTGTGTGATTGAGATTTTACCTGCACACAAAATATAGAATTTCAGTTTTAAGAATAGGATTTGCAAGGTGCTCAATACTACCGCTATAGCAAGTGGCTATGCGGGTCGTGATCCACAGGGAGGGACTAGCGATGGAAGCTTGTTTAGCAAGTTCTCTAAAGTATTTGAATTAATAGTTGTTAAAGTCAGGTTAGAAAGAAAGTGGTAGATTAAGAAGATGGAGAAAGTAGAAGTGATATTTATAATGATATGATATTTACAATGAAAAGAATAAGTGTGAAAAAGATTGGGAATATTGTGATTTATACTAAAATTAAAAGAAAGACAAAAAAAACTAAAAACTTACTTACCTTTCGGCGTCTGCTTACCTTGGAACCGTGTTAATGATGTACCTTTCTTTGAAGGCGAACGAAGCATGGAATATGAGATCTTCCCTACTCCCGATCTATACTACAAATAAAAGGGCGAGCTATACAACCATGGAAGTAGATATTCATCACCATAAACCATCAACGGCACTTACAAGGAGAAGGCACCTTCGAAGCTCTTTGTTTCACATGGATCCACAAACACAAAAGAGGGAAACACAAAGAATAGAAAAAAGAAATAAACTTTGATTGATTCAATTAACAATAGAAGAAAAGATTACTTACACTGATTGTCACCTTCAGTACAAGTTTGATCTCCTTCCTCCATGAAAGTATCATCTCCTCTCAGTTATAAAAAAAATTAAAATTACAAAAAAGAAAATAAAAAACCTAATCTACAAACTAGCCTAAGAAAACCCTAAATTTGTCTCTGTACTCGACTCTGTTCTGCGCTGGGCGCCCTTCTCTGTTGCTCTGCAGGGGTATTTATAGGCGCTGGAGGAAGTAGAGTCCCGGTAAAACTCAGCCAAGAAAACAGGTATCCAGCCTCATCCACTCTGCCGCGTTTCCGCGGCTTTGGCCGCGTTTTCGCGGCCAAAGTCTTATCCCTGGCCACGCGCTTTCGCGCGTGGCCTCCTCTGGTCCGTCCATCTGGGCCTATCCGTTAATATCTGGTATCTCGACTCTTTAATTTGAAAGTTCAGGATAACTTGGGAAGCAAGTTACCCTAACTCTAAATCTCTTCCAAAACGAATTTCATCCTTGCACTCTATTTATCCTCACCCAGCAAGCATTTAGGGTTGAATAGAAGTCTATCCCTTCCCTCTTTTTAGTATTTGCAACATTTGCACTTTGTAATTGCAATTTTGACATTTGATAATTGCACTTTTGCACTTGGGCTTGGACATGGACTTTTGGGCTTCATTTAGGCTTTTATTCTTTATTTAAATAAAGACTCAAGGCCTGCACACATTAAATAATAAAACATTAGTAATAGTGCATAATTGTAGGAATAAATATGAAAATGTGATAGTAAATGTAGTGATAAATATGCACTTTTTACTACCTATCACTCCCCCACACTTATCTTTTTGCTCGTCCTCGAGTAAAAATCAAAAAGAAAAGAAAAATTAATCTATCCTAACTCACTTTCGTAGGAATCACGGTTGCACTTAGCACGTGCAACAAGCCGTTAAACCTCTAGGTTACCCTAGAGGACGAGTGTTGTCTCGTGAGGGTTTTCAGCGGATTACACCCACAAAATCCATAAAAAGAAAAATATTTGAAATATGTTTGAAGAGACTAAGTAATCTATAAGTTTTTAGGATTATCATTTTTATTTATTCTTAAACTTAGTCTTTATATAGTAAATTGTTTTCCTTTTTAGGTAAGAATCAAAACTGAATTTTTTGTATAGTCTTTTTCGTTACCAAAAGTCATATGCATCCTTGTGAATCTTTACTAGGAATTTCTTAACTTGGACTCTCATGCCTCTTTATTATTAATATTATTATTTTCTTTTTTTAATATGTATAACTCATCTAATTTTCTTTCGTGTAAGCATGAAGGCTTCTTGAGGCCCTCATACCTAACTAATTGACTATTAGATGTGTTAGTACATATAAAAATAATTTTTCTTAGTTTCCTTAGGCTTTCTAATCCACCCATGTAGCGAACTTAAAGTCGGTGGCTCCCAAACTAGTTGGTCTTAGGGCACCGGGTGAGAAAACACCCCACGGACTCAAATTCGAGTGAACTAGGCCACAAAAATAAGGACTTTATTTCATAAAATCACCTTTAGGCGTGAATACTTATGCTTCTTGAGGCACATGTATCCAGCTTAATCAGTGAATTTCCTTTTTTTATTTTTATTTTTATTTATTTTTATTTTAAAAAAAAATTGTTTATAGGGCACAAGAGTCTTTGTCTTAGAATCCTAGATATGTAAATGTATTAGGTATGCATATTTCATTAAGGTAAAAATCAAGACTAATTACTTATTCAATTTTTTCTCCTATACCTAAAAATTCAACAATTTATTTATTTTGACCAAGTTTTTAGAAATCCTAATCATGATTTTCCTAATTCTTAAGACTAACTTAGATTTCTTTCAAAAGATAAGTCAAAATATTGTCCTTTTTTTTGTTGAAAATTTTGTTAGTTTCTACCTATGTTAGTAAGTTAGTAAAGCCTCCCCCCACACTTATCTCATGCATTGTCCTCAATGTATGAATGAATGCATGTATGCATGAAACAGAAGAAAGGGAAGGCAAATGTTACCTCAAGGTGGTGGTTCCGGTGGTGGTCTAATTGGTCCACGAAATGCGGCCCAATCTACTTTTTGTGGAATTCAGAGGAACCCACCAGAAATCTCTCTTGTAGAACCCACTAAAATGTATGTATGATCATTTTTAAAAATTCCACCCCATCAAATTTCCAAATTTCATAATTATTTTCATAGTCAATTGTGTCAACCGCCTTGTCCCAAAATGGAGTGTGAAAAGATGGAATGATTGACTTGGACGTCAGAAGTACGGGAACGAATACCGACTCAGGAAAGAAACTTAAATCAAGTAAGGATTCAGGAGTCGAGCTTAGTTCAAGAAGTGTGTCCAAGTCAAGAAGTTGAAACTCAAGTCCACATTTATTTTCCAACAATGGAATGTGACTTAATATTGGTGATTCAAGTTCAGGAATGATAGGTGTGGGAATCAAAACTGACTGTAAAATATTACCTAAGTCGGGTAACAAAATAGGAGTCAATATTGATTCGGAAATTTGAACTTGATCACATATTTGAGAATTTAGGTCACATTTCTCATTGAGTTCAATGTCATAAAAATGAGAACTTGCCAATTTATCCATGGGACTTTCAAAATTATAAAATTGGTCAAGTTCAATATGATCATCAAGAATGGGTGATTCAATTTCATGATGAATTGGCACAGGATCCAATGTTGACTCGGAAAAATGATTGAAATCAGGTGGAGACACCGGAGTCATTATTGAATCAGGAAGTAAAATTGAATCACTAAGTGGAGGTTCATGATCATATTCATTTTCAAGTTCAATTTCAGGAAAGGAATAACTTGCCAAACTGTCAATGTCATTTCCAAAATTTAGAGTTTGGGCAAGTTCAAATGATTGTACTGAAATAGAATCTTGTTTTCCAAAGCAATGTGACTCTTCGGCTCTAAAAGAATGGTTAGCGACATCAGAAATGGCCAAATGGTGAGAACGTAAAGTTTGAACCATCATATCTATTTCATGATCACGAGCTAATCTAGCCTGAGTCATGGCTTCAAGCATCTTTTCATAGTCGATTGGTGCATTATTTTGTTGTGATTGGACTTGAAAAGATAAAGTGTTGTTGTGACACTCGTGATGGAATTGTGAGTCGGTCAGATTCTGTGATTGTTGCTTGGACTCACGCATCATCATGTCTAAGATTGATGGTGATTGTTGCTTGGACTCATGCATACTCATCATTTTGAAGATAGATGGTTTTCTATTCTGAATTAGTGGATCTGAGTATGAATCTTGGAAATATTGTGGACAAGGTGGATACGGAGGACAAGTTGGTTGAAAATTGGACTCGGGGGAGGTGAATCCCCATGGACTCTGCAAAGAGTTGAAATCGTTATGAAAATTATGGTCATAAGATAGGGGGCATGGGTTATATTCATTCGGATAAGACCATTCTGGCACACTAGGTTGATCAAAGTTATGATATGTCGGGTTGGTAATATCCGAAAAAGAGGTTGGTGTGTAATATAGATTCTCATTAAAATTGAAAAAATTGTTGTTATAGGCCATATCACACAAACACAAACAAAGAGAAAGAAAAGAAAACAAACAAATAAGCAAACAAAAAAAATTCTAACCTAAGTTAGGGTAGACCTATGACCTAGACGACTCCTAACTGGTTAGACTGTCCACGGGAGGTAGGGTGCAGACTTTGACCACAAGTTAATCAGCCAGGTCAGGACAAGATTGGTGGGAAGTTTTCCGTCAAAGACGTTCCTGAATTAAATAACCACAAATCTTCGAGCTTTCGGCCCTCAATCCCCTTCCTAGACACTGATTTGGCAGGAGTCAAATTCTAACACCGTTCCCTCTTAGGATAATCTCCTAATTGAGTCCGAGATGTCCCTAGGGCCAACGTCTACTCATTTTTAGTTAGGCTTGGGTTAGTGAGTGAGGAGATTGTTTGTGGGCTAAGGAAGGGTGATGAAATCCCCACCTTATCTTATTTATAGGACAAGCCCTTAAGTCAATTTAGTGCATGTGTAAAGCAATAGACAAATATTCACTCAAAAGCAGTAAATCAGCCAATGGTGCTTCCTAGTCTATATGCAATGCGAACGTACCTTGTCTCCAGCACTCTTCAACAGAAATTAAAAATTAAATAGACACGTGCCTATATGCAAGAGTCTAATTTTTTTATTTTTTTCAACAAATAGGTTACTGTTAATTAATTAACAGTGTGTAGGGTGATCACAGAAAAAAGTTAACAGAGCAGTAAACAAATATTACAATTTGCAGCAACCTGCAGAAAACAGAGTGAGTAGTGAACTACTCAGGCCGCGGAAACGCGGCTATTGCCGCGGAAACGCGGCTCTGTAGTAGGCTCTACTGCTCTGCCTTCGAGGGCAGAGGCACAGAGTTGCTATGTGTCCTTTGCTGCTGTTAGATTTCCTGTTCTCTAAACCTGCAAATAGAAAGAATAAAAGAATTAGTTTTTTTTTTTAGAGAATAACTTACCGTCCCTCCCAGGCAACGACGCCAAAATTTTGATTGAGATTTTACCTGCACACAAAATATAGAATTTCAGTTTTAAGAATAAGATGTGCAAGGTACTCAATACTACCTTTATAGCAAGTGGCTATGCAGGTCGTGATCCACAGGGAGGGACTAGCGATGGAAGCTTGTTTAGTAAGTTCTCTAAAGTGTTTGAATTAATAGTTGTTAAAGTCAGGTTAGAAAGAAGTGGTAGATTAAGAAGATGGAGAAAGTAGAAGTGATATTTATAATGATATGATATTTACAATGAAAAAGAAGAAGTGTGAAAAAGATTGGGAATATTGTGATTTATACTAAAATTAAAAGAAAGACAAAAAAAACTAAAAACTTACTTACCTTTCGGCGTCTTCTTACCTTGGAACTGTGTCAATGATGTACCTTTCTTTGAAGGCGAACGAAGCATGGAATATGAGATATTCCCTACTCCCGATCTATACTACAAATAAAAGGGCGAGCTATACTACCATGGAAGTAGATATTCATCACCATAAACCATCAACGGCACTTACAAGGAGAAGGCACCTTCGAAGCTCTTTGTTTCACATGGATCCACAAACACAAAAGAGGAAAACACAAAGAATAGAAAAAAGAAATAAACTTTGATTTGATTCAATTAACAATAGAAGAAAAGATTACTTACACCGATTGTCACCTTCAGTACAAGTTTGATCTCCTTCCTCCATGAAAGTATCCTCTCCTCTCAGTTATAAAAAAATTAAAAATTACAAAAAAGAAAATAAAAAACCTAATCTACAAACTAGCCTAAGAAAACCCTAAATTTGTCTCTATACTCGACTCTGTTCTGTGCTGGACGCCCTTCTCTATTGCTCTGCAAGGGTATTTATAGGCGCTGGAGGAAGTAGAGTCCCGGTAAAACTCAGCCAAGAAAACAGGTATCCAGCCTCATCCACTCTGCCGCGTTTCCGCGGCTTTGGCCGCGTTTCCGCGGCCAAAGTCTTATCCCTGGCCACGCGCTTTCGCACGTGGCCTCCTCTGGTCCGTCCATCTGGACCTATCCGTTTAGATCTGGTATCTCGACTCTTTAATTTGAAAGTTCGGGATAACTTGGGAAGCAAGTTACCCTAACTCCAAATCTCTTCCAAAACGAATTTCATCCTTGCACTCTATTTATCCTCACCCAGCAAGCATTTAGGGTTGAATAGAAGTCTATCCCTTTCCTCTTTTTAGTATTTGCAACATTTGCACTTTGTAATTGCAATTTTGACATTTGGTAATTGCACTTTTGTACTTGGGCTTGGACATGGACTTTTGGGCTTCATTTAGGCTTTTATTCTTTATTTAAATAAAAACTCAAGGCCTGCACACATTAAATAATAAAACATTAGTAATAGTGCATAATTGTAGGAATAAATATGAAAATGTGATAGTAAATGTAGTGATAAATATGCACTTTTTACTACCTATCAGTGTGGATGCTAAGGGATGAAAACTCGTGAAGTTGCATTTTGCCTCTTTTGTGCTTAAGAAGGAAGGTTGTAGGACGTTGTAATGGGTTTTCTGGAATTATCATACTAGTTGTTAGATATGTTATATAGAGATGGTATCACGTTTTTGCATAAATTATATTGCTTGATGAAAGTTTAAGTTATATGTGTGTAGGGATATTTGGATTATATATATATATATATATATATATATATATATATATATATATATATATATAGAGAGAGAGAGAGAGAGAGAGAGAGAGAGAGAGAAATGTAAATCAGCTAACACAGGAGACAACTCCCTCCTATGTCGCACTCAAAAATCATATTTTCCGAGTGAATTTTCAAGATCCGACCGCACATTATCATATTCATATTCTAAAATATACACATATAAAAAATCAAGTGATTTGAAATACGTTTACTCATTGATCTAATCGTTCCATTTTGTTCTATTGTTAAAAAACCGTTAATGTTTGAACCCAAAGAAAATGAAGTAAACAAACTTCAAATCACTTGATTTTTTATATGTATATATCTTAGAATATGAAGATGATAATGTGCGGTTGGATCTTGAAAATTTAGTCGAAAAATTGATTTTTGAGTATATATATATATATATATATATATATATGAGAGAAATGTAAATCAGCTGACACAGGACGCAACTCCCTCCTATGTCGCACTCAAAAATTAATTTCCCGAGTGAATTTTCAAGATCCGACCGCACATTATCATCTTCATATTCTAAGATATACACATATAAAAAATCAAGTGATTTGAAGTTTGTTTACTCCATTTTCTTTGGGTTCAAACATTAACGGTTTTTTAACAATAGAACAAAATGGAACGATTGGATCAATAAGTAAACGAACTTCAAATCACTTGATTTTTTATATGTGTATATCTTAGAATATGAAGATGATAATGTGCGGTCGGATCATGAAAATTCACTCAGAAAATATAATTTTTGAGTGCGACATAGGAGGGAGTTACCTCCTGTGTCAGCTGATTTACATCTCTCTCATATATATATGAGAGAAATGTAAATCAGCTGACACAGGACGCAACTCCCTCCTATGTCGCACTCAAAAATCAATTTTCCGAGTGAATTTTCAAGATCCGACCGCACATTATCATCTTCATATTCTAAGATATACACATATAAAAAAATCAAGTGATTTGAAGTTTGTTTACTCCATTTTCTTTGGGTTCAAACATTAACGGTTTTTTAACAATAGAACAAAATGGAACGATTGGATCAATAAGTAAACGAACTTCAAATCACTTGATTTTTTATATGTGTATATCTTAGAATATGAAGATGATTAATGTGCGGTCGGATCTTGAAAATTCACTCGAAAAATACGATTTTGAGTGCGACATAGGAGGGAGTTACCTCCTGTGTCAGCTGATTTACATCTCTCTCTCTCTCTCTCTCTCTCTCTATATATATATATATATGTATATGTCATGTATATGCTGATATGGTTGATGGTGAGTAGGCCTGTCAACGGGTCGGGTCTGGACCCGGACCCGACCCGGACCCGACCCGTTTAGACGGGTATGGGAAACTCAGTTCTGGACCCGAACCCGAATACCCGTTTGCCCGTTTACCCGATTAGTAAATGGGTCGGGTATGATTTTACATGGACCATACCCGTTTGCCCGTTTACCCGATTAGTAAATGGGAACACTATATAGATAGGAAACACCATATATAGCTCATGTCAGCTAATTAATGTTTGCCAACTGGATTAGTAATGGGGAAGAATAACTAGGGTATGCATTGTCTTCTCCAAATGCCACTTGTCAAACATTTTTGTATGATAGCCATGACTTCTCATAACTTACAGATAGGAAACACCATAACCCACGGGTCCGGGTAAACGGGTCCAGACCCGCGAACCCACGGGTCCGGGTATGGGAACCTAGGTTCTATACCCGCGGGTAAACGGGTCGGGTATGATACATCCTATAGTAATCGGGTCCGGGTCTGGTACCACCCGGACCCGACCCGAACCCGACCCGTTGACAGGTCTAATGGTGAGCCTTGAAGGCCTTGCATTATAATTGTTATGAGTAATGAGTGAAGAATTTCCAAGAGAAATGCTGCCAAAATTTTAAATGATCACTTATGTGCATATTCTTTTGGATAATTAGATGGTTGATGGATGTACTTATGTCTGGGATCGTTATAGAGAGTCTCAGATTTAAATTAAGGTATAACCTAATCAAATCAACAACTAAGCCATTTGTCCCAAGTATTTGAGCTAGGCTACATGAACCAAAAGAGAATTACGTCGGATCAAGCGCATGGATCAGCTTTCTCCACTCATTCCTATAAAGGAAACCAGCCCAGTTGTATTCATCCGGTTAGAGCCAGTTTTTTTTTTAATAGCATTAGGCTATAACTATGAACATGAACTAAGTTATAGCCTAATGCTATTTAAAAAAAAAAAAAAAAAAAAACTGGCTCTAATTGGATGAAAACAACTGGCTGGCTTCCTTGGCCCAGTTCCCAACCCTCTCCAGGAGCCAAGAGTTATTTGCTTTTCTGAACCGTTTTCTTTTGAATGGTAACTTTTCTGAACCTGAACATTTTTTTTTTGGCACACCATGATGGCCAAGTTTCCTTTTCAGCTTGATAAAATACTAGTAGAATACTTTAAAAATGTATAATTGATACATGAGTCCCATACGAATCAAAGATGACAACTATAAACAATTTTACACTACATTCTTGCTTTGTCAAGGACATCTTTAGTATCAAACCAATGCTCCTCTTCACAGACCTCGAACAATTCTAGCCATAATAACTTGTCTAAAAATTCAAGTCTGAGCCCTTCATTTCCTTAGACTAGATAGCCAAACTCCTGCCAACTAAATCTACCAATCCAAGTAAAACCTCTGCAAACAGTCAAGTTAGGTTCAACCTCCAACCGTCTCTCTCAGTTGCTCAAAAACTTGGTTGAATTCTTGTCCTCCCTCTCTCTCTCTTATCTCTCTCTATTTAGCTCTGCTTCTCTCCTTTCATTCCTCCATTGCTCTGAGATCAACAATGGGGGACTCGTGCTTGGATCTCGACTCCACATCCGTATCCCCCTCTTCTTCATTCTACCAATCATCATCATCCCCTCCTCCATCCACTGACTCAACACCCACCGTCTCCAACCTCTCTGTTCACAACCTCTCCCACACAATTCACCCCAACCACAATGCAATCACCAAACTATGCCCATGTCTCAAACCCAAGCCCAAACCGAACCACGTTCTCAAATCGGTCTCTTTCACGGCCCACAGCTCCGAGGTCCTCGCCATCGTCGGGCCCAGCGGCGCCGGGAAATCGACCCTGCTGCGCATCGTCTCCGGCCGAGTCTCAGACTCCAAATTCGACCCGAAGAGCATCTCTCTCAACGGCCAGTATATCACTAGCCCTGCCCAGCTGAGAAGGATGTGCGGGTTCGTCACCCAGGAGGACAACCTGCTCCCTCTGCTCACCGTGAGAGAGACTCTCATGTTCACCGCGCAGTTTCGGCTGAAAGAATTTAGCAGAAAAGAGAAGGATGAGAGAATCAATGGGCTGTTGCTCGAGCTCGGCCTCGACGACATTGCCGACAGTTACGTTGGGGATGAAGAGAGGAGGGGGATTTCAGGTGGTGAGCGGAAACGGGTGTCGATTGGTGTCGATGTGATCCACGATCCGCCTGTTTTGCTCCTCGATGAGCCAACTTCAGGCCTTGATAGCTCTTCGGCTCTTCAAGTGATCGAGCTGCTGACCTCCATGGCGAGAACACGGCAGCAGATGCTGATTTTGACAATCCATCAGCCGAGCTATCGGATTCTTCGCTACATCTCGACTTTCTTGCTGTTGTCTCGAGGCAAAGTTGCCCATTGTGGCAGCCTTGACTCACTTGAGGAGACCATCAGTAATGAATTGGGATTCTCGATCCCTGCCCAGCTCAACGTCTTGGAGTTCGCCATGGAGATCACCAAGCAGTTAGAAGACCACAACGCGAAATCGAACATTCTCTCAATAATAGACTACGAGAAATCCCCTACAACCCTAGAGCGCGAAAATGAACCAGAGTACAACTACTGCTCGAGGTTCAACGAGGTAATCTCGCTCTCTTGCAGGTTTTGTAAGATCATGTACCGTACAAAAGAGCTGTTCTTGGCGAGAACAATGCAGGCCATTGTAGGGGGTCTGGGCCTCGGCAGCGTGTTTCTAAACGTGAAATTCAACGACGATGGTGTCGCGGAGAGGCTCGGCCTGTTCGCATTCAGCCTTAGCTTTCTGCTCTCTTCAACCGTGGAGGCCTTGCCGATATTCCTCCAAGAAAGGAGAGTACTGATGAGGGAGTCTTCGCGGAGAATGTACCGGCTTTCTTCCTACATGTTAGCCAACACCGCGGTATTTGCCCCTTCTTGCTCGTGGTGGCCCTGCTCTTCGCGATTCCGGTGTACTGGCTCGTCGGGCTCAATCCATCATTTGCTGCCTTCACCTTCTTCATCTTCCTTGTGTGGATGATCGTGATGATGGCGAGCTCCTTGGTTCTGTTCTTGAGCGCAATCTCACCTGACTTCATATTAGGGAACTCGCTCATATGCATGTTCTTGGGGGTGTTCTTCCTCTTCTCCGGCTACTTCATTCCCAAGGACAGTATACCCAAGTACTGGCTGTTCATGTACTATGTGTCGCTGTATCGGTACCCGCTGGATTCGCTGCTCGTTAATGAGTACTGGAGCATCAGAGACAAGTGCTTCTCTTGGGGAGGAGGAGGGGTGTGCTTGGAAACAGGGGCTGATGTGCTCAGAAACAGAGGACTGGAGAAGGATACGAGGTGGGTGAATGTGGGGATTATGTGTGGGTTTTTCTTGGTTTATCGCGTCTTGTGCTGGATTGTGCTTGTTAGGAAAGCATCAAGAACTAAATTGTAGAATGCAAATATTCGCAAAATTGTGTACTTGTTGAGGGTTGTTCATTGTGAAATTTTTTTTTTCCCCACTAATAAATACATAAATACATGTTATGCATAAGAATTCAAGTTCTTTAGTAGATTGTGGTGGTGAATTCGTTGGGCTCGGATTCGCTGCTTGGCCCAAAGGACCCGCAAAACACATTTTTCCTTTTCCTCTCTTTCGCTCCGGACCGTCCATCAGCTGTGATGAACAACTCACGACGAAAAGGACCATCTCCTGATCCTTCGCGCGTTGGAGCCAACCCCAGCCCCAGCTGTTTAGTTGTATAATTTGGGCTTTGTTGTGTGGTATGGGACTATGAATACCTAGGGTCCCCAACTAACCAGGCCTATTGTCTCTGAACTGTGGCCTGCCGATTAGACCCTGAGTTTGCTTCTCAGAGATCACCGGTTTGAACGTCTGAGAGGAACATATTGATTTAAAAAAAAAAAAAAAAAAAAACTAACTAACCATAGCCCATGGAAATCTAGTTTAAAGGGGTATGGGCTTCAAGTGGTATCCAATTGAAATCGGTTGAACTTGCTGCAGTGTAGACTGGGAAATACTGATGCTCCGTTGCAGTGTATTTGGGTTCCATAATGCTATTGACTCTAAAATTGTAATAGGCTAATGACATAATAGCTAACTTTTTTTTTGCCTAAAGAGTAATAACACAATATATTCTCTGATTCATCAAAAGGCCTATACACTTTTCTCTTTTAGCTAAGAGATTCATTTGTGGCTCAACTCGTAGCGGTCAAGACCCTTAATTTCACTAAAAAGACAATAAAAATGTAATTATTTTCCAATGCATCTCAAAGGAAAAAATCATATTGTAGTATCCCACATTGTTTGATCTGTGTTGAAAAGATGATATTAAAATAATACAAATAAAACGTCTTAATACAAATAACCCGATAGATTTCTACTAGTCACAAAGAATTTCGAAAGACGAAAACGACATATGAGTATTTTTTTTTATTCTAACTCATGATAAAGAATTCTGATCAAAGTAGAAATAGGAATTAATTTGTCATTTATAAAAAAAAATAATAGTGGCTTTTCCAAGACCACATGAATTAAACTTTGAAGCCCTTTCCAAATCCAGTATCTTCATTGCAGTTGGAGAAAGAATTTTTAAAATATTTTGCCACTAGAATTATACTCAATGAAGGGCTTGGAGTACCATATTAAAAACTAGTTTTTTAAATGGAGTTGCTCAAATCTTTATATATTCAAGACTATCTCTATGTTCAGCCGACGTGGGACTATTTATTCAACCCAAATTCCATTACTGGGTTGGTTACTTCTGCATGCGTTGTTATACCTATCGGGACTGGAATTCCCACCCGTTCTCAACTCAGAAAAATGTACAGAATTCAACCATTTGCAAAAGCATTAAAACAATGAATGAGCAGAAAAAGAGAAAGGAAAGATGGATCCCCTAGTGCCAGCTGAGACTGAACCAGGGACCTGAACAAGCTAGCATATAAGTGGGCCCCATCCCAACCCCGTCCCAAAAGAAAATTTGCGTAAATTCCTTTTAACCCGTTGTTTATAGTTTTCCATTCCAAAACCCGCGGCTCTTTTTCTCTTATCAAAACCCTTTTGGATATAAAATTTTGTCCTCCTGCCTCCTTGCCTCTGTATGTTATAATCATCACATGGGCAGTAAGTTAGAGTTAAATATCTATAATGATCCTTATACTGTGGCATGTTCAGCTACAACATGGGAGATGCACTAAATGCGTTTAACATGCAGAAATAGGTACATGCTCAGAAACTTATCCACTTCTAAAATTGAATTTGTTCACTATGTGTAGAAAAATGTGCAAGCTCAGAAACTGTCGGCTGTATCATCAAATTTATCGCCTATTAGCTATGTTATAAATTTTCTTTAAATAAAACCTTTAATAACGTGCGATTCGTGAGATTTGAGATTTTAATATGACTTAATATTGATATTACTTATTTTAGAGCTTTAATATGCTTATTTTATGAGAAATTATTTATTTTTTCTATAATATTTAATTAGCAAAATAAAATAAAAAATTTCTATTTAAACTTTTTCTTGTAAACATATTAGGCTATTATTTTTTCTCTTAGGCTATTATTCTTTTTCTTATAAATTTAATTTTCTAAATTCTTTTGTCACAATAATGTTTCAAATAAGTATTTTCACTAATTTGAAAATATAAATATATTGAGCAAAAAATGGATAATTTTCTATGAGATGCAGACATACTAAATAAAAAGTGAACATTTTGACCCGAAATAATGAACTAAAATCAGTTTTGCATGAAATGTCTGATTTTCATAGTCTTTCTTGTACTTTTGCTTAATTTGGTCACATAGAGGACAATTTGTCAATATTATTACTGGTTTCTCCACCTATAGGTCAATTTATCAATATTATTACTGATTTGCCCACTTATAGGTCAACTTGTCTACTTGTTAGTGAAATTATCCATCACGATTTAGTTGCCCACTTTTATATGAAAGTGTCCACATTATTTCAGTTTTTCCACCTATGGGTCAAAATTGTCCACTTTTTACTAAAATGTCCACCTCAATTAAGTTGTCTACTTGTATTTGAAATTGTTCACATTATTGTCAGTTTATAAAAAGTAGACAACTTTACTTCTATTTGTGTATAAAATATTTTTTATTAACTTAGTGTTTATATTTCATAAAAATTTGTTCACCTTTCAGTTCAATATATTTATTATTCATCAATAGTGAGAACATTTATTGGGAACATTTAGCTATAAAATATATTCAAAAAATTAAATTTATAAGAAAAACCTATGGTTTAAGAAAAGAAAAAGACAATAGACTGTGTATTTTCAAGGGAAAAAAAGTAAATAAAAAATTTCTGATTTTTATTTTGCTAATTAAATATAATACAAAAAAAGTAAACATATTTCGTAAAAAAAGTATATTAAAGATATAACAACAGGAATACAAACATTCAATGCTACTACAAATCTAATTATTCAAAACTATTTAAGGCTTTTTTAAGGAAACTATAACACATCTAGATGTTACAGGTGGATAGTTTCTTAGGTTGTATTTTTTTCTTCCACATTCACTACATTAGTGACAATTATTCTCACTAAAATGATGTGAAAAGATATTACCCTAAATGATAAATATGTTCACTCAACACAAAATAAGCTTATATTTGTGGTATAGAGCATTAAATGCTCTTGCATGTAAGATCTTTATCAAAACTTTCTTTATCATTCTGCATCTACTGAGTTAGATTGAGATGGACAAATAATAAAAAAGGATGAATAAACTGAGATCCAAAGTGAATAAATAATAGAAAAGAGTGGACAAACAATAAAGAAAGGTGGACAAACTAAGAGCCGAGTAGATAAGTAATAGAGAAGGGTGCATAAAGTGGGACAAGGGTGTTTTGATAAGTGAAAAAGCCTAGAGGTTTTTCTAATGGAAGTCTTTATACAAGGGTCTAAGGTCAATGTTTTCAAAATACTTTGAGGGTAATTTTTTCCCCAAAAAATACTTAATTATTAAATAATTTCAAAATTTGACATCCCCAAAGTTATTTCAGAAATTAGATTCTGACATGTCACGTCGGTAGCGAGGCGGTTCGCCCCGCCAGCGCTCAGGCAAGTCCGTATCGTTTTTTGGTTCGTTCAGAGTAGGCAACTCTAGACGAGACAAATTTTTTGAGCTGTGTATTGTCTTGTCCGTGATTACCAACCCAAGGCAAGTAAAATTTATTTTTTTTTAAATTTTCACCCGTCCGGGTTGTAAACCCGAGAACCGAAATTTGTTTTTTTCCCCCCTAAAACAATTAATCAATGAAACAACGGTGTTACGATTAATCAAGAACCATTCTTGACAAACTTCATACACATGCATTTTTAGACCATCATGTTCCTCAGCTCTTCAAAGCTGAACACCCCATCTCCGTTGTACCTCCGGAACATCTCCGTGCACTCCTGCACTCTCCTCGACGCTCCGAGCCACCTAAGCGCCCGCTGCAGGCTCGTCATCGTGATGCGCCCCTCACCGGCCTTCACCTCGTACACCTCAAATGCATCCTTCAAACTCCTCACTCTCTCCTCCTCCCCTCGAGCATCAACCAAACTGACAAAAACGTTGAACCTCAAGAGCCCGTCCTCATCCGAATCCGCAGACTGCACTATAACATCGGGGTTATTAAACCCAGTTTAATATATTAATTTGTTATTATAATGAAGTTATCCAAGAAAATTGGAAATTATGATTTAATTGTCTTTCTGTGTGGACATGGATAAATACCAATACTTGCAACATTGTTATATGCAAATATATAGATATATTTGTGGAACTATATCTATTTGAAAATGAGCATACATGCATGCATTGTATTCAAGTACAAAAGGAATATACATGAAATAATTTATAAGAGCGATAAGTCGGCTGGGGGAGGATTATTGGTAATTAATGGGGTGATTACATACTTAAGTAATTAATTATAATTAATTAAAGTAATTAAAGGAGGTAGAGGCGGTTGTAGAAGCATGAGGTGTCGGGGAGAGGGTAAAAGAGTATATATGGAAGGGGAGGTGGCAAGTAGTAGGGAGCGGATATTGCCACCCCAAAAAATGAGGAAGGCACCTCACAAATAATTACAAGTGTGCCATTATATTTTTGGACACAGCTACCATCGTGAAAAAGACTAAAATGTCCCTTCCTTTTTTATTCTCCTTCTTCTTACCCAGTGATCAGCGACGAGCCCGTCGGCGCTGCCCCTGACCTCCCCCCTTCCCTGACCTCCCCTTCCCTCCCCTACTTCTCCTCCTCTTTCTCCGTCGACCACCCCCTCCCCTGACCTTCCCTCCTCGCCGCTCCTCCCGACCTCCCCGCCGCTCCCCCCTCCCCAGCGCTTCGACGGGCGCCCTCCTCCTCCCCTCCCCCATCTCATTCGGCTATAGTTAGCCGAACATAAATGTGCCTCTGGCTGAATAGAGAGATCTATTTGACGGCAGCCGAATAGAGACACCTCTGTTCGACCAACTTCACCCGAACAAAGGTGTCTTTGTTTGGCCGAAATGGCTGATCAGAGTGGGAGAGGGGAGGAGGGGGTTGGAAGCACCGGGGAAGAGAGGGAAGGAGGGGCAGGAGGGGAGCACCGGAGAGGTCGGGGGCGAGGGGGGGAGGAAACGGAAGTCGGGGGTCGTCAGCAAGAGGTCGGGGGGTCATCGGCGAGGGAGAGAGAGAGGAGGAGAAGAAGATGACATTTTGACCATTTTTGAATTTTTTGGGGATGCTTTTATCAAAATGGCGGGTGCCTTAATCTAGGGGTGCCTTCTCATCTTTTGGGGTGGCAATATCTGCTTCCTAGGCAATATGGCATGAAAGATTATATTAAAAGGGAAAGAAATTATAGGATAATTCTAAGAAAAATTATTCTTATTTCTCTCACTATGCTCTCTGTTTCCTCTTCACAACCTCACGCACCTCCTCTTCTTTCTTTTGGGTTCCGGTCGACCAGTGGCAGCGCTGAGGTGGGAACATGTAAGGTAAAAGGAGGATGGGAGTCAACAACTCCCTTACCCTCTCCCTCTCTCCCCCCTCACTCTCTTTCTCTTCCTCTCTCCATGTCTCTCGTAACAACTGAAAATATTTAGGGTGCTACTGATAATTTTTAAGGATCCTAAAAATAATTTTTTAATTCATCAGGGGCTTAAATGAAATTTTATCTTTATTTATGAAATGAATCGGGTTGGGTTCGGGTGCATAATGAGTCGGGTTGGGTTTGTTTTTAAAACCTAACATCCTAACCCTTCTTCTTCTTCACAGCAGCAGTGTTTGCCATTGTCCCCCTCATGCGCTGTGCTCATCCTCAGGCCGGTTTGGCCTCATCGCCGGTGGTTTCCCGGGCGCCGCCGCTGCAGCCGGCCACCACGAGGCAATAGAGAGAAGAGAGAGAGAGGAAAAAGAGAGAGTGAATGGGGGGAAAGGTTGGCTCCGCCCGCCCCCTGCACGCGCCATCGCCCGCCGGCTCCACCACCGTACTCTGGGCCCACGCTACCTCTGGCCACTGGCCTTTGCCGCCGGTAGAATTGTAGGCTGTCTAAAAATCACTAAAAGACAAGCCATTAAAAAGCAGAATTCCAAGTTCTAGACGCAAGGCTAATGTTAGCCGTTTCTCAGCAGCACCAAGGCGCGAGGCTCGACAGCCGCGTCTCAGCAGCACCAAGGCGCGAGGGTCGAAGCCCGCGTCTCAGCCACACCAAGGCGCGTAGGTCGAAACCCGCGTCTCAACAGCTCCAAGGCGCGTTGTAACGCCCCGATTCCACGGATACGGGGACGTCACTGCGACGTATATACGTAGGTCAGAAAATGCCCCCACGTATATACGCTAAGCATAAAAGTACAAGCAAGAAATCAGAGTACAACACAAAGCGTGGTATTCTTTCATATGCCAACATAAAAGGTACATATACAAAGTCATCACAGTATGATAAACATCTACACATTACATGTGTCTTTTATCATAACAAGTCCAAAAGTAAAATATAC
Source organism: Agave tequilana (assembly GCA_038442645.1). Classification (NCBI taxonomy): domain Eukaryota; kingdom Viridiplantae; phylum Streptophyta; class Magnoliopsida; order Asparagales; family Asparagaceae; genus Agave; species Agave tequilana. Next base: position 310,147 of record JAVJIF010030611.1, on the reverse strand, counting down.
AAGATATACATGAGATGCTCACGAGTAGGATGAAGATCCCGTGAGTCCAAAAGAAGAGTATGGCACGAGGAACTGGGACTAGGATGTCTGCCCGCTAAGGGAAGTTCGATCTACGGAGGACAACTCCACTTCGATCCAGCTTCGGAATCTGAATATGCAAATCCAAGGAATCAAGACATAAAACAATAATGAACTACAGCCAAGTGGCAATGATATAAAAGTAGTGGTTTAGAACACAAATATGGTATATAAGGGCGTGTATAACATAGTCATAAATCAGGAACTCCCAAGTAAAGTTGATTATAAGCAAGATTGATTGTATACGCTTAAGTCACGGTCACATGAGACTAGTACATCGAAGGAATAATCCAAACAAGGAAACCCTCATATATATACTTTTGTCTCATGCCACATAAATCCAAGCGTATAGAATCAGAGTTGCAAATCATACGATAGTCAAACGGGAATGCATAACAACAATAATCAGGGTCCATAATATGAGACATAACAGGAACTAATCATAATAGGTACACATAACGGAAACTATAACAGGAAATATAACTAAGACATAACCGGAATCATCACTGGAATCATGATTGAAATACAACGGGCATCTAATTATTATTATTACTCGTCTGACCCATATATCTAGGTATGTGTCTCGGTATATATCCCGACTCACATACATCCATATATTGGAGAGTCGAGAGTCGTTACCGGAAGTAGATGGAGAACTGATATCACTCCTTATAGTGGTTTCCATACACCTGGAACCAGCTTTGGAGGCCCAAAGTCCCCCGAGTCAGTAAACAGATTCACTACCGCCAGTATACATATATATATATTTATATTATATATATATATACTTTTAATCCATCACTATAAGCAAGGTATCATTCCGGCATCCATCACTTCCTCCCATTCCCCATACAAGTTGTAGTTTATCAATATTATCAGATTACGGGAAAGAATAAACATAACAGTAATAGCCCAACAGATTCAAGAGGTGGCCCCCACAGATTCAAGAGGTGGCCCCCACCGTATAGTGTGGTGTGGCACTTTGTTCCATGTGGCACTTTGTTCTGAGGGAATGGATTCTAGAGGTGGCCCCCACCGTATGGTGTGGCACTTAGTTCCATAAAACAAGACAGGATTCCCGTAAACATAATAATTACAAGGTCAAGTGTATCATGCTTGGTTTTAAAAGATAGCATGACAAAGTGGTGATATATAACAAGCAATCAATCATAATAAGAGATTGATGATAAGCAGGACAAGTCATAGCCTAACGAGAGGGTCTAGCAAGTCAGGTGATATACATGTGTTAAAAGGAAACATAAAACTGACAAGTCTAAAGAATTGACAAGCGGTTGATAATGGTAATGAACAAGTCATGAAATACCAGTTATGAAGTGTTTAGCAAGGATAATACATCACCCATGTATCAAGGTTAGGATCTAATTTCAGAAAGAATAAGAATCAACAATTTTGGCCCAAAACCAGACTATCGGTCGACTGGGTTAAATGGCCTGTCGACCGATACGGGACAGTCACCAACTAACGGTCGACGTCCGGTCGACCGATACAAGGCCGTGACCTCCAGGTTTGGTCGGTCGACTTCCGGTCGACTGCCGGTCGACCGGAGACACAACTAACGGTCGCCTGTCGGTCGACTGCCGGTCGACCGATACAGGGCCGTGAGCTCCAGGGTTTCCTAGCGGTCGACTGGTTGGTGAACCGGTCGACCGCCTACTCAAAACTGTGCACGTTCGTGCACATCGGTCGACTGCCGGTCGACTACCAGTCGACCGGACTTCTGAAATATGCTGCTGTTAGGTCTAAAAATCAGATTTTTGGTGTGGTTGATTTTGATGTCTAAAAATATGATTTTGATGACATAAAGGGACATGATTTGGCAACACAAGTATACAAGGAATTTTACGAGTCTTGGTGAGTAAAAATACTCACGTTGATCGGTTATGTGAAGCTTGAAGAGGTCGTGGTCGGAAATGACCCACGGCGATGCAATCGACGAAGGAGGAGACGATCCCAATCCAAGTAGTTGTGGTGGAGATGGAGAAGACCTTGGTGAAGCCTTGGAGTTGGAGGTTGAGGTGAAGGGGGATTTGGTGAAGGCTATTCTCTTTTGGTGAAGTGAAGAAAAGAGAGAGAGAAATGAAAAGAAAAAGTATTTATAGGTTTTTGGATTTGTGAAGGAGATGTAAATAATTAAAAGAGAGGGGCTTATTTGCAAAGTGGATGATGAGGTGTCTCTTGGCCAATAGGAGCTTGCCAAGTGGGGGATGAGGTGTTCTCCTTGGCCAATCAAAGATTGCCATGGAGATGGTGAGGTGGAGATTTGTGTGGTGGGGATTGATGGAAGTGTGTGGAAGGTGGTGAGGTGGAAGTGATGAGGTGGAGAAAACTTAGGGATGAAGTAAAGGAGTTTGTGGTGGAGATTAAAGGAAATAAAGGAAAAAGGAAAAAGGAAAAGTAATGAAATGAGAAGATATTTTCTTGGTCTCCAAAAATGAAAATATCGGAAACACAGTTTCCCGAGATAAAGTCGAGTATGCGGGAAAACAATTCGGAAAATACCGAAATCGTCCGAAATTCAAGTATCTCGGAACGACTCGCAATTTTCACCAAAAATCAATAATAATATATGAAGACTTGTAGTAAAAGCCTTTTTTAGAAATACTTTATAGTTTTAAATCTAAAAATCCCGGAATCAGTTACCTACCGACTCCGAAAGAATTTTCATAAAATCATAAAATTCTCAGAAAAAGAATGTAGGTAGAAAATATGATTCTAAGAGATAATGCCTAAAGGCCTTTCTAGAAAGTCCTAACAGTTTGTGAATTAAAAATCTAGAATCGGTTATCTACCGACTCCGGTGGAAGATCCATAAATTCGTAAAATCTTCAGAAAAAGTATTTAAGTAATAAACATAATTCTAAGAAGAAATGTCTAAAGAATCTTCTAGAAATTCTAAACAGTTGGTAAGATAAAAATTCGGGAATCGATCAGCGGCACTGGTCGACACCGGTTTTGAAGAAATTCCTTTTAATTCCGGAAAATTCCAGAAAATCATATAAAATATATTATATTGGAAAATGATATTTAAAATTTAAATCGGTCAAATACGGAAAGTAAATCGAAAAATACGATCGAAAAAACTGAATACGAATTTAAGTACGTATTCCGGGAACGGGGTATTACAATCCACCCACCTTACAAAAATTGCGTCCTCGCAATTTCATTAAGGGGTAAATTGAATACAAGGTGGACAAGGGTGAAATCAAAGGATCCGAAAAATCAAAACAAGAATAAGATGAACACAGAAAGGACCGGGATGAACAATGATAGAATGATAAAGGAAACATTTTTAGAATGATGACCAATTCAAATACAAGATCTAGGGTAGTGGTTACCATGATATCCCTAAGGCTCCTGCTCTGGATACTGGTCCTCCCACTCTGCTTCATTGCCTGAGGCCTCTACTGCCATGAGGTGAACTTGACCTCTACCTTGATCTGCTCTAGGCCTCAATCCCCTCTGCTGATGATCATACCGTTGGGGTGGAAGTGGAACTCTTTGATCAACAGGTTCAGGGTTCCTCTTTAATGGCGGAGCTGGAAGTGCTGGGGCTGGATGTGCTGGAGCTGGAAGAGCTGGTCTGATTGGAGCTACGGGCATAAACTTTCTGTGTGGGCAATCCCTTAGCATATGTCCCCCTGACCCACATGCCAAACATAATCTCTTGGCTACTCGACAATCTCTCTTATAATGCCCGGGTCTGTGGCAATAATTGCATACAATCTGAGACAGAGGAGGTTGGAATGGTCCCCTGATCATCGGGCCTTGGGTTACCCTAACTCCATCATCCTCATCCATTAACTGAAAAGGCCTCTTCTTGGCCTGGTTCCTTATCAAGTTCTCTTTCTTCTTCTCTAACCCACGCTCCACTTCTCGAGCTATGGTGAGAACTTCCGAATAAGTCTTCAGCTGTTGGGGCATCAAGAAAACTTGGATATCCATCTGTAAGCCCTGCTGGAATCTACTCGCTCGCTTCTCCTCATCCGTTACCATGTACGGAGCAAAGCGACTGAGTCGGAGAAATTCCGCGGCATACTCATCCACGGACTTATTCCCTTGCCGAAGTCTAATGAACTGTTCCTCCATGTCCTTCTGAGCTGTGACAGGGAAGAACCTACTGTAGAAGCTCTTGGAGAACGTGTCCCAAGTGACAGGTCTCTCCAATCTGGCCTCCTCAGCTAACCACCAAGTTCTAGCTATGTCTTTCAGCTGAATCTTGGCAACCTCCACTTGGTTTTCCTCTGGTACTCGGGCTGCTTTCAACAGGTCTGATGTGTCCGTCAGCCATTGCTCAGCCTCTAGGGGTTTCTCTCCTCCCGTGAATATGGCTGGCTGCAGCCGTCTAAAATCTGAGATATTTCCCGGCCTCTGTCCCTTAGGAACTGCTAACTCTTGCCGGAGGAGCTCCGTCTGCTGCTGCTGGTTCTCCATCATTATCTGGATAACCCTCAGTATATCCACGTTCTCTCCTGTGGGTCCATTCGTTGCTTGCCCAGAATGATTACGACCCGATCTTCTCTCCATACCGAATTGGGAAAAGATAACTGGAATTGGAAACAAATGGAAGGAGTTTAGGACACGAAAGAATTAATCAAGGAAGGAATTCAAGAAAGACTAGATAACTTTGTATATTGTAGTTGGCATTAGCAAATTACTGGAATTTGCTGCTTGATTGTACTTTAGGTGTGAGAGCCTAAGCTCTGATACCAACCTGTAACGCCCCGATTCCACGGATACGGGGACGTCACTGCGACGTATATACGTAGGTCAGAAAATGCCCCCACGTATATACGCTAAGCATAAAAGTACAAGCAAGAAATCAGAGTACAACACAAAGCGTGGTATTCTTTCATATGCCAACATAAAAGGTACATATACAAAGTCATCACAGTATGATAAACATCTACACATTACATGTGTCTTTTATCATAACAAGTCCAAAAGTAAAATATACAAGATATACATGAGATGCTCACGAGTAGGATGAAGATCCCGTGAGTCCAAAAGAAGAGTATGGCACGAGGAACTGGGACTAGGATGTCTGCCCGCTAAGGGAAGTTCGATCTACGGAGGACAACTCCACTTCGATCCAGCTTCGGAATCTGAATATGCAAATCCAAGGAATCAAGACATAAAACAATAATGAACTACAGCCAAGTGGCAATGATATAAAAGTAGTGGTTTAGAACACAAATATGGTATATAAGGGCGTGTATAACATAGTCATAAATCAGGAACTCCCAAGTAAAGTTGATTATAAGCAAGATTGATTGTATACGCTTAAGTCACGGTCACATGAGACTAGTACATCGAAGGAATAATCCAAACAAGGAAACCCTCATATATATACTTTTGTCTCATGCCACATAAATCCAAGCGTATAGAATCAGAGTTGCAAATCATACGATAGTCAAACGGGAATTCATAACAATAATAATCAGGGTCCATAATATGAGACATAACAGGAACTAATCATAATAGGTACACATAACGGAAACTATAACAGGAAATATAACTAAGACATAACCGGAATCATCACTGGAATCATGATTGAAATACAACGGGCATCTAATTATTATTATTACTCGTCTGACCCATATATCTAGGTATGTGTCTCGGTATATATCCCGACTCACATACATCCATATATTGGAGAGTCGAGGGTCGTTACCGGAAGTAGATGGAGAACTGATATCACTCCTTATAGTGGTTTCCATACACCTGGAACCAGCTTTGGAGGCCCAAAGTCCCCCGAGTCAGTAAACAGATTCACTACCGCCAGTATACATATATATATATATTTTTATATATATATATATACTTTTAATCCATCACTATAAGCAAGGTATCATTCCGGCATCCATCACTTCCTCCCATTCCCCATACAAGTTGTAGTTTATCAATATTATCAGATTACGGGAAAGAATAAACATAACAGTAATAGCCCAACAGATTCAAGAGGTGGCCCCACAGATTCAAGAGGTGGCCCCCACCGTATAGTGTGGTGTGGCACTTTGTTCCATGTGGCACTTTGTTCTGAGGGAATGGATTCTAGAGGTGGCCCCCACCGTATGGTGTGGCACTTAGTTCCATAAAACAAGACAGGATTCCCGTAAACATAATAATTACAAGGTCAAGTGTATCATGCTTGATTTTAAAAGATAGCATGACAAAGTGGTGATATATAACAAGCAATCAATCATAATAAGAGATTGATGATAAGCAGGACAAGTCATAGCCTAACGAGAGGGTCTAGCAAGTCAGGTGATATACATGTGTTAAAAGGAAACATAAAACTGACAAGTCTAAAGAATTGACAAGCGGTTGATAATGGTAATGAACAAGTCATGAAATACCAGTTATGAAGTGTTTAGCAAGGATAATACATCACCCATGTATCAAGGTTAGGATCTAATTTCAGAAAGAATAAGAATCAACAATTTTGGCCCAAAACCAGACTATCGGTCGACTGGGTTAAATGGCCGGTCGACCGATACGGGACAGTCACCAACTAACGGTCGACGTCCGGTCGACCGATACAAGGCCGTGACCTCCAGGTTTGGTCGGTCGACTTCCGGTCGACTGCCGGTCGACCGGAGACACAACTAACGGTCGCCTGTCGGTCGACTGCCGGTCGACCGATACAGGGCCGTGAGCTCCAGGGTTTCCTAGCGGTCGACTGGTTGGTGAACCGGTCGACCGCCTACTCAAAACTGTGCACGTTCGTGCACATCGGTCGACTGCCGGTCGACTACCGGTCGACCGGACTTCTGAAATATGCTGCTGTTAGGTCTAAAAATCAGATTTTTGGTGTGGTTGATTTTGATGTCTAAAAATATGATTTTGATGACATAAAGGGACATGATTTGGCAACACAAGTATACAAGGAATTTTACGAGTCTTGGTGAGTAAAAATACTCACGTGGATCGGTTATGTGAAGCTTGAAGAGGTCGTGGTCGGAAATGACCCACGGCGATGCAATCGACGAAGGAGGAGACGATCCCAATCCAAGTAGTTGTGGTGGAGATGGAGAAGACCTTGGTGAAGCCTTGGAGTTGGAGGTTGAGGTGAAGGGGGATTTGGTGAAGGCTATTCTCTTTTGGTGAAGTGAAGAAAAGAGAGAGAGAAATGAAAAGAAAAAGTATTTATAGGTTTTTGGATTTGTGAAGGAGATGTAAATAATTAAAAGAGAGGGGCTTATTTGCAAAGTGGATGATGAGGTGTCTCTTGGCCAATAGGAGCTTGCCAAGTGGGGGATGAGGTGTTCTCCTTGGCCAATCAAAGATTGCCATGGAGATGGTGAGGTGGAGATTTGTGTGGTGGGGATTGATGGAAGTGTGTGGAAGGTGGTGAGGTGGAAGTGATGAGGTGGAGAAAACTTAGGGATGAAGTAAAGGAGTTTGTGGTGGAGATTAAAGGAAATAAAGGAAAAAGGAAAAAGGAAAAGTAATAAAATGAGAAGATATTTTCTTGGTCTCCAAAAATGAAAATATCGGAAACACAGTTTCCCGAGATAAAGTCGAGTATGCGGGAAAACAATTCGGAAAATACCGAAATCGTCCGAAATTCAAGTATCTCGGAACGACTCGCAATTTTCACCAAAAATCAATAATAATATATGAAGACTCGTAGTAAAAGCCTTTTTTAGAAATACTTTATAGTTTTAAATCTAAAAATCCCGGAATCAGTTACCTACCGACTCCGAAAGAATTTTCATAAAATCATAAAATTCTCAGAAAAAGAATGTACGTAGAAAATATGATTCTAAGAGATAATGCCTAAAGGCCTTTCTAGAAAGTCCTAACAGTTTGTGAATTAAAAATCCTAGAATCGGTTATCTACCGACTCCGGTGGAAGATCCATAAATTCGTAAAATCTTCAGAAAAAGTATTTAAGTAATAAACATAATTCTAAGAAGAAATGTCTAAAGAATCTTCTAGAAATTCTAAACAGTTGGTAAGATAAAAATTCGGGAATCGATCAGCGGCACTGGTCGACACCGGTTTTGAAGAAATTCCTTTTAATTCCGGAAAATTCCAGAAAATCATATAAAATATATTATATTGGAAAATGATATTTAAAATTTAAATCGGTCAAATACGGAAAGTAAATCGAAAAATACGATCGAAAAACTGAATACGAATTTAAGTACGTATTCCGGGAACGGGGTATTACACGCGTGGGTTGACACCCGCGTCTCAGTTGTAACCGTCCCGATTTCGGGGCCAATCACGGCCCACATAACGGGGAAAGTTAGCCCCCATTATGGAGTATTTTTAGGAGGCACGTACGCCCCTGAAACCCCTATAAATAGCCCCGTCGCTATGAAGAAGGGGTCGGATTTTCGGTCGGATGATTTCTGGGAGAAAAGAGCTCTGAGAGAAAAGAGAGAGAGAGAGAGAGAGAGAGAGAGAGTTTAACCCTTCAGAGAACTTGCTGTGTTCAAGTTGCTCTTTGCCTATCTTCTCTTTGAGAGTTTTGGTAGACAGAGCTGAGTTACTCCATCTACCATCCGAAGAGGAGATCCCTGGAAGGTCTCGACAGTCAACGGAGAACAAGATTCACTCTCCACCGCCACTTGAAGAACCCAACCTTAAACAAAGGGAGGATTCAAGACTCAACATCCTCCCTCCCTTGTAATCGGAAGACTGATCTGTTGTAATTTTCTATCCAATCAAAAGAATTTTACAATCGAATCCTCCTTTTCTGACGCATACAAGAGATGGCGACTCCGCTGGGGACTACATTTGTCACTGACGAACAAATCGTGGCGCAAGGTGACGTCCTCCATAAGGGGAAGATGGTCGAATCGCTCGTTATCGAGTTCGACCAGGCAAAGTATGAAGAGTTTCTCTACTCCGGCTCCAAGAGCCCAAGGACTCGCGTCTGCCGCAGGGTCTCGACTGGGAATGGCCCCGAAGTCCGATCTGAGGCTCTCTCGGACGCTGCTGCTGCAAAGGGTGTCGCAGCCAACTGTGCCAAGCAGGATACACGCGCCAACGTCTCTCAGGGCCCGCGTGGTCTTAGGCACAACTGCCGTTGCGACCAACCGCGCCATGCGGAACACACGCGTCAGCGTCTCTCAGGAGACCCGCGTGGTCAAAATCTCTGGTGTCCAGCCAGTCCACCCTCTTCCTCAGCACCAAGTCGTCGTCGGCTTCTCTCCACCTCCACGACGCAACCGAAACGCTGAGCGTCGACAAAGGAGGCGTGCGCGTCAACTGCAAGTTGGAACTTCTGATTGTCCAACTGAGGCAGGACGCGAAGTTCAATCCGGCGCCTTGGCCGCACCACGTCCAGCACGCGAAGTCCACGTTTGGCGGCCCAAACGCGAGACTCCCCAAATTAGGTCCTCTGAAGTCCAACTCACTAAACGCGAAGGCGAAGCCTGCGCGCCTCGTCAAGTACAAGAGGCACGCGCCCTTAGGCGTAGGGCCCAGCAGCCCACTCTCTCTCAAGCGTCCCTGCCCCGACGCACCAAGCAGCAACGCGACAACCACGTCTCTTCTCAACAGAGACGCCAGGCACGCGTCCTAAAGCTGCGACGCGAGAACCGCGTCTCTGAATCCTGCGTCCAAGCTGTACAGTGCAAGGATGCCTCCCGCCCTCGAAGTTGCGAGGCTAATCTCTTTGATCCTCTTCCCATGAATCTAAGGGATTACTTGACAAAGAAAAGAAGTGCTAATCAAACCACTTCATCATGTTGCTGCCAACGGCTCATCTCCATACTCTCTGAGTGCCGTTGCGGTTCAGGCGGGAACCAGCAGTCCTTAGTTAGACAGCTGACCCTGATTCCCCAGCAGCCAAAAAAAGACGCTCTTATAGGCGGAGGATCTTCTCTGACACTGAGTATCCAGAGCTCACTGCTAACATGGCGAGCAGGAGCAGGGAAAAACAGCCTGTAGTCAGCTTCGACGAGTCTGACTCTGAACTAGAAGGAGTATACCGACACACTCGCACCCGGACCGGGGCCATTCCCCCGATCAACTACAATGCCCTAGCCCGGGGCATTGAGATTAATGACTCGCACTCTGCCATTGCAGAGTCGCAGGCCTCAAACTCTTCTATAGAGAAAGAGGCTTCACATACATGACGAGCACTCTTGAGGAGACCGCTAAGCGCTTGGAGCTACAAGCCCAGGTCCAGAAGGAACAAGAACAACTCGAGATGATTCGTGCTCAGCAAGAATCCATCGACTCTCTCAAGCAGATGCTCGCACAGTTGCTCGAAGACAGGAAGAAATCTCCCCCTAGAAAGTCTAAGGGCAAACGAAAAGAGGGAGAAAGCTCATCTTCCGAACACTCCGAGAAGAAAGAGCAACCCACCTCTGGTTCGTCTAAATCCTCGTCGCAGGAAAAGAACGATCAAGACCAGGGAAAGGTTCATTCTAAAAGAATGAATCAGTTGGAGCAGCGCCTTGAAGCCCTTACCAATCAGAAAGGTCTCCAAGAAGTAGGAGTGGTCCGCCCATATCCAGCCGAATGGGACCTGGTTCCATACCCGCCCAAGTTCAAGGCTCCAACCCTCCAAGCATTTGATGGGAAAGATTCACCGAACCAACACATCTACTATTTCAAGTCCCAAACTGGGAATGTGGTAGATAACGACGCCATCCTGGCACGTTTATTCATCGGCACCCTAAAAGGGCTGGCCTTTGAATGGTTCATGAAGCTCCTAGAAGGTTCCATCAAGAACTGGGGTGATTTGGAGAAGTTTTTCTTAACACGCTTCTTTGAAGATGACTCGGAGGTCAACATGCCTACCCTTTTAGCCACCAAGCAGCGAAAGGGAGAGTCCGTTAAGTCTTTCGTGGAAAGATTTGGAACGTGGCACTCCGATGCCCGAGCGGTATGACCCAGGTTACCCTGGTGAAAACATGCCGCCACAATCTCCAAACCTCACTCCTTGCTCAAATAGGAGTTGCTGAAAGCCGCACCTGGAAGCAATTAGTCCAACAAGGTGAACAGGCTGAGGAGATTGTCGCCCGCGTCAGAGCGGAAGAAAATAAACCCAGGCCTGAAAGGTAAACGAGGCGTGCGCCAGACACATCCCTCCAAGCCAAAAGGAAGGATAACTTGGCAGCAGAGACCAAGTCCCCTGTCAAACCTCAACCAGTCAAGGAAGTGGCTCTTCAAGCCAACCACGGGCCAACAAGCAGTATTCCTTCAAGGATGAACATGTCGACTCGCTCTTCAAATTACTCAACAAAAGCAATCGACTGAAGCTTCCTGAAGCTAGGCGCCCCGAGAAAGTTGGTAAAACCGACAACCCCAGCTACTGCATGTACCACGGGATGTTGGGACACCCTACCAAGAGCTGTTATGTCTTCAAGGACATCCTTCAGGCCCTGATTGACGTGGAGGTATTGAAACTCCGACCAGAGCAGAAGAAAGTGACGGCTAATATGACTCAGTTCTCCAGTTTGGGAGACAACCCCCAACACCCTCTGGAGTAGTCCCTATCCCAAGAGGAGAGCTGAGAATGGTCAACACAGACCCTCACCAACAGCAAGAAAAGGGCTTGGTACCTGTTCCCACACCTCAGGGAGAAGTCATGTGGGTTCATCCCGACCTTATTGACGGCCAGCAATGGACTACTGTAACCAGCAGGAAGTCCAAAGGCAAAGCAAAGGCTTCATCCTGCAACGTGGTGTGTGCCTCTTCTCGAGAAGCGAAAACTGATATTCCCTCGCTAACCGACTCAGAAGAGGAGACAATAGTTCTAGCCGCCGAACCCAGTCAGCTGGTGGCAGAAACCCGTTCGGGGCAGCCATATTTGAAAAAGTATGGCGAAACGGCGGTAACTCCTCCAAGACCCACTGCAGAGCCAGCCAAGCCCTCCACGAAGCAACCCAGGGAGAAACAGAAAGAACTTCAGTTTTCTCGAGTTCTTTCGAAGGACGTAGCGGAAGGATCCACAGCACCTTACCGCTTTGATGTCCTGACTCAACTAGCCAACATCCGGCGCGGATTACGCTTTATGAGCTTCTTAGACTATCAAAGTCGACCAGAGAAGCTCTACAAGAAGCTCTGGCTAATGCTGAAGTCTTCATGACCCAGCTACCAAAGGAGGAAGATGTAGAGGATTGCCTCCACGCCTCCCAAAATATTCCCCACATCACCTTCACGGCAGATGATATGCAAGTCAAAGGAAACATGATCGACCCCTTTACTTTGTAAGGTATATTGGATCATCTGAGGTGAACCGCATCCAGGTAGATCCCGGGTCTGCATTGAGCATCATGCCTCGCAGGGTCATGCAACATCTCGGGATTCCAACTCACCGTTTGAGCCCTACCCAGACGACCATTTATGGGTTCAATGCCAATAGTACCCGTCCAATGGGGAAGGTCAAGCTCAAATGCCAGATTGGAGACCTAAGGTCAGAGGTGACATGCTACGTCATAGATGCTGACACCTCCTACAACTTGCTGCTGGGACGACCGTGGATTCATCGCAATTCTATCGTTCCCTCTACTCTCCACCAAGTCATGAAATACATTGACGGGAGTGGAAAGGTGCGAATGTTGATTGCCGAGAGGCATCCGTTCAAGGGAGTGGAGAATTATTTCACAGATTCCCTCCTGTATCAGGAATCTGTGGAAATAGATGAAGTCCCGCAACCAGAGGAACCAGACTCTGGCAATGAAACCGACATCGAGCTGGAGGAAGATGAGTGTGTGTGGGAGCTAGATCCACCTGTAACGGGCATTAATAAGCCCGATGTTGATAATACCTCCGCCGATGATGTAGGCGGTTGGTACATTAATGAAGAATTAGATTTAGCGTATTTTTCTGTGTTTGCTTCTGATTCAGTGCCGTCAGATACTAGTACCGACGTGGATGACGATCTCTGGTCGGCAATGGATGCTTTGACATCGTTGCATGTACCAGTGAAATCGTCCTTTGAAACATGTCAAAATGTCGGCGATGCGCAACAATCAATATTCATGGTTCCAGCGAGAAGGAAGGGCCAAAGACCAATTCTTTTCGGACGAATTGAATCCAAACCAATGAATCATGAAGAATCAGAAAGCGAGCAGGAATCCCCTCAGTTCGGTCATTATGAGCCAAAGGCACTCAGAATGATGAAAAACATGGGGTATGACCTAACCAGCAGACTCGGGTTGAACTTTGGCAAAAGAAGGAGAACGCTACTTCGATCCTTTGTGCCGAAAGGAAAGCACCCGATTATTATCATCAGACTCGCAGAGGGTTGGGCTATGTATCAACTCCGACTCCATCAGCCTCTGATTCTCGAGAATCGTCAGGTCACGATTACTCTTCAGGCACGTCATCATGGGAGTCCGATGCTAGTGTCGGCTACATCTTCAAAGAACTTTCAGTGAACATGGTTTCAACAAGCCACCTGGAAGACGGAGATGAAGAAATGATCAAATCCGATACAGATCCTTGGATCAAACATTTAAATACTCTTTGGGATACCCGCTTTGAACAGCGAGAGCAACCCACAGAAGACAAGGTTGTTCAGATCAATCTAGGAGATGAGGCTAACCCTAAGCCGATCTTCATAAGCGACGACCTGTCACCGTTAGAGAAAAAGGATCTAATATCTCTTGTTCAAGAGTATAAAGACGTCTTCGCCTGGAATTATGAAGACATGCCTGGACTTGATCCTCAAGTGGCTATGCACCGCCTCAACATCAATTCGGATGTAAAGCCTGTCAAACAACAACAGCGACGATTCCGCCCAGAGATAATGGAGGCGATTCAATCAGAAGTCAGAAAGCTTATAGATTCTGGCTTCATCAGGGAAGAACAACATCCCAACTGGGTAGCCAACATCGTCCCCGTTGCAAGAAGAACGGAAAGATCCGAATCAGCATCGATTTTCGTGATCTGAACGAGGCCTGTCCCAAGGACGAATTCCCACTGCCAATCACAGATGTCATGATTGACAATACATGTGGATTCGAACGAATGTCCTTCATGGACGGATTCTCAGGATATAATCAAATCAAAATGTATCCTGATGACGAAAAGCACACCTCCTTCAGAACACCACTGGGGGTCTACTGCTATACCGTCATGCCCTTCGGACTCAAGAATGCGGGGGCAACATATCAAAGGGCTATGAACACCATTTTCCATCAGCAAATGCGCAAAACAGTGGAATGCTATGTTGATGACATTGCGGTAAAAAGTCGCGCTAAAGGTGATCATATCACTGATCTAAAGGTTGTCTTCGACATCATGCGGGCCCATCAGTTGAAGATGAACCCTACCAAATCCTTCCTGGGGGTGGCCAGCGGCAAGTTCCTAGGGTTTGTAGTGACTTCCACAGGAATTCATTTCGATCCAGAAAAGATTCGTGCTATCTAGGAGATGCAACCTCCGAGGAATCTCAAGGAACTCAGGTGATTGCAAGGACGATTGGCATACATCTGCAGGTTTATCTCAAATCTCTCCAGAAGATGCCAACCCTTCGCTAAACTAATGAAGAAGGGTGTTTCGTTCATTTGGGACGACGCTTGCCAACAAGCATTTGAGGAAATCAAGCAATACCTCACACAACCACCAGTCCTTGCAGCTCCGATACCGGAAAACCTTTCCTGGTATACGTCCGAGCAATGGATCATTCTTTGGGAGCTCTACTAGCCCAGAATGATGATCAAGGATGAGAAAAAGCGATCTACTATCTGAGTAGAACAATGATCGGAGCCGAACATCGGTATAATCCGATCGAGAAGGAATGTTTGGCATTAGTGTTCGTCATTCAGAAAATGCGACACTATCTGGTAGGCCAAACTATAAACGTCGTATCAAAAGTCAACCACCTGAGGTTACTTATGACTAAGCCTTCATCATTAATGGCCAACTGGCAAAGTGGGCCATATTGTTATCTCAATATGAGACGCACTTTTTATCACAGAAAGCCATTAAAGGACAAGCGGTGGCGGATTTCCTGGCTGAGCATCCAGATTCGAGGGCAACCAAACTTTACGACGATCTCCCAGACGAGGTCGCTGAAGCCTGCCAGACCCAGACATCCTTTGAAAGACAGGTGTGGCAACTTTTCTTTGATGGTGCATCAAGAACAAGCCCAAAAGGACACCTAGTAGCAGGGGTAGGAGTAGTACTCGTCTCCCCATAGAATTATGTGATTCCCCGAGCCATTTCGCTTACCGAATCTTGCTCCAACAATGTAGAGGAGTACAACGCTCTTTTGATTGGGATGCAGTTCGCCGATGAGATTGGCGTTAAAAATCTCGAGGCATACGGCGACTCTAAACTCATCGTCAGCCAAGTTCGCGGGGAGTACGAAGTCAGACATGAAGACCTAGTACCCTATTACAACGCAACTATCCACATGGCCGAGAGGTTCACAAACTTCTACATCGATCATGTACCGCGCAGGCAAAATGCGCATGCAGATGCACTGGCATCCCTCGCTGCCTCTTTAGCTCTTCCAGCTGGAGCAATGGAGAAGATATTCGTCTACAGCCACGACCTGTATTGCCCGAGAATTGCTCTCAAGGACTATCAGGAGTCAAAAGGAGATTCTCAAAGCAAAGAAGCGCTGGAATTGTCAACCGGTCCAGAGCCTAGAGACTGGCGATTCCCCTACATTGATTATGTCCCATATGGCATCCTGCCTGAAGACACCAAAGAAGCGGCTGCCATTCGAAGGGAAGCCCCCAAATACTACTATAATGCGATTACGCGAACACTGTATCGTCGATCGCATGACGGGATCTTGCTTCGCTGCCTTTCACAAAGGAGGCACAGGAGGTATTGAAAGAGGCCCATGACGGCATGTGTGGAGCCCATCAACCTGGCCCAAAACTTGCATACCGACTCCAAAGGTTGGGACATTATTGGCCTAAGATGATCGCTGACGCCATCACCTATGCCAAAAGATGTCACGCCTGCCAAGTACATGGCGATTTCATCCATCAAGCACCAGGCTACCTTCACTCCACGGCTTCTACTTGGCCATTTGAAATATGGGGGATGGATGTAGTTGGCCCTATCAGCCCCCCGTCATCAAAAGGACATCGGTTTATTTTGGCAATAACCGATTACTTCTCCAAATGGGCTGAGGCCGTTCCTTTGAAGGAGGTGAAGTCATCTGATGTGATCAAGTTCGTGAAACATCACGTCATTTACCGTTTTGGGGTACCTCGGCGAATTGTCCACGACAACGGACCCCAGTTCATCAGCCAAGCTTTCCAGAGATTCTGCGCCAAGTTCAGAATCCAGAGTGTGTCCTCAACGGCATACTACTCCGCCGCTAATGGTCTCGCAGAAGCTTTCAACAAGACCATTGGCAAACTCTCCTCAAGAAATTCGTCTCGAAAAGTCAACGTGACTGGGACGACAAGCTAGGTGAATGCTTATGGGTTTACCGCACAACTGTGCGAACCCCGACTAAAGCTACGCCATTTTCTTTGGTATATGGGTGTGAAGCCGTCCTTCTACTCGAAATCCAAATTCCATCTCTACGCGTCGCCCTGACAGCGGAGATGATAACAGAGGAGAAGCATCGACAGCGACTCCAAGAATTGGAAGCCTTGGATGACAAACGTCTGCAGGCCCAACAACAAATCGAGCTTTACCAAGCCCGGATTACCAGAGCCTTCAACAAGAAAGTCAAAGTGCGAACTTTCAAGAAAGGCGACCTTGTCTTAGCCGTCAGAAGACCCATGGTGATGACGTACAAGACAAAAGGAAAATTTCAACCCAAATGGGAAGGACCATTCGTAGTAGAGTCAGTCTACTCAAATGGATCGTATCGCCTCATAACTTCAAATGGCGATACACTCATGATGCCGATCAATGGCAGATTCTTGAAGAAGTACTATCCTTAATAGTACTCCTCCTCCGATCAAGTTCAAAATTACACCTCTGATCAAAACAAGAAGAGTTTCTTCATTAAACATCCGACGCCTCCGACGGCTAAAGATAAAGGAAAATGTTGGCTTTTAAGCCCAACATAAGTCTTCGACAACTCATCATGCTGAGGGGAATAGCATGGCTAGCCCAACTCAAACGGTAGTTGGTAAAGGCATATCAAACCTGTTGACAGTTGAGGATTTGCTAAAAATCCTAAGGGACATGTTCCCATTTGATCCGACGCCTCCAACGGCTAAGGATAGAGGAAAATTTGGCTTCTAAGCCCAACATAAGCCTTCAACAACTTATCATGCTGAGGGGAATAGCATGGCTAGCCCAACTCAAACGGTAGTTGGTAAAGGCACCTCAAATCCGTTGATAGCTGAGGGTTTGCTAAAAATCCTAAGTGGACTTGACTCCACTCTCCCCTCCAAAATCTCTTACCAATTCTCATCCACAGAATGGTAGGTCTACGAAATACAGTCGTTGCCAAGTTAACACTATACCTTTGGCACTTCAAATTCTACTTGTCAATTCTCATCAATAGAATGACAAGTCTTCAAAATTGCTCATATCGCGAATCCAAATTTGTCAAGTTAACACTATACCTCTGGCACTTCAAACTTCACTTGTCAATTCTCATCAATAGAATGACAAGTCTTCAAATTGCTCATATTGCAAATCCAAATTTGTCAAAGTTAATACCACACCTCTGACAAATTACTGTTAAGTTAACATTATACTTCTAAACAGTACATCGAGTTTCTGTCAGGTTACATCACACCTCTGACAGTCACCTTTCTTCAGACTTCCATATCGAAGCTGAAATGAATGATGCTAAGTTTAACACTACACCTCTAGTATCCAGGTCATCGCCAAGTTCAACAATACACTTACGGCCATGACTTTCCCTCGGACTTCCTTGTCAAAGTCGAGATGACCAATGCCAAGTTCAAAATCACACCTCTAGCATTATCCTCACTGTCAAGTTAAACATCACACCTATGATAGTGACACTTTCAGTTTTCCCAAATGAAAGCTGAAATGCTTCTGAGTCAAGTTAATATCACACCTCTGATTCACATTCTTGTCAAGTTAACATCACACTTCTAGCAAGACAACTTTCAAACCGTTAAGTTAATATCACACCTCTAACGGTAAAAACTTTCCTAGATCCCCCGCGAATCTAGCCTCACTTGTTATTCTCGTCAACAGAATAACAAGTCCACTTAAAAATTTGTTAGGTTAACATTACACCATTAACAGTGTTTTCATTAACTCCCTAGCTGATCTTAATCAAGTTAATCCCAAACCTCTGATAAAAGTTCATCTTCTCTGGGGTACCGATTCAACCTGTCACTTTCTTTTTATAAAGTGGCAGGCCCACCAAAATTATCTTATTTCTGTCAAGTTAATATCACACCTCTGACAGCATTGTGGGGTTCCTGAAGTAGGATCTTTTCTCCACAAAATTTGACTTGTTAAAATCTTCATCTTAGTTTTGACAAGCCAAAGATTCTTTGCTTCTATGCGTCTGACCAAAAAGAGACAAAAGAGTTCAAGACAATAGAAGAGACAAGAAGAAAAGTGTCACTTTTATTTATATCCAGGCATATGAAAGTGATACAAAACGCTCTCTTATACAATGAGATTGAGTGTTACAGTTAAGGAGTACACAAAGAAGTCCCTCTCTCTCAGAGGTTGCACTCACTCCTTAAAGCTGCATACAATTCCAAGTACAAGATGTTTGGAAGGGCGCCAGAATATGATTGAACATTGTGGCGACGATCAGAAGCTGGTTGCACCACGATGCATGATGTAAACATCGAAGAAGTCCCTAGTTGATCGAGAACAATGGTGTTTCTTGAGGTCGAAAGGCAGCAGAGTCTTCTGAATCCACCTGACCATCCGAAGTGGGGGTATGATCCTTCGTTGATGAACATCTCTTCCACCAGAAGGTCATCCAGTGAGCATAGAGCTTTCCTCGATGTCACTTCTGGGGTAAAAAGGAGGTTTTGAGACCTCACAGGGGATGCTACCCACCACTATATCCACCTCTACCCCCGCCGCCATCCTCACTCTAACCATGCCATGCCAAGAAGCATGACTGGTCCATTGAAACCAAAGAGATCTTGGCGAGGGTCCGGTCCCAATCTCCTGAAGGCAGGAGTCATGACTTCTTCTCCTGTGGTCGACTATCGACCAAGTTCGCTGGCCGATATATTCTCCCAAGGGCCCAGCGAACATGAAAAAGGATGATCAAGCCTACCTGCATGAAGCAAACAAAAATTAAAGGATCTGAAGCTTAGTATACTTCAACAGAAAAACTAAGTGACAGACGCAGTTATTGCTGAAATCTTCAGACGCAGGAATGACCCGCGCAGCGAACATCTGCGGCGGCAGAAACAGACGCGATCAAAGCTGTGACAACATACAGAGTTTGACCACAGTTTTGTACCCGCGTCTAAAATATGAGACGCGAAGAGAATCAGACTCAAAAATTGCCGTCTCCCTGTCGGATGAACAGGAGTTGCAAGATTCAGGCCTGAGACCTCCAGTCTGAGTTGAAATTCTCCTATGTCAACAGCCTCAAGACGCGAGCTCTATATGCAAAGCCTGCGGCCAGGTGCCTAAGTCTACTATACTCGCGTCCAGAGGACTTAAGTCAATGGCACAACTTCCAAAAGAGGAAGGCACCAACTGACTTCAGGAGAAAATCCAGATGATGAATCTCTTTAAGAGATATCAAAATTCAAACCTGGCTGGATTAAAAATGTAATGGCAAACCAAGAAGGCGTACCCGCAGAGGCCTCTATTAAGAGTTGAACTCTCTGCATCGAAGCGCGGACATAAAAGGTGCTCAAGGAGACGCTTTCTGTTATTGAAATCACTTGACAATGATAATCTTCTGAAGAGACCAAACAGAAGCATGAAAGCTCTGGGTCATCTTCATCCATGGAGGCAAGCCCTCGGTAAAAATCCTTGAAGGGAGAAGATGGAGTCTCTCAGAGCACTCGCTCTTAAAAGAAAATAATCCAAGTATGTGACTGCTAAAGGAAGGGGGTAAGCCCTATTTATAGGCAAGCTACAACACCTATAATCAATGGCTCATTAATCAGGGCCGTCGGCTTCAATCCCCGCATGCATGTCAAAGCCCAGTAAAGGCTGACACGTGGACTATCGCTTCGGGAAGCGTCGAAGACGCAGATCTCCAACCGCCAGCGCCGGTTTAGCATTAAAAGGCATTAACGCCCAGGCCCAATGAAGAGCTGACGCGTGGATGGTCGCTCCGGGAAACATCGAATGGTGCGAGTCCCCAATCGTCAATAACGACTGGACGTTTAAAGATAAGATAAAACCTTTATGACAGGCTGCATGTAACGTCTGGGAAGTTGCACCAAAACGCAGGCATGAGAGCCGCGTTCAGGAACCCGCGTCCCTTTTTCAAAAGACAGCGTCCCCCTTAAGAAAATTCTTCGCGTCTCTTGGATGACTTAAAGATGCTCCGCGTCTCTCGGATGACTCAAGGTTGTGTCCATCAACAAAAGGGACCCATTCTGGGGGTCTCAGTGGGAAAGCGCATAATAAGAAGAAGCTGCGTCCTGAGGCTTGAACCTTCAGCAAAGAGGCCTATCAGATTCACAGGTACCTTGGAGCTGCGTCGACATGGCGAGATGATGATGGATTTGCACCGGGTCAAAGACCCAGTGAAGCGTCCTCTTATATGTCTGCGCCAGTTTTGAAGAGCGTAAGACCACATTTTGATGCATTCTAATTCCTGCGCCTGGGTAAAGTTAAGGACTGTGGCCAGTGAGTCACACTCAAAGCTGCGTCTTTCGCGTCAACTTGAACCGCGTCTTCACTGGCAGGTCAAAGTCGCGTTCCTCAGAACCGCGTCTCTCTTTGGAACGACATTGCGTTTCATCAAACAAACTTAGTTCTATCTAAGTCTGTTATTCACGATCAGTAAGGGAGCACAACTAAAATCTGTGATTGAGAGGTTGGATTCATCTACAGCGGGGCAATGAAGATGGAACAAAAATTTCAACGACTTTTATTATTCAAATATGATGAAAGTAAATACAAACACTCTTGGTAAATAGAGTGTCCTTTTCTTTACAAGAAGAAAAAAAAGAAGGCTAAAAGTCCTGGTTTGCAAAGAACGAATTTGTTCTCTAAGGCGATGTATCTCATGTTGGCGCGCCTTCTCAGCCTCCATGAGAGCTTGGGCCCGCAGATCCTCCTCGGATAAAAATCTCTTCGCTTGTACTCGGAGGGATTCCAGCTTGGAGGAATAAACAGAGAGATTTGCTTCAACTTGCACCTTGGCAGCCTCTAACTCCGCTAGCCTCTTTTCAGAAGTAGCAAGCTTCTGTTCAAAGAACAATCAAAGCCTCAGCTCTGGCTATAGCAGCTCGAGAGTCAAGGATAGCCTGCTCGCAGCCTGCATGATCATCTCGGATTCCTTTGACTCGACCGCTAGCTTTTGATGATCAGCCTGGAAACCTTCGAGAAGACGGGTCCTCGGTTATCTTCTCTTCCACCTCTCTTCGCTCTTGCTCTTGAGCAGCAAGGAGCCTATTCAGAGTTTCCTGGGCCTCGTGAAATGAGCCAGCATTCTCCAAGGATCGAAGCTCTCTCAAGTTATGTCCCAACTGCTCCACCAGCAGCAGACACGCCTTGGCTGGTGAAGGGCCTCCGGCTAAACTGATGTTCTCGACCAGGTTTCCGAGAAACATTCGGGCGAATTCAAAGGAGCTATCCCCAGATAGGATGAAATCAATACATGATTGCATCGAGGCAAAAAACTGCTGCACCATCTGGCGTGTCAGAATCCCCATGGTATCACCACCTAAAGTGCTCCCCGATCCCCTTTCTATCACGGGGTGAGGGATGTAAGTTGATTCTTCCGGTACAGGAATCGGGCTGACCACGGGTGCGGCAGGAGCAAGAGTACCCGCCGGCGCTTCTGGGGGTACTACGTCCGTAGAAACCTCCACAACCGATGAAATGACAGTAAACTCGACCTCTTCCGGGTCCTTGGACGAGGTTTGAACTATACGGCCTCCCGGGTAGGCACTGACCGCCAAGTCTCCTACCTGAGCTTCCTCAGTGCCCTCTGCAAATTATAAGAATATCAGCTACGATAGTAAAAGGAAAACATTCAAAATATCAATATTTCCTTACCTAGCTGAGGGTCCAAAGATGGCGAGTTCTTAGGCGAACCCTGCAGGGTGGAGGTCTCCCTGACTTCGATGATTTCCCTCTCTTGAGGCATCCCAGTAATAGGAGTCTCAACTCTCTCCTGCTGGGCCAGCTCCTGTATCATCTCCTCGATCTGGGAGGAAGCAGCGGCCTCGCTAACCATAACCAGCCCTGCGATATGAAGCCAAATGAAAAAGAAAACGTCAAAATCCTTTTCCTAGTTAAAAGGATGAGTTAGGCAAAAAAGAGCACCTTCAACAGCTTCAGCAGGAATAACTGCCACTGGTGGTGACGCCGTCACCGGCTCACACCCTATATTTTCTCCTCCGAGATGTGTGAGAATTTACTCAGATCAGGAGGAGCGGGTTCATCGCCAAAGTCGACCTCATCGCCTGAATCATACCCTTCTTCTTCGGATGAAGAAGACGACAGTTTAACGCAAGAAGCCTCAGCAACCGGGACCTTGCTACCAAATACCCCAGTGGTAGGGCTGGGGTCAACTACCCGTGGACTGGGGATTAATACACTAGGGGATCCAGGCTGTTATGCCTCATCCCTCCTCTCGTGAGCTGAGGAAGACCCGGGCTGAATTGAGACCCCTGGAATCTCAACATCACCTCTGCTCATTATGTCGACTTCAAGCTGCTCAGCCTCGTCAGCGGCGGCGGGTTTGTCAGCGAACTCCCCTTCCTCTAAAATCCTGGGGCCCCTGCTGCGCAACCCATGGGTACGGACTAAGGGTGCGTCATCCTCATCTCCCTCTTCTTCCCTCTGTTCCTCAACACCAGAAGGGATGTCCTCGGACGGAGAAACTGCGGCCGCCAAGTCTCTCCGGACCTTCTTTGGGGCAGGCTCAACAGTGGAAGTAGAGCCTTGAGGACGCTTACGCGCCACCTGTCGACCCTTTACTGCTCGCGGCTCCTCCCTTGATACCCTTCTGGTCTCCTTCAGAGCCTTCCGATACTCCTCAACGCCTCGTGAGCATTTGTTGGACCCTAACTTTGCTTCATAAAATGCATTGATACTCTCGATGCATGAGTACTCCGGAGCAAAGTCAGGCGTTTGGTTGGCTTGGAAGTACCAGGTACAAAAGCTAAGGCTTGTACAGCCTTTCGGTTCCTTGGGGGGCAGACGAAAAAGCGCTTCCGTCCCTCCAGCCACGCTATAATACTAAGCCCGAGCAGCTTCAAACAAGTTCCCACTGAAGGCGAGTCGAGCATTGGGGTTACCGACATACAATTGATCGTAGCCGAACTGTCGGGCGAAGCGATTCGGCATGTACGGCTCGATCGTGCACGAATTCCCTTGTCGGAAAAGCACATACCCAGGCCGAATATTGACCAACCACCAGAAAACTCCCGATGACAGCCTCGTGAAGTTATCTAGGCCCACGAAGTCAGCAAGTTTATCCCTGAAAGATGCACCAGCAATCTCGGGGAAGCAGCGATTGAGCTGGTAGTTCGAAGCAGTCAGAATGCACTTCCGAATGAAATACATATAAGTATTACACCAGCTTGAACCCTCCAACCGCTGTACGAAAGGGATAAACCCCTCACTCTAAGACACCAGCGTCATCAGGGAGGGACAGTGCATAACGTACCAAGCCATTAGGTACGTATAGGGAAGCTCAACCCGAGGGTTGGGACGCTTTACCGTCGGTCTCCCCTCTGAGTCAACAATCGCCTTACCTTGGGAGTCGACAGCCATCTCTACTTTGCATAAATTCTGAGTTAAGGCCCGCAACCCGCTTTGAATACCGACCGCCATGGCTGGGAGGAGGGCTATGGGCCTACCATAAGCCAGGAGCACCGCCGGGTACACTACGTCGGCAACAATCACTTCATGTTGCAGTGTCGGCACCACACAACGCTTTAACCACAACATTAAGAAGCCCGCCAACAGTGCTCGATTGGAGATAGGGGTCCGGGCTTGATGATGGAAACTTTCGAAAACCGTGTCAGGTTCGAAAGTATCCTCGTTCGACTCCGTGGTGTAGGAGTCTACAGAAGCCTTGATCCTATCGGCAATCTCCTCGCATCCTTCCAATCCTTCCTAGTATCGCGTCTGCCCTGTGGAATATCAGTCGCGTCTTTAAAGCAGTACTATCCCTGCGTCTCAAAAAAAAAGCTGGCATTCAGTCCTTTATTCTGCAAATCAGTTCAACAGTACACTGGCACAAGCAGACGACCATCCACTCCTGGCTTTAAAGTGCACCCACGACAGACTTAAAGCAATCGGGGAGGTTTAGACTGTGTATCTAGACACTCAACACGATCAACTTTGGTGGCTTCAAAGAGTTTCACAGTACACTCACGAAGATCATACCCCAGACAAGATCAAACCCAGAGCATTGACAGTCCAGTCATAAAGGTGAGCTCAGCTAGAGTCCAAAGTATTTCGAAATCCGTCCCACTTAACTGAGGAATGTCGAAAACTTTGGAGGGGGTTCTGTAGGCTGTCTAAAAATCACTAAAAGACAAGCCATTAAAAAGAAGAATTCTAAGTTCTAGACGCAAGGCTAATGTTGGCCGCGTCTCAGCAGCACCAAGGCGCGAGGCTCGACAGCCGCGTCTCAGCAGCATCAAGGCGCGAGGCTCGATAGCCGCGTCTCAGTAGCACCAAGGCGCGAGGGTCGAAGCCCGCGTCTCAGCCACACCAAGGCGTGAGGCTTGAAAGCCGCGTCTCAGTAGCACCAAGGCGCGAGGGTCGAAGCCCGCGTCTCAACCACACCAAGGCGCGTAGGTCGAAACCGCGTCTCAACAGCTCCAAGGCGCGTGGTTTGACACTCGCGTTTCAGTTGTAACCGTCCCGGTTTCGGGGCCAATCACGGCCCACATAACGGAAAAGTTAGCCCCCATTATGGAGTGTTTTTAGGAGGCACGTACGCCCCTGAAACCCCTATAAATAGCCCCGTCGCTATGAAGAAGGGGTCGGATTTTCGGTCGGATGATTTCTGGGAGAAAAGAGCTCTGAGAGAAAAGAGAGAGAGTTCAACCCTTCAGAGAACTTGCTGTGTTCAAGTTGCTCTTTGCCTATCTTCTCTTTGAGAGTTTTGGTAGACAGAGCTGAGTTACTCCATCTACCATCCGAAGAGGAGATCCCTGGAAGGTCTCGACGGTCACCCGGTCAACGGAAAACAAGATTCACTCTCCACCGCCACTTGAAGAACCCAGCCTTAAACAAAGGGAGGATTCAAGACTCAACATCCTCCCTCCCTTGTAATCGGAAGACTGATCTGTTATAATTTTCTATCCAATTAAAAGAATTTTACAATCGAATCCTCATTTTCCGACGCATACAAGAATCCCCAGAGAAATATCTAACTTGGCTTAATATTTCGTGGGTTTTCAGACGATATCTCAGTCGTTCAGAGTCGGATTTACATATTTTTCAAGTCATTGCATTCGTGAAGACTAGATCCATGCGTCCACAGTGTTGGCATATGATGTTGAGTGATTGGGAAACTAACAGACTTGAAAATGGTGAGTGAAGTCCTCCCAGTTTTATTTAGAAGTTTTGATTTAAAAATAATTTTGATTGTGATTGATAGAAATTTGTTGATAATGTGGCAAAAACTAACAGCTATGGTTTGAAATTTGACAAACTAGTATTGTTATACAAACTAGTAATTGTGATTAGTGATTGGATAATTGATAGTTAACACCGATTATATTGGTTAGTAGATTAATCAGTAATGGAGCGTAAAATTGATGATAAATCATGGATATTAGTTAATTAATAAGATATGAAGGGATATTGACTAAGATAAAAGATCACTTGTGATTTTAATAGTTATGAAATTAGTAAGTTGTAGAACCGGTAACATTAAGACCAATATCACTGAAATTTAGAATAATATCAGAATTGAATCAATTATATGAAATTAAAATAACTTCTTAAATAATATATATGCATGTGTGGACATGTTAATGTGTGTTGACGACAAGTGAATTGATTACCATGATAGTAATGATGAATAACTCTTGTACCAATGATAATGGACAAATTGATGAGATACCGAGAATGATTAATTGATATTAAAATTTAATCGGTGATAATGGGTGACACCGTAGTAACTAATAATTCTGATTATAAATGTGAAAATCTTCGCGTGATAATAGATTGAATCATGATTTATAGTGTTAACTTGAAATATGTCATATATGCTTATAACAAATATTCTTTTAAATAAAGGACCAAATAATCAAGAATTAAAATCAGTTGCGATGGAAAACAATAATAAAAAAAAATCTAGTATATAAATGATAGTGATTTGTGATAATTGATACCAAGAGATGAATAAGAAAAATAATTAAAAAGATTGAATATTGGCGGTATGAACTAGAACTTGACTGATAAAATATTATGACTGTTAAGTCGTATGTATTTGGTGTTGGTATCTCGTGAATACTATAAAATAGTTTCTCAGAACTACAATAATGAGTTAAAAAAAGATTAACCAATAATAAATTAGTGTGTTTATTAAATGATACATTGTGAATACTTTTGCATAAATATGTTGTATGTGTATATGAATGAAATAATCGGTTTGAGAACTGGAGGAGGGTATCGACGGAGTATAAATTGCTAATATATTGAATTATATGCATGATACTTGCGTACTTGTGTTATATATGTATAAGTGTTAGGATTTTGCCTTATTTTTAAGAGGAGATGATGGTCTAAGAAGATCCAATTTGATTGGAGAAGATGATGGTTTGAAGCAGAAGAAGAGAAGTAGATGAAGGAAATTACTCGACTGTTTAGTCGACTAACAAGACTACTAGTCGACTATATAAGAGTATTAGTCGACTAGGACAGTTACAGAGGCAAATACAGAAAGAAGTTAAAATACAGTAGTCGACTAATAAGTTTTATTAGTCAGCTAATGGAAGGGATTAATCATTTAGGCTGAAGTATTAGTCAAACTCGCGGGCACCTAAAAGGAAACTGCGCATGCAGAATTGTCCTGATTCTATTAAAAGAAGGTTTGTTTTTTAAAATTAAAGGGTCTAAAATTCTTCTAAGTCAAGAAGATCAACTCTTAATAGGATTGATCAAGATTCTTCAAGCATCCAATAGCCAAGATCATCTCATAGTCCAAATAGGAGTTATTTTGTAAAATTCTAAAATAAAGGTTGTATCCCAATATTGATCTCACTCTAATCTCAAAAAGAAAATGTGGAGAATACTAAGGAGATCATAAGGAAGCCAAGAAAGATAGGGTAAGGTGAAGGTGTATAGAAATAAGATAATATTCTTGTTATTTAGGCTATGACTAAGGAAGAAGGTGAATACTCTTGTTGCATCAAGAGAAAATTTTGATCTCTTTGTATCAAGTTACTAATAACTCTCTTAAGTTTTCTTCCCGTGGACATTGTTAGTTTCTAGGATCAATATAACAACTAATCAATATCACTGAAATATCACCGATCTAATTGGCCAGGTCGGTTAATATCAGGTGAGAGGTTTTTCGTTCAATAGAACGTTCCTTAATTAAAGAATTACCTTTCAATTACCTTCCTTGGTTAAACACCAATTAGACTGGTATAAGTCAGTCTTAATATACTGAATATTAGTATAACCCTGTATAAAGAAATTTAATTCACTTATACAGTATTTGGAGTGAGGTACGCTTATAGCGATTCTCCTTAAGACAATTACGTCCCCCACAACGGTGCTAACGGGATACTGAACGCTGGTCTCCTAAGATACAACACTCCTTCACGGTATTTGGATAACACTACCAAATCACCGTACGATCGAACCATAGTTAACCAGTACCTTCACAAGATTATCAAAGCAGCAGGACCAAGACAAATTTCAGGGAGAATATTTGTCTTTACTTTGGAGGAGCACCCAATGGAGAGAAAGAAGGAAGGTGAAGAATATTCTTCTTTGAAAGTCACAGATTCAAACAATAATTCTATTAAAGAATCTGTTAAATTTTTGAGCCTTCTTTCAGAACGAACTTTGCATAATCTCTTGAAAGTCGCTTCAGAATCTGAGTTGCAGAATTCCCACTTCCTGATAGAAGTTACTTCAAACTTGAGTTGTAGAAAACCCTGTTGGTCCCGAGATGATGCCAAATGCGGAACTTTCTCTGTTGGCACTTATGGATCTAAACTACAAAGTCAACACAAATACTAAACAAAGAAGGATTAAGTTAAACAAATAAATAAACTTGCAGTAAAGGAAAAAATCTCAGAAAAGTTTAGACAAACGCAAATACGAGAGATTTATCCTGATTCGGTCCTCGTGACCTACATCCAGTCTCCAAGCCACCCGCTTGAGATTTTCCTTTATCCTTAATTTTGTACACCCAAAATCACAACCATGCACACCATTTGACAAATCTCCTTTGCCAAATGTGTACACCTTCTCTTCCACAAGAAAACAAACTCCACTTTGTACAACTGCTTCTACACCAAGAAGACACCCGTGTACAATGATTGCTTTGAGTATTACAACACTTTTCTATAAGCCTTGGTACAATGTGTGAACGTGGACAAGGGCTAGTATAGGAGAAAAACTTCAGAGAACTTCACTAGAGAATCAGAATTTGGTGAAGAACTGAAGTGGGAACAGTTTTTAGGATTGGCAGAATTTTTGATCTTAGAAAACTGAAGATTTGGATTGATGTTTGGCCTTTGGATTAACCACCCTTTATATAGCTGTACACTAGGGTAAGTTAGGGTAGTTATAGGTGCAATTCAAAAGAGTGAAACGTTGGAAAACGTTGCACAAAAGACCAGATAACAGAAACTGTCTAACAGTCAGAAACTGCCTATAGTCGACTTGCCTTTTGAGTTAGTCGACTAGTCTAGGCAAATTTCCAAAGAGTAGTTGACTAGGTTTGAGTATAAGTCGACTAGGTCAAGATAAGCTCGAATGACTAGTTTCTAGATAACTGAATCAAGTCGACTGTAACTTCTTATAAGTCGACTGGACCAGTGATTAGTCGACTAAGGGCATAGGATTAGTTGACTACAAGGTTTATTAGTCGACTAGGTTGTCTGTTAAGTCGACTAATGGACAAACAGAGAGTTGGGTTTCTTTTGGACACAAGACTAGTCGACTAGGGGGTTTGGGTTAGTCGACTACCAAGTGGATTAGTCGACTATAAGGGACTATAAGTCGACTATGTATCAAAGATATTGTGTGTGCATCAAGGCTTTTGACATGCTATTTTACAATTACAAAGTCTTGATCATGAAGAACTTTTGATTCGTCGTGTGTTAGAGCTCCAAATGAAATGCTTCACAAAAGTCTTCATCAAAACAAGTTCCACATTCTCCCCCTTTTTTATGATGACGCTTTGTGTGCACATCCTTGCAGAAAATAGGTTATATTTTCCTCCCCCTGCAGAAATTGGGTTATAACAGATATAGAAATACTTTGTTCTCCCCTGTAACATATATCATATATATATATATATATATATATATATTATATATATATATATATATATATATTTTCTTAATAACTTTCTTATATGGTACCTGCAAGATAAACGTTAGATGGTACTGATTGTAATCCAATATTGCATATTTTACCTCATAATTCCCATGCATTTAGTTAATAAATATATGATTTTTACTCATCTTCTCTACATATTTGCAGGTACACACTCTCAAGGAGATAAAGCAAATAATCACTTTAATTAACACTAATTAAGTGATTAAATCCAAGATTAAGATAAGCCTCAAGATTTGAAATCAAAATCTAGAGAGATCCGCGTAACAACTGAAGATTCTAGATGGCCACGTGGATAACAAACTCGTAACAAGATCTCAACAGAAAGCGGAGATCCAACGGCCATTACTTTGCCGCGCAAAGCCAAATCCAGCCGCAGATCTGCGGCAGATCTGGGGCATCTGAGCCCCAGATTTCGTCCACCTGTCCGGGTTCTGGAGAGTTCTTCCTGTGGCCTATATATACTTCACTTGGACCTGCGAAAAAGACTGAATAGAGAAGAGAGAGAGATTAGTGTAAAGCTTGTAATTTTGTTAGTTTTTCTAGGATTTTTGTAGCTCTCTATGATCTTCCTCTCCCTAGAAAATCTGTAAAGAGAGAGTTTTGTAAGAGAGAGAAAGCTTGTATTCATCAAGGAGTGACAACTTGAAGCAATCAAGGATTGATCCATTCTCTTCTCTCTACTCTTGCATTTTCTAGTTTACTTGCTTTCTTTACTTACTTTCTTTACTTTCTTGCAATTTACTTCATGCTTTGTTTTTCTTTTGTAATGGCTAGTAGTAGCTAATTCTTTCTCCATGTACTAGCTAACCACTAGCCTTGCTATCTTCACTAACTCATGGGTGATTGCTTTATTTCATCTTGCAAGTGTATGATCTTCTCTTCTCCGATGGGTTTTCTTTCATTTCTTGGCAAGTATCTTGTTGTAATTCTCCATATGATTCATGTGTGCCTCATTTAGAGCCTTATCTTTGAACAAGTGCCTTGATGGAACATGGAGATGGATCACCAATATGCTATTTGATGTACAACTTCTTTATGTCCATTAATGAATGTTGTATGTTCTTCATTTGCATCCCTTGAGTGTATCTCTTTTGATTCCATTATTGAAAGTCTATCTTGTAGGCCTATGACCATCTATGGAGGCTACAAGACAAGTCCAAGAATGATCCCCCATCATCCTAGTGGGAAAGTAATTAGACCAACACGCAAGACAAATCCATGCCGATGAATCAACATGAGGCACGTATCACTATCACGGAGTTTAGTAAGTTTTAGCAAGGTAGTAAGGTTAGCTAGTCATGGTTTTCTTTCATTCAAAGTCTTCTTCAAAGTTTTCTTTTCTTTTTAGTTTTAGTCCGAAGCCAATCTTGTTTTGATTTCTTTTCCGACTTTTTCACCATGAACATATCCACCAATTCTTTCATTTGTTTTTCTTTTGATTCTTTATTCTTTTAAACAAAGAAGAATTCTCGTTTTCTAACTTCGCTACCTATCGTAAAGCTTCCATCGCGAGCTCTCCCTGAAATCGACTCGGTATAGCCCTATGCTATAGCGGAGATAAGAAAGGGTACATCAATCATATCATATACATTTGTGGAGTGAACTAAGCACTTAAGGTTGTTTCTAAACCTTCTCATTTTACATAATATTTGTGCTAAAATTCCACACAACTCTTTCCTAATCAGGTACAAACATAAAAAAACATATTAACCTTTAGGAGTCCAAATCCATTTAGAATTTGGTTTCCACCTGTTAGTATACACATAGTTGCATGAATCACATATATCATGAATGTATGATGCAATATATGTTATTTTTATCATGAATACTTAAATTCTTAGGAATCCATATAAACTTATTTTTCTTAGACTTTCTTTTTACAAAAGAACTATATGGATTACTACAATATGAAGAATTTTCAATATATCCAATACCATAATTATTATGTGACAACTTCCGAAAAGATAATAAATCATTCAACTTTTCTTTTCCTTGATTGAACTTAGTCACATTTTGCAAAATATCTTCATATTTCTTTTTGAAAACTGAAATATCTTTATCTAAAATAGAAATCCTTTATTCAAAGACTCAGTTTCCTTTTTAAGAAAAATGTTCTCTTTTGTAAACTTCTCATTATCATTTTCAAAGATGATATGACTTTTTCAAACTCATCTTGCTGAGAATTTATAGAAGATACTTGTAAGCATAACATGAATTTTCATTAAAAGTTTTTCATTTTCTTTTGATAAAACTTTATTTTTCAGTTTTTCATGCTTTAGATCATTAAACAATTCATGAATGCATCAGAAAGTTCAGTAAATGATACCTCATCATCTTCTATGGTCATGTAACATAGGTTGACACGTTCAGTGGATTCTTCTTCATTAGAGGACGAGGAATCACTGTTTTCCGATGAGGCTTCATAGCCTTTCACCTTTCTGAACTTTTTGCTCATGTATTTGCCTTTATTTCTGAGCAATGGGCAATCCATCTTCATATGACCTGGTTTATTGTAATTAAAGCATTTGAATTTACCTTGCTTTAGAAATCTCCTGAATTACTTTGATAGTATTGCCATCTCCTCTTCATCGTCATTTGAATCGTCCGTGTCGGAGGATGCATGGAAGGCAATTTTTTTCTTCTTTGAGTGGTGTTGTCGTTCCTCCTTCTTTCTTTCTTCCAATTGCACTTCATATGCCATTAGATTACCAATTAGGTTTTCTAACGACATAGTAGATCATTCGCTTCTTCAATAGCAGTTGTCTTCTTCTCCCATTCTGGTGTGAGTGCACGAAGGATCTTACGAACTCTTTCAACTTGGGTGTAGTCCTTTTCAAGAGATGCTAATGAATTGGTAATGTCAGTGAATCTTGAACCATTTCGGATATGGTTTCATTCTCCTCCATTTTGAATAATTCAAACCTGTGGATAAGAACAGATATTTTAGACTCTTTAACTTTACTTGTGCCTTCGTGTGTTACCTAAAGAGTATGCCATATTTGATGTGCAGAAGTGGCTGTTGACACTCTGTTGAACTCTTCTTTAGTTAATGCACAGAACAAGGCATTCATCGCTTTGGCGTCAAGGTTCGCATTCTTTTTTTGATCATCACTCCAAGCGCTGTAGTTGGTTGTGGCTTAGTGTACGATGCTT
The DNA here is from genome assembly GCA_038442645.1 of Agave tequilana. Taxonomy (NCBI): domain Eukaryota; kingdom Viridiplantae; phylum Streptophyta; class Magnoliopsida; order Asparagales; family Asparagaceae; genus Agave; species Agave tequilana. The sequence goes on along the minus strand of JAVJIF010030611.1, from coordinate 277,354 downwards.
CTACGATGTTTCAAAGTTCGTAGTTGAGCGATTGCAAGTAGATCTGCATTCTACACTTCCAATAGTTGTAGTTGGATCCGTCAAATAGCGGTGGACGTTGTGTATAATGTCCTTCTGAATTGGATGATGAAAACTCTGTTGCCATCCTTGTTGTTGACTAGGTATGCAGGGCTTGTATGCCGGTTCGGTGACGAAGGCTGATACGAAGGCTGATACCCAATGTAAGACCTGCTCTGATACCAATTGTTGGTCCCGAGATGATGCCAAATGCGGAACTTTCTCTGTTGGCACTTATGGATCTAAACTACAAAGTCAACACAAATACTAACAAAGAAGGATAAGTTAAACAAATAAATAACTTGCAGTAAGGAAAACAAATCTCAGAAAAGTTTAGACAAACGCAAACACGAGAGATTTATCCTGGTTCGGTCCTCGTGACCTACATCCAGTCCCCAAGCCACCCGCTTGAGATTTTCCTTTATCCTTGATTTTGTACACCCAAAACAACCATGCACACCACTTGACAAATCCCATTTGCCAAATGTGTACACCTTCTCTTCCACCAAGAGACAAACTCCACCTTGTACAACTGCTTCTACACCAAGAAGACACCCGTGTATAATGATTGCTTTGAGTATTACAACACTTTCCTATAAGCCTTGGTACAATGTGTGAACGTAGACAAGGGCTAGTATAGGAGAAAAACTTCAGAGAACTTCACTAGAGAATCAAAATTTGGTGAAGAACTGAAGTGGGAACAGTTTTTAGGATTGCAGAATTTTTGATCTTAGAAAACTGAAGATTTGGAATGATGTTTGGCCTTTGGATTAACCACCCTTTTATAGCTGTACACTAGGGTAAGTTAGGGTAGTTATAGGTGCAATTCAAAAGAGTGAAACGTTGGAAAACGTTGCACAAAAGACCAGATAATAGAAACTGTCCAACAGTCAGAAACTGCCTATAGTCGACTTGCCTTTTTGAGTTAGTCGACTAGTCTAGGAAAATTTCCAAAGAGTAGTCGACTAAGTTTGAGTATAAGTCGACTAGGTCAAGATAAGCTCGAATGACTAGTTTTTGGATAACTGAATCAAGTCGACTGCAACTTCTTATAAGTCGACTGGACCAGTGATTAGTCGACTAGGGGCATAGGATTAGTCGACTACAAGGTTTATTAGTCGACTAGGTTTGTCTGTTAAGTCGACTAATGGACAAACAGAGAGTTGGGTTTCTTTGGACACAAGACTAGTCGACTAGGGGGTTTGGGTTAGTCGACTACCAAGTGGATTAGTCGACTATAAAGGACTATAAGTCGACTATGTATCAAAGATATGTCTGTGTACATCAAGGCTTTTGACATGCTATTTTACAATTACAAAATACATCATATCAACTCTCTTTGGGCAGTCTTGATCATGAAGAACTCTTGATTCGTCGTGTATTAGACCTCCAAATGAAATGCTTCACAAAGTCTTCATCAAAACAAGTTCCAACAACCCACTTTAGAATGCAGAGAAAGAACTTCTTTTCTCCTGTATTGCTTCTGTTGTGTGTTTGTTGTGTTCTATTGTGTGTTTTAGTTTGAGAAAATGGAGCGCTATTTATAGCGCTCCAGGAGGGGTAAAAGTGTCCAAACCCAACCGAACGGTTGCAACGGCTCAGTCTAAACCATTGCAATGGTTTGTTTCAGACAGCAACCACAGCAACCGCCCGGCAAACCCATACCCGTGAGACCCGGTTCAAAAAGAACCTGACCTGGTAGGGAACCCGAGCCCGAGCCCGAACCCAGCCCGGCACCGGCACCGGCGGGCCGGGCGCGCGCGCACGTGCGGGCATGGTATCCCCCTAATCGCGCGCGAAAACTCCAAGTACCCAAAGGGCACACCCTTTGTTCCTATTTTTCTCTATTTAAATACTTCAAACTTCCATCCCATGGCCAATGTGAGACTAAATGCTTTTAGTTACGTTTAGTCCCATTTTAGTTTTGAATTAGGCAAACTTTAGACTTGAATATCTCATTCATTCGAAGTCGGAATTGAACATGTGAATATACCACGTTCATCCCCAATGGAAAGAGAACACACTTCAACCATTATCCAATTGATTCAATCAATGGATCTCGCCGTAATTCAACTCAACTCAAAGATTCACATTTATTCTTCGTATTTCCAACAATCCCCCACAATGAATAGAGATTCAAGGAACTGACACACAAAGAAACTGACTCTATAGTGAAAGATACTTTAGGAAAGAAACTGCATCAGGATAGGTGAACTAGGTCTTGAACCTTCTATAGCGAAAGCTTTATTGGACTTACTGGCTATCAGTGAACTAGGTCTTGAACTGTTAGCCATTATGTAAGCCAAGTCAACAAGCTTCACACAGTAATTTTCCAAATCAACTTTGGTTCTTGGTTGTGTGCATTTTGGTCCTGGACATTCTTAGTTTCAGAGAGTATCTTTAGGGAATAACAGCCTCCATAGAAATTACCAAAGAGCTGACCCAACTCTATACTCACATAGGTGATCGTCCTATTAAGAGTAATATACTCTACTCCACTTGTTTAGTAACAAGATATAGGCATCATTAAAAGCATTAAGCTTATCCTTAATCCACTTGTAGAAAGCACTTGTGTGCACCTTAGGAATGGATTGGAGTCAAGCTCCTAAGTGCTTACTTACTGAGTCAATTATAACTAATTTTTCCTCTTGAACTTAGTGTAGGCTGTCTAAAGATCACTAAAAGACAAGTCACCAAAAAGCAGAGTTCCAACTCCAGACGCAGGGCTAATCACAATCCCACTGCAGCACCAAGGCGCGAGGGTTGAAACCCGCGTCTCAGCTCAGCAGCACTGCAGCACCAAGACGCGAGGGTCGAAACCCGCGTCTCAGCAGCACTGCAGCGCCAAGGCGCGCGAGGATCGAAACCCGCGTCTCAGCCCGGCAGCACTGCGACACCAAGGCGCGTGGGTCGAAACCCGCGTCTCAGTTATAACTTCCCTCGTTATGGGATCAATCACCACCCACATAATGAGGAAGTTAGCCCCCATTGTGGAGTGTTTTTAGGGGGCACGTTCACCCCTGAAACCTCTATAAATAGCCCTGTCGCTATGACAGATAGAGAGGGAAACATACAGGGACACGGACGCACATAAAAAGAGAGAGGGAGATAGAGAAGGAAAGAGAGTCCAACTCTTCAGTTAACTTGTTGCGTCCAAGTTAATCTTTGCCTACAATCTCTCTGAGATTTCTGGTCGACAGAGCTGTGTTACTCCGTCCACCATCCTGAGAGAAGATCCTCAGAAGTTCTAGACGTTTACCGGTCAACGGAAAATAAGATTCACTTTCCATCGTCACTTGAAGAACCCAGCACTAAACAAAGGGAGATTCAAGATTCAACATCTCCCCTCCCTTGTAGTCGGGCATTAGTTTGTTGTAAACTTTCAATTGATTCAAGGAAACTTTACACGAACCATTCTCCGTACCAAACAAGAGATGGCGACTCCGCTGGGGACTACTTTCGTTACTGACGAACAAGTGGTGGCGCAAGGTGACGTTCTCTACAAGGGGAAAACGGTCAAATCGTTCGTCGTAGAATTCGACTAGACAAAGTATGAAGAGTTCCTCTCTTCTGGCTCCAAGAGCCCAAAGGCCCGCGCCTACCGCAGGGTCTCTACGGGGACTTGCCCCGAAATCCGCTCTGAGCCTCTCTCAGAGGCAGCTGCTGTGAGGGATGTTGTGGCCAATCATGCCATGCGTGACACCCGCACCAACGTCTCTCAGGAGACCCGCGTGGTCAAGTTCTCTGGTGTTCAGCCAATCCATCCTCTTCCTCAGCACCAGGTCGTCGTTGGTTTCTCTCAACCCCCACGACGCAACCGAAACGCTGAACGCCGACAGAGGAGGCGTGCGCGTCAACTGCAAGTTGGAACAACTGATCGTCCAACTGAGGCAGGACGCAAGGTTCAAACTGGAGTCTCTGCTCCACCACATCCGGCACGCGAAATCCGCGTTTGGCAGCCCAAACGTGAGGTTCACCAAGTTGGCTCCTCTGAAGCCCTACTCCCCAGACGCCAGGGCGAAACTCGCACGCCTTGTCAAGTACAAGAGGCACACGCCTCTAGGCCTGGGGCCCAGCAGCCCTGCATCTCTTAAGTGTCTCTACCCCGACGCAATAATCAGCAACGCGATGGCCGCGTCTCTTCTCAGCAGAGACGCCAGATGCGCGTCTTGAAGCCACGACGCGAGAACCGCGTCTCTGAACCCCGCGTCCTAGCTGTACAGAGCAAGGATGCCTCCCGCCCTCGGCATTACGAGGTTAATCTCTTTGATCCTCTTCCCACGGATCTGAGAGATTATTTGACGAAGAAAAGAAATGCTAATCGAATCACTTCGTCATGTTGCTGCGAACAGCTTATCACGATGCTCTCTGAGTGCCGTTGCAGTTCAGGTGCAAACCAGCAGTCTCTAGTTAGACAACTGACCCTGATTCCCTGATCCGCTAAAAGAAGTCGTTCCCACAGGAGGAGGGTCTTCTCTGACACCGAATATCCCGAGCTCACTGCAAACATGGCGAGCAGGAGCAGGGAAAAACAACCTGCAGTCAGCTCCGATGAGTCTGACACTAAACCGGAAGGAGTGTACCGACACACTCGCACCCAGACCGGGTGATTCCCCCGATTGACTACAATGCCCTAGCCCGGGCATTGAGGTGAATGACTCGCATTCTGCTATTGCAGAGTCGCAGGCTTCAAACTCTTCTATAGAGAAAGAGGTCTTTATATACATGACCAGCACTCCTGAGGAGGCAGCTAGGTGCTTGGAGCAGCAAGCCCAGGCCCAGAAGGAACAACTCGAGATGATTCGTGCTCAGCAAGAATCTATCGACTCCCTCAAGCAGATGCTCGCACAGTTGCTTGAAGACAAGAGGAAGTCAGCTGATAAAGCCTCCTCTAGAAAGTCCAAGGGCAAACGAAAAGAGGGAGAAAGCTCATCTTCTGTACACGTTGAGGAGAAAGAGCAGTCTACTTCTGGTTCGTCTAAATCTTCATCGCAAGAAAAAGACGACCGAGACCAGGAAAGGTTCATTCTAGAAGAATGAATCAATTGGAGCAACGTCTTGAGGCCCTCACCAACCGGAAAGGCCTCCAAGAAGCAGAGTGGTCCGGCCATATCCGGCCGAGTGGGACCTGGTACCATACCCTCCCAAATTCAAGGCTTCGACCCTCCAAGCATTTGATGGGAAAGGTTCACCGAACCAACATATCTACTACTTTAAATCCCAAACAGGGAATGTGGTAGATAACAATGCCATTCTGGCGCGTTTGTTCATCGGCACCTTAAAAGGGCTCGCCTTTAAATGGTTCATGAAACTCCCAGAAGTCTCCATTAAGAATTGGGGTGATTTGGAGAAGCTCTTCCTAACGCGCTTCTTTGAAGATGACTCGGAGGTCACCATGCCAACCCTTTTGGCCACCAAACAGTGAAAAGGAGAATCCGTCAAGTCTTTCGTAGAAAGATTTCAGAATGTGGCGCTCCGATGTCCAAGCAGTATAACCCAGGTCACCCTGGTGGAAACATGCCGCCATAATCTACAAACCTCGCTCCTCGCCCAAATAGGAGTTGTTGAAAGCCGCACCTGGAAGCAGTTGATCCAACAAGGTGAACAGGCTGAAGAAATTATCGCCCGCGTCAGAGCGGAAGAAAATAAACCCAGACCTGAGAGGTCAACGAGGCGTGCGCCAGACACATCCCTTCAAGCCAAACGGAAGGACAACTTGGCGACAGAAACCAAATCTCCCGTCAAACCTCAACCGGTTAAGGGGAGTGGCTCTTCAGGCCAACCACGCGCCAGCAAGCAGTATTCCTTCGAGGACGAACATGTCGATTCGCTCTTCAAGTTACTCAACAAGAGCAACAGACTGAAGCTTCCTGAAGCTAGGCGCCCTGAAGAAGTCGGTAAAGCCGATAATCCCAACTACTGCTTGTATCACAGGATGTTGGGGCACCCCACCAAGAGCTGTTATGTCTTCAAGGACATCCTTCAGGCTCTGATTGACGCGAAAGTATTAAAACTCCGTCCAGAGCAGAAGAAGGTGACAACCAATATGACGTCATTTCTCCAGTTTGGAAGACAACCTCCAACACCTTCTGGAGTGGTCCCTGTCCCAAGAGGAGAGCAAAGAATGGTCAACACAGACCCTCACCAGCAGCAAGAGAAGGGCCTCGTACCTGTTCTCACACCTCGGGGAGAAGTCATGTGGTTCATCCCGACCTTGTTGATGGCCAGCAATGGACTACTGTGACCAACAGGAAGTCCAAAGGCAAAGCAAAGGCCACATCCTGTAATGTGGTATGTGCCTCTTCTCGGGAAGCGAAAACTAATGTTCCCTCACTGACTGATTCAGAAGAGGAAACGATAGTCCTTGCTGCAGAGCCCAACCAACTGGTGGCGGAAACCCGTTCAGGTCAGTCATATTTGAAAAAGTATGGCGAAATGGCGGCGACTTCTCCAAAACCCGCTGCAGAGCCAGCCAAGCCCTCCACAAAGCAATCAGTGGAGAAACAGAAAGAGCTTCGGTATTCCAGAGTTCTTTCGAAAGACATAGCGGAAGGATCCACAGCACCTTACCGCTTTGATGTCTTGGCTCAACTGGCCAACATCCCGGCTTGGATTACTCTTCATGAGCTCCTTAGGCTATCAAAGTCAACCAGAGAAGCTCTACAAGAGGCCCTCGCTAATGCTGAGGTTTTCATGACTCAGGTGCCAATCAGACCGAAGGAGGAAGATGTAGAGGATTGCCTCCACGCCTCCCAAAATGCTCCCTGTATCACCTTCACGGCAGATGATATGCAGGTTAAAGGGAAGCATGATCGACCCCTATACTTCACAGGGTATATTGGATCATCTGAAGTGAACCGTATTCAGGTGGATCCCGAGTCCGCATTGAGCATTATGCCTCGCCGGGTCATGCAGCATCTAGGGATTCCTACTCATCGTTTGAGCGCTACCCAGACTACCATTTATGGGTTCAATGCCAATGGTACCCGTCCAATGGGGAAGGTCAAGCTCAAATGCCAGATCGGGGACCTAAGGTCGGAAGTGACATGCTATGTCATCGATGCCGACACTTTCTACAATCTGCTGCTGGGACGACCATGGATTCATCGTAATTCAATCGTTCCCTCTACTCTCCACCAAGTCATGAAATACATTGACGGGAGTGGAAAGGTGCGAACGTTGATTGCCGAAAGGCATCCGTTCAAGGGGCTTGAGAATTATTTCACAGATTCTCTCCTATATCAGGACTCTGTGGAAACAGATGAAATCCCGCAACAAGAGGAGCCCGACTCTGGTAATGAAGTCGACACCGAGCTGGAAAAAGAAGAGTGCATGTGGGAACTAGACCCACTTGTAACAGGCATTAATAAGCTCGATGTTGATAATACCTCCGATGATATAGGCGGATGGTATATTAATGAAGACTTAGATTTGGCGTATTTCTCTGTGTTTGCTTCTGATTCAGTGCCGTCAGACACCAGTACTGAAGTGGATGATGACCTCTGGTCGACAATGGATGCTTTGACATCATTGCATGTACCAGTGAAATCGTCCTTCGGAACATACCGAGATGCTGGTAATACGCAAGAATCCATATTCATGGTTCCAGCGAGACGGAAGGGCCAAAAACCAATTCTTTTTGGGCGAATTGAATCCGAACCAATGACCTGTGAAGAATCAGAAAGCGAAGAGGAACCCCCTCAGTTCGGTCATTATGAGCCAAATGCACTCAGAATGATGAAAAACATGGGGTATGATCTAACAAATGGTCCAGGATTGAACTTCGGCAAAGGAAGGAGAACTCTACTTCAATCTTTTGTGCCGAAAGGGAAAACCCCTGATTATTATCATCGGACTCGCAGGGGGTTGGGCTATGTATCAACTCCGATCCCATCAGCCTCTGACTCTGGAGGGTCATCAGGCCACGATTACTCATCGGGCACGTCATCGTGGGAGTCAGATGTCAGTGTCGGCAACATCTTCAGAGAACTTTCAGTGAACATGGTTTCAACAAGCCACCTGAAAGTCGGAGATGAAGAAATGATCCAATCCGATACAGATCCTTGGATCTAACACTTAAACCATCTTTGGGATACCCACTTTGAACAGCGCGAGCCACCCACAGAAGATAAGGTTGTCCAGATCAATCTAGGAGATGAGGCTAACCCTAAGCCCATATTTATAAGCGACGGCCTGTCACCTTCTGAGAAAAAAGATCTGATATCTCTTGTACAAGAGTATATAGACGTCTTCGCTTGGAATTACGAGGACATGCCTGGACTTGATCCTCGAGTGGCTATGCATTGCCTCAATATTAATACGGACGTAAAGCCCGTCAAACAATAACAGCGACGGTTCCGCCCAGAAATAATGGAGGCAATCCAATCAAAAGTCAAAAAGCTTATAGACTCTGGCTTCTTTAGAGAAGAACAACATCCCGACTGGATGGCCAACATTGTTCCCGTTGCTAAAAAGAACGAAAAGATCCAGATTCGCATTGATTTTCGTGATCTAAATGAGGCCTGTCCCAAGGATGAATTCCCACTGCCAATCACAGATGTCATGATTGATAACACATGTGGATTCGAGCAAATGTCCTTCATGGATGGATTTTCGGGATATAATCAAATCAAAATGTATCCTGACGACGAAAAACATACCTCTTTCAGGACACCACTGGGGGTATACTACTACACCGTCATGCCCTTCGGACTGAAGAATGCAGGGGCGACATATCAAAGGGCCATGAATGCCATTTTCCACAAACACATGCGCAAAACGGTGGAATGCTATGTTGACGACATCGCAGTAAAAAGCCGCGCTAAAGGTGATCATATAACTGATCTAAAGGTTGTCTTCGAAATCTTGCGGGCCTATCAATTGAAGATGAACCCTACCAAATCTTTTCTGAGGGTGGCCAGCGGCAAGTTCCTAGGGTTCGTAGTGACTTCCACAGGAATTCATTTGGATCCGGAAAAGGTTCGCGCTATCCAGGAGATATAACCTCCGAGGAACCTCAAGGAGCTCAGAGGATTGCAAGGACGATTGGCGTACATCCGAAGGTTTATCTCAAATCTCTCCGAAAGATGCCAACCCTTTTCCAAATTAATGAAGAAGGGTGTTTCGTTCATTTGGGATAACGCTTGCCAACAAGCATTTGAGGAAATTAAACAATACCTCACACAACCACCAGTACTTGCAGCTCCAGTGTCCGGAAAACCTTTCCTGGTATACGTCCGAGCAATGGATCATTCTTTAGGAGCTTTACTAGCTCAGAACGATGATCAAGGACGAGAGCGAGCAATCTACTATTTGAGTAGAACAATGATCGGAGCCGAACATCGATACAACCCGATCGAGAAGGAATGTTTGGCTTTGGTGTTTGCTATTCAGAAAATGCGACACTATTTGGTGGGCCAAAATATAAACGTCATATCAAAAGTCAACCCCCTGAGGTTACTCATGACAAAGCCTTCATCGTTAAATGGCCGACTATCAAAATGGGCCATATTGCTATCCCAATATGAAATGCACTTTTTACCACAAAAAGCCGTGAAAGGACAAGCGGTGGCGGATTTCCTAGCTGAGCATCTAGATCCGAGGGCAGCCAAACTTTACGAGGATCTCCCAGACGAGGTCGCTGAAGCCTGCCAGACTCAGACATCCTTCGAAAAGCAAGTGTGGCAACTTTTCTTTGACGGTGCATGGAGAACAAGCCCAAAAGGACATATAGTAGCGGGGGTAGGAGTAGTACTCGTCTCCCCACAGAACTATGTGATTCCTCGATCTATCTCATTAACCGAGCCTTGTTCCAATAATGTGGCGGAGTACAATGCTCTTTTGATTGGGATGCAACTCGCCGATGAGATTGGCGTTAAAAATCTCGAGGCATATGGTGACTCCAAACTTATCATCAATCAAGTTCGCGGGGAGTACGAAGTCAGACATGAAGACCTAGTACCCTATTACAACGCAATTGTCCACATGGCCGAAAGGTTCACGAACTTTTACATTGACCATGTGCCACGCAAGCAAAATGCGCATGCAGATGCACTGGCATCCCTAGCTACCTCCTTAGCTCTTCCAGCTGGAGCAGTGGAGAAAATATTTATCCACAGCCACGACCTGTATTGCCCGAGAATTACTCTTGAGGACTACCAGGAGCCAGCAGAAAATTGTCAAGGCAAGGAAGCGCTTGAGTCGTCAACCGGTCCAGAGCCTCGAGACTGGCGATTCCCCTATATTGATTACGTCTTGTACGGCATCCTGCCTGAGGACACCAAAGAAGCGGCTGCCATTCGAAGGAAAGCCCCCAAATTCTATTATAATGCGATTACGCGAACATTATATCGTCGATCGCATGACGGGATCTTGTTCCTCTGCCTTTCACCAAAAGAGGCACAGGAGGTATTGAATGAAGCCCATGACGGCATAAGTGGAGCCCATCAACCTGGCCCAAAACTTGCAAATTGACTCCAAAGGTTGGGATATTATTGCCCTAAGATGATCGTTGATGCCATCACTTATGCCAAAAGATGTCACGCCTGCCAAGTGCATGGTGATTTCATCCATCAAGCACCAGGCTACCTTCACTCTACGACTTCTACCTGGCCATTTGAGATGTGGGGGATGATGTAGTTGGCCCTACCAGCCCACCATCATCAAAAGGACATCGGTTTATTTTGACCATAACCGATTACTTCTCTAAATGGGCTGAGGCCATTCCTTTGAAGGAGGTAAAGTCATCTGACGTGATCAAGTTCGTTAAACATCACGTCATTTACCGTTTTGGGGTACCTCAGTGAATCGTCCACGACAATGGACCCCAGTTCATCAGCCAGGCTTTCCAGAGATTTCCAGAGATTCTGCGCTAAATTCAGAATCCAGAGTGTATCCTCAACGGCATACTATCCCGCCGCTAATGGTCTCGCAGAAGATTTCAACAAGACCATTGGCAAGCTCCTCAAGAAATTCATCTCGAAAAGTCAGCGTGACTGGGACGACAAGCTAGGTGAATGCTTATGGGCCTATCTCACAACTGTTTGAACCCCAACTAAAGCTACGCCATTTTCTTTGGTATATGGGTGTGAACCCGTGCTTCCACTGGAAATCCAAATACCGTCTCTATGCGTCGCCTTGACAGCGGAGATGACGAAGGAGGAGAAGCATCGGCATCGACTCCAAGAATTGGAGGCCTTGGATGATAAACGTCTGCAGGCCCAACAACAGATCGAGCTCTACCAAGCTCGGATTACCATAGCCTTCAACAAGAAAGTTAAAGTCCGAACTTTCAAGAAAGGCGATCTTGTCTTAGCCGTCAGAAGACCTATGGTGATGACACATAAGACAAAAGGGAAATTCCAGCCTAAATGGGAAGGACCATTTGTAGTAGAGTCAGTCTACTCAAATGGATCATATCGCCTCATAACCTCAAATGGCGATACACTCATGATGCCGATCAATGGCAGATTCCTGAAGAAGTACTATCCTTAATGGTACTCCTCCGTCGATCAAGTTAAAAGTACACCTCTGATCAAAACTCCAGATCCAAAAAAGTTTCTTTCCTTCATTATGTTACATCACAATAGATTGTGACAGGCTAATAGCGCATTGATAGCACCATGATGCATGACAAAAGGCGAAACTTGGGTTCTAATTTTCATTAACGTACGACGCCTCCGACGGCTAAGGACAGAGGAAAATGTTGGCTTCTAAGCCCAACATAAGTCCTCGACAACTCATCATGCTGAGGGGAATAGCATGGCTAGCCCAACTCAAACGGTAGTTGGTAAAGGCACCTCAAATCTGTTGATAGCTGAGGGTTTGCTAAAAATCCTAAGTGGACTTAGTTCCACCCTCTACTCCAAAATCCCTTACCAATTCTCATACACAGAATGGTAGGTCTACAAAATACAATCATTGCTACGTTAACACTATACCTCTGGTAATGAAAATTTTCAATACTCCTTATCGAGTACAAACTTTACTTGTTAACCCTGTATGGAGTAGCAAACCTTCAAATTTGCCAAGTTAACACTATACCTCTGGCACTTCAAACTTCACTTGTCAATTCTCATCAATAGAATGGCAGGCCCTCAAATTGCTCATATCGCAAATCAATTTTTGTCAAGTTAATGCCACACCTCTGACAAATTACTGTTAAGTTAACATTATACTTCTAAACAGTGATCAAGTCGCTGCCAAGTTCAAAATTAAACCTCTGATAGCCATTTTTCCCTCAGACTTCCAGATCAAAGCTGAAATGAACGATGCTAAGTTTAACACTACACCTCTAGCATCCAGGTCATTGCTAAGTTTAACAATACACTTATGGCCATGACTTTCCCTCAGATTTCCTTGTCAAAGTCGAGATGACCAATGCCAAGTTCAAAATTACACCTCTAGCATTACCCTCGCTGCTAAGTTAAACATCACACCTATGGCAGTAATACTTTCAGTTTTCCCAAATAAAACTGAAATGCTTTTGAGTCAAGTTAATATTACACCTCTGATTCACATTCTTGTCAAGTTAACATCACACTTCTGACAAGACTACATTCAACCCGTTAAGTTAATATCACACCTCTAACGGTAAAAACTTTCCTAGATCCCCCGCGAATCTAGTCTCACTTGTTATTCTCATCAACAGAACAATAAGTCTACCTAAAAAATATTGTTAGGTTAACATTACACCATTAACAGTATTTTCATTAGATCCCCAGCTGATCTTAATCAAGTTAATCCCTAACCTCTGATAAAAGCTCATCTTCCCTAGGGGTATAAGTCCCACCTGTCACTTTCCTTTATAGAGTGGCAGGTCTACAAAAATTATCTTATCCCTTGTCAAGTTAATATCACACCTTTGACAGCATTATTGAGTTCCTGAAATAGGATCTATCTCTACAAAAATTTGACTCGTTAAGATTATCATCATAGTTTTGACAAGTCACAGATTCTTTACTTCTATTCGTCGGACTAAAAAAAAAGAGTTCAAGATAATAGGAGACAAAAAAAAAGTGTCACTTTTATTTATATCCAACATATGAAAGTGATACAAACGCTCTCTTATACAATAAGATTGAGTATTACAATAAAGGAGTACAAAGAAGTCCCTCTCTCTCAAAGGTTGCACTCACTCCTTGAAGCTTCTCACCATTCCAAATACAAGATGTTTGGAAGGGCGCCAAAGATGGGTTGAGCACTGTGATGACGTTTGGAGGTTGATTACGTCACCATGCATGACGTGAACATCGAAAGAGTCCATTGTTAACAAAGAACAATGGTGTTTCTTGAGGTCGAAAGGCAGCAGAATCTTCTGATTCCACCTGACCATCCGAAGTGGGGGTATGATCCTTCACCACCAGAAAGTCATCCAATGAGTATGGAGTTTTCATCGATGTCACTTCTGGGGTAGGTGAAGGGAGAATCCAAGAACATACCCACCACTATATCCACCGCCATACTCACTCTGACCATGCCATGCCAAGAAGCATGATCAGTGCATTGAATCTAAAGAGATCTTGGCGGGTGTTAGGAGCCATGACTTCTTCTCCAGTGGTCGACCATCGAACAAGTTCGCTGGCCGAAATCTTCTCCCAGGGGCCCAGCGAATATGAAAAAGGATGATTAAGCCTACCTGCAAGAAGCAAACGAAAATTAGAAGATCTGAAGCTTAGGATACTTCAACAGAAAAGCTAAGTGACAGACGCAGCTATTGCTGAAAACTTCAGACACAGGAATGACCCGCGCAGTGAACTAAATTTCTGCGGCGGCAGAAACAGACGCGATCAAAGCTGTGATATACACAGATTCGAACGCGGTCCTGTTTTGCACCCGCGTCTAAAATATGAGACGCGAAGAGAATCAGACGCGAAAATTGCCATCTCCCTGTTTGATAAACAAGGGTTGCTAAATTCAGGCCTGAAACCTTCGATCTGAGTTGAAATCCTTCTAAGTCAACAGCCTCAGACGCGAGCTCTATATGTAAAGCTCGCGGTCCAGGTGCAAAAGTCCATTATACTCGCGTCCAGAGAATTTTGAGTCAGAATTTTCTAAATGGCGCAACTTCCAAAAGATGGGCGCACCAGTTAGACTTTAGGAGAAGGTCAAGAAGATGAATCTCTTTAAGAGATAGCAAAACTGAAACCTAGTGGGTTGAAAATTTCATGGCAAACCAGGAAGTCATACCCGCAGAAACACCCGCTAAGGGTTGAACTTTCTGCATCAAGGTGCGGATGTAAAAGGTGCTCAAGGAGACGCTTTTTGATCTTGAAATCATTTGACAATGATAATCTTCTGGAGAGATTAAACAGAAGCATGAAAGCTCTGGGTCATCATCGTCCATGGAGGCAAGTCCCAGGTAAAGTCCTTGAAGGGAGAAGGTGGAATCCCTCAGAGCACTCGCTCTCAAAGAAAAGCAGTCTAAGTAATGAACTGCTAAAAGGAGAGGGTGAGCCCTATTTATAGGCGAACCATAATGCCTATAATTAATGGCTCACTAATCAGAACCGTCGGCTTTAATTCCCGCACAAATGTCAAAGCCCAATGAAGGGCTGACGCGTGGATGTTGCTTCGGGAAGCATCGAAGACGCAAGTCCCTAACCGCCAGCGCCGATTTGGCGTTTAAAGACATTAATGCCTAAACCCAATGAAGGGCTGACGCGTGGATGCCGCTTCAGGAAACATCGGATGATACGAGTCCCCAATCGTCAACCTCGACTTGACATTTAAAGATCCAACGAAATCTTTATGATAAGCTGCATGTAACGCCTGAGAAGTTGCACCAAACGCAGGCCCGAGAGACGCATCCAGGAACTGCGTCCCTTTCGGCGTCCTCTTTCATTCCAGTTAAGAGAACTGTGACCGCGTCTCTCAGAGCGGTTCAAAGCCGCGTCCCCTCAGCAAAAGGGACCCATTCTGGGGTCGCACTTTGAAGGTACAAAAACCGCGTCCTAAGACTTACTTCTACAACAGAGAAGGCCTATGTCATTCACAGGTGTCACAGGCATCTTGAAGTTGCATTTATATTGCAAGATGACAATGGTATTCCTCTCATAAACTCAATATAATTTGAGTTTGCACTGAGTTGAGAATCTAGAGACATGCCTCCACTAAGACAGTGTCGCGTCCTCATATCTATGCGTCAGCCTTGGAGGAGCATAAAACTGCGCCCTCACTGCATCGTGAATTCTTCATTTGGGTAGAGTTAAGGGCTGCGGCCAGGGAGCCACGTCCTTCCATAACCAAAGCCGCGACCTTCGCGCAAGCTTGAACCGCGTCTTAATTCGCAGGTCAGAGTCGCGTTTCTCAGAACTGCGTCTCCACTACAAATCAGAGCCGCATTTTGCAACAAAAAAAAAGAATGGAACTCAGTTCAGCTTGAGTTTATTATCCATAGTCAATCAAGGAGCACAACCAGAGACTGCAACTAAGAAAATGGATTCATCTACAGTGAAACAACGAAGATGGAGCAAAATTTTGAAGACTCTTATTATTTGGGCCAAAAATGATAAAAGTAATACAAACACTCTTGATGAATAGAGTGTTCTATTCTTTACAAAAAAAAGAGGCTAATAATCTTGGTTCACCAAAGAACGGATTTGTTCTCTGAGGCGATGCATCTCATGTTGAAGCACTTTCTCAGCCTCCATGAGAGCTTGGACTCGCAACTCCTCCTCAGATAAGAACTCCTTCGCAGCCAGCTGTGCTCGTAGAGATTCCAACCTGGAGGAGTGAGTGGAGAGGCTTTCTTCAACCTGCATCCTGGCAGCTTCCAGCTCTTCCAGCTTCTTCCTGGCAGTGGCAAGCTTCTGCTCATTGATTACAATCAAGGCCTCTACCTTGGCTATGGCGGCCCGAGCAGTGATAATAAGCTGCTCTGCGCTCTGCATGACGAGTTCAGATTCCCTTGAATCGCCAATCAGCCTTTGATGGTCACCCTGAAAATGTTGGAGATGGCGGGTCTCTTCAGCTATTTGTTCCTCCATCTCCTTCCACTCTTGTTCTTGAGTAGCTAGAAGCCTGTTCAGGGTTGCCCGGGCCTCGTGTACTGAACCAGCGTCTTCCTGAGACTTAAGCTCTTTCAAGTCACTTCCCAACTGCTCCACCAGCATCAGGCATGCCCTAGCCTGCGAAGGACCTCCAGTATGACCAATGTTCTCGATCAGATTTTCGAAAAGCACTCGGGCAAATTCGAAAGAACTGCCCCCAGAGAGGATGAGGTCGATACATGATCGCATGGAAGCAAAGAACTGCTGCACCATTTGACGTGTTAGTTCTTCCATGATATCATTGGCTGGAGAGAACTCTGCTGATGTGCTCCCAGATCCCCTTTCCATTACAGGGTGAGAGATGAAAATCAATTCATCTCGCGCAGGAGTAAGGCCAACGATAGGTGCGGCAGAACCTGAAATGGTCGCCGACACTTCCGGGGTAGTTACTGTCGTAGCAGCCTCCATGGCGACTGAAGTAGCAGCAAACCTGATCTCTTCAGAGCCCTCGGTCGAGGCTTGAATTGTACTACCTTCTGGGTCGACGCTGGCCGCAAGACCCTCTGCCTGAGCTCCCTCAGCGCTCTCTGCAAATCATCAAAATGTTAACCATGACAGTAAAAGAAAGATATTCAAAGCATCAATATTTTTTTACCAAGCTGAGGATTCGAAGACGGCGAACTCCTGGGCAAGTCTTGTAGGGTTGAGGTCTCCCCAACTTCAATGATTGCCCTCTCTTGAGGCATTTCAGTAGCAGAAGCCTCAACGCCCTCCTGTTGGGCCAGCTCTTGTATCATTTCCTCGATATGGGAGGAAGTCGCAGCCTCGCTGTCCACGGCCAGCCCTGCAGCATAAAGTTAAAGGGAAAATGTCAGAACCTTTTTCCTAATTAAAAGGGAAACTGGGTCAACAAAACAATAAGAGTACCTTCATTAGCAGCAATTGTCGCTATTGGCGACGCCGTCACCGGGTCACACCCATATATTTCTTCCTCCGTAATATGTGAGAATTTACTCAGATCTAGAGGAGCGGGTTCATCGCCAAAATCGACTTCATCACCCGAAGAATATTCACACTCTCCGGACGAGGAAGACGATAGTGCAACATAAGAGGCCTCGGCAATCGAGACCTTGCCACCAAGTACCCCGGTAGTGGGACTGGGATCGACTACCCTCGAGCTGGGCATCAATACAGCAGGAGACCCAAGCTATTGTGCCTCATCTCTCCTCTCTTGAGCTGAAGAAGACCCTGGTTGAGTTGAGACCCCTGAAATCTCAACATCATCCCTTCCCACCAGGTCAGCCTCAAGTTGCTCAGCCTCATCAGTTACAGTGGGATCATCAGCAAGCACCCCTTCTTCTAAGATCACGGGACCCCTGCTGCGCAATCCACGAGGCCGAACAAGGGGGGTTTCATCTTTCTCCTCCTCTTCCTCCCTCTGCTCCTCAACACCGGAAGGGACGGCCTCGGACATGGAAGTTTCAGCCCCTGAGTCTTTCCTGGCCCTCTTCGGGGCAGGCTCAACCTGGAGAGTAGCGCCATGAAGACGTTTAGGCACCGCCCGTCGATACCTTCTAGCAGGCTGCTCCCTAGGTGCTGCTGCCCTCGGCTCCACCTCTATCTCCCCTCTGGCTTCTTTCTTAGCTGCCTGGTATTCATCGATACCTCGCATGCGCTTGTTGGACGCCAATTTCTCCTCACAGGACGCATTAATGCTCTTAATGCATAAGCGCTCCATTGAGTAGCCAGGTATCTTGCTAGCCTGGGAGTACCAGGTACAGAAACCAAGGCTTGCGTAACAGTTTGGCGTCTTATGAGGCAAGCTAAAAGAGCCTTTGTCCCCCCAGCCACGCTGTAATACCAGGCCCGAGCACCTTCAAATAAATTTTCACTGAAGGCGAGTTGGGCGTTAGGGTTGCCGATATACAGTTGATCGTAACCGAACTGTCAGAAAAAACGATTCGGCATATAAGGCTCAATTGTGCATGAGTTCCCTTGCCGGAAGAGCAGATACCCGGGCCGAACGTTAATAAGCCACCAGAAGACTCCCGATGGCAACCTCGTGAAGTCGTCCGGACCCACAATGTCGGCAAATTTATCCCCATAAGCAGCATCGGTAATCTCGTGGAAACAGCGGTTGAGATGGTAATTCGAAACGTTCAGAATACATTTCTGAACGTAGAACATATAGTTGTTGGACCAGCTCGAGCTCTCCAGCTGCTGCACAAAAGGGACAAACCCCTCGGATCAAGACACTGGCGTCATCAATGAGGGGCAGTGCATAACGTACCAAGCCATTAGATACGTGTAGGGAAGCTCGATCCGGGGGTTGGGAGTCTTTACTCTCGGCCTCCCCTCCGAGTCAACCTCAGGTCTACCTTGAGAGTCGACGATGGTCTCCACTTTGCACAGGCTCTGAGTCAGGGCCCGTAATCCACTTTGAATTCCAGCCACCATTGCTGGAAGGAGAGCGATAGATCTACCGCAGGCTAACAGGACTGCCGAGTACACCACATCAGCAATAATCACTTCATGCGGCAGTGTTGGCACTACGCAGCGCTTCAGCCACAGCATGAGGAAGCCCGCCAGTAATGCTCGGTCAGAAATGGGGACCCGGGCTTGATGATGGAAACTTTCGAAAACCGTATCAGGTTTGAAAGTGTCC
The DNA here is from genome assembly GCA_038442645.1 of Agave tequilana. Taxonomy (NCBI): domain Eukaryota; kingdom Viridiplantae; phylum Streptophyta; class Magnoliopsida; order Asparagales; family Asparagaceae; genus Agave; species Agave tequilana. Next base: position 258,643 of record JAVJIF010030611.1, on the reverse strand, counting down.
TCATTCGACTTTGTGGTATAAGAACTCACAGAGGCATCAATCCTCTCGGCGATTTCTTCGTCGGAGCGGGAGCTAGAATGGTCACTGAGTGATCTTTCTCAGTTATACCATTAAACAGGTAGCTCACCCAAGACATCTGCTTAACTCCCCTAGTCCTCCAGGAGGTTATTTGACTGCAGATGTGGAAGTGACACAACACTTCCCAGTAGGTCTCATATATCTGAGGGCACTCTTTCCTCAAGAGATGAAGTGGGAACATATTCTTCATAGGGGACATCTCCCATGACCAGCCTCAAAACTTCATATAGTTCATGCAGGGCGAGCCCCATTTCTCCGACCGGGGTAAAGAATGTCCCCGTCAAAGGGTTGTAGTGCTCCAGGATCCCATAAAAATTGTAGGAGCTCGGCGGGATGCCGTATTGCACAGCCCGACCGCATGACGCAATCCTACTTGTTCCAACAGAGCTCCGAGTTTGGCGAGGACAAAGCCCACCATCTTGCCCCACCAGGACTTATCGGAAGAATGAACCCACCCAAGCGGGCGAAAGTCAACGAGAAAGTCACCCCTTACCTTCATGAATTGATTAATGAAGGTAGTGCCGACCTGAGGGGTTCCCCTACTGGGTACTCAGACCTGGGTAATCCAGGAAACAAGCCAAAAACTTCCCTCCTGTGTCCGCCAGAGTGTACCTTCCTGGCACCCAGTATGCCGAGAGAGACACTGGGAACAGATCGGGTAAGCTCCCATTCCATTGCCCGGGGGACAGACATGTGCTGAAGATAGAATAAGGGATACATTCTCTCCATATTGGGAAGAAAGAATTTCCTACCCCCTATCTGGCGAAGCCACTTGTAATCGTCGTCATGCAAGATGCTACCACCCTTGCCAATGTTGTCCCCAAAGAAGAAGACGGGTTTCTTTAACGGAATACGCGAATCCGTCTCAATTTTGCGTCGGTCATAATTTCCTGGAAGGTCCTCGTGTCGACCTTGGAGATCCTCTCCCTTCGCTCCTTCGACTTGTCGGTAGTCACGGGAGCAGTCCTCTGCAACACGAAGGTCAGATTGCGGTGAGCACCGCCTACGTGCCCGAAGTGACATTTCTTGGAGAGAGGGTTGGAGGAATATCGCACTGCAAAAGAAAATAATACTTGATCAGAAATCTGAAAGAAAATGATCAAGTATTTACAACTCAAACGCAGGAATGGATCCAGACGCGAAAATTATCAAAATCTGCGTCCAGACCCGAAGACCGCGAGGCTAGTATGGAGCCCGCGTTTTAAATCCGAGACTAATGAGATAATTTCTAAATATTGGGCTTAGACGCAAGAGTCATAAGAAATCTGCGTTTGAATCTTTCACACTTAGAAATATTCTAAGTGTTGAATCCAAAATGCAAGGCTCATTGGGGCCTTGTGTTCAACAAGCAAACGCAGATTTTAGCAGATAAAAGAAGCTGAGGTCATCAACCTGCGCCCTGTTGATCGACTCAAAAAACTGCGCCTGACGATTAAACATGGGCTTGAGCCCGCGTTGGCGGTTCATATTCAAAAGGACTTTAAGAGTCCAAAGAACTCTATAAACCCTTTTAATGGTGGAAATCAAGTCCGATGGTTTTCTTTACCTGAAATAGGGGTTTCCTGCATGAAGGAACCGCCCATCTGAGTCTCAGGGACGACCGCCTTTGAAGACGAAGCAGTATGCTTGGCCTTCGGTGCCATTGCGATCAAGGATCCGATGTTAGATGAAGGAAAAGAGAACAAAAGAAGCTCCTTTCTTAAACCCTAACAGATGCACACGAAGACGGAGAAGAGTCTAATGATGACTCTTCAAGGACTGTTGCCTTTTATAGGCACAGTGATTCGCAAAGATACGCGGCGCTTGGCTCGACGCCTAATCACCGCCTGACGCGTGGACAGCGCATTAAAGGCAGCGTGAAGTTCACACGCCAAAAAGAAGATGTCCCCTCAATTCTGTAGGACACGTGGCAACATACTCACAGCACGGATTCGCATTCAACAACCGCGTCTTCGTCCCAAGAGACGTGTCCCTCCGACGGACGCACCTTCTCAACTAGGCCAAAGTTGCGTCTGCTTCACAGAGTAAAAGCCGCGTCTTTATCCCAAAAGACGCGTCCTTCCAAAAATTGCATCCTTTCAACCCGGCCAAAGGCGCGTCTACCTCATGGAGTAACAGTCGCATTGACATCCTAAAAGATGCACCCCTATAGAAGGCGCGTCTTTAAAGCAATACTACCCCTGCGTCCACAGAACTGGCGGTCAGTCCTTGCTTCTGCAATTCAGTTCAATAGTACACTGGCACAAGCAGACGACTGCCCACCCTTGGTTTAAAGTACACCAACGACAAACTCAAAGCATCGGGGAGGTTTAGACTGTGTATCTAGACACTCAACACGATCAATTTTGGCGGCTTCAAAGAGTTTCACAGTACACTCACGAAGACCATACTCCAAACAAGATCAAGCCCGGAGCATTGTCAGTCCAGTCACAAGGGTGAATTTAGCTAGAGTCTAAAGTATTTCAAAATCCGTCCCAGCTAACTGCGGAATATCGAAAACTTTGGAGGGGGTTCTGTAGGTTGTCTAAAGATCAATAAAAGACAAGTCACTAAAAAGCAGAGTTCCAAGCTCCAGACGCAGGGCTAATCACAGCCCCACTGCAGCGCCAAGGCGCGAGGGTTGAAACCCGCGTCTCAGCTCAGCAGCACTGCAGCACCAAGGCGCGAGGGTCGAAACCCGTGTCTCAGCAGCACTGCAGCGCCAAGGTGCGAGGGTCGAAACCCGCGTCTCAGCCCGACAGCACTGCGACACCAAGGCGCGTGGGTCAAAACCCGCGTCTCAGTTATAACTTCCCTTGTTATGGGGTCAATCACCACCCACATAATGAGGAAGTTAGCCCCCATTGTGGAGTGTTTTTAGGGGGCACGTTCACCCCTGAAATCTCTATAAATAGCCCCGTCCTATGACAGATAGAGAGGGAAACATACAGGGACACGGACGCATATAAAAAGAGAGAGGGAGACAGAGAAGGAAAGAGAGTCCAACTCTTCAGTTAACTTGCTGCATACAAGTTAATCTTTGCCTACAATCTCTTTGAGATTTCTGGTCGACAGAGCTGTGTTACTCCGTCCACCATCCGGAGAGAAGATCCCCAGAAGTTCTCGACGTTTACCCGGTCAACGGAAAACAAGATTCACTTTCCATCACCACTTGAAGAACCCAGCACTAAACAAAGGGGAGATTCATGATTCAACATCTCCCCTCCCTTGTAGTCGGGACATTAGTTTGTTGTAAACTTTTAATTGATTTAAGGAAACTTTACATGAACCATTCTCCGTACCAAACACTTAGTCCGTGGGATCTCCAGTCGCTAAGTGAGGTTTCTATTAAGCTGACTCGGTAAGGTTAGACTTTTAGACCTATTCTCCTCGATGCGCAGTTTATATGCTCTCCACTTAAACCTTTGGTAAGAGGATCCGCTAAATTATCTTTTGATGAGACAAAGTCAATAGAGATAATTCCATTTGAGAGCAACTGCTTAACAGTATTATGTCTACGACGAATATATTTAGACTTACCGTTATATATAACATTTTGTGCCCTAGATATAGCTGCTTGATTATTGCAGTGTATGCATATAGCGGGCACTGGCTTTTGCCATAATAGTATATCTTTCAAAAATTATCGAAGCCATTCTGCCTCTTTTTTGGCCTTATCTAAGCTATGAATTCGGATTCCATAGTGGAACGGGCAATACATGTTTGTTTGAAAGATTTTCAAGATACCGCTGCTCCTCCTAGAATAAATACATATCCGCTAGTTGATTTTTATTCCTAAGAATCTGCAATCCAATTAGCATCATTGTATCCTTCAAGTATAGGTGGATACTATCTATATCTCAAGGCATATTCCTTGGTATGTGATACGTAACGCAATCTCGTAGTAGAGAAGTCTAATGATCATCACTATGATTGCTAGTGTATCTGCATTACTTGCTTACAGCGTAAGCAATATCGGGTCTAGTGCAATTCATTAAATACATTAGACTTCCGATAATTTGAGAATACTCCAACTGGCATACTCCAGTTCATGTATTCTTACAAAGGTGGAGTGTGGGAGAAAAAAATTTGTATTCTTCTTTATCCCATGATCCTTGAATCTTTCTATCATCTTATCCACGTAGTGAGATTGAGATAGACTAATTCCATCTGGTGTTTTGTGATTTTAATTCCTAAAATTACATCTGCAACTCCTAGATCCTTCATGTCAAAATTGTTGGATAACATTTTCTTAGTGGACTTAATAATTTCAATATTAGTCCCAAGTATCAACATGCCCTCTACATAAAGACAAACAATGATACATGCATTTCTAACTGTTTTAGTATAAACATACCTATCGTATTCATTGATAGTGAATCCATCTTTGATCATGACACTATCAAATTTCTCATGCCATTATTTTGGAGCCTGCTTTAGACCGTATAAGGATTTTACCAATTTACACACTTTGTGTTCTTGGCCCTTGACTATAAATCCTTCAGGTTGCTCCATATATATTTCTTCATTTAATCACTATTTAAGAATGCAGTTTTGACATCCATTTGATGAATATCTAGGTTATGCAATACTGCAATTGCAATCAACACCGAATGAAGGTTATTCGTGTTACTGGTGAATAAGTATCGAAGTAGTCAAGTCCTAAGGATTGTCGATAGCCCTTGGCTACTAATCTAGCCTTATACTTATTGATAGATCCATCCGGGTTTAATTTTCTTTTGAAAATCCACTTACACCCAATTGGTTTACTGCCATGAGGCAAGTTTGCCAATTCCCAAGTATGATTACTTAGTATGGATTTTATTTCGCTATTTATAGCTTCTTTCTACATTTGTACTTCTGGGGTAGACTTAGCCTCTTTAAATGTTTGACGGCTCGCTTTCAATAGCGTATGTTATGAAATCTGAACCAAAAGATTTTAAAATTCTAGATCTCTAACTTCTTCTTGGTTCAATTTTCGCATTAACAATTAGTTTCTCGGGGCTTTCGTCCCTGAATGTCATCTCATGTGTTCTATTCTCAGAAGTCTTATCTGTTTCTCATTTGTGTGGAAAGATGTCTTCAAAGAACACATCATCTCTAGATTCGATAATCATGTTTACATGAATATCTGATATTTCTGATTTATGAACCAGAAATCTGTAGGCACTACTATTCAAGGCATAGCATATGAATATGCAGTCCACAGTTCTTGCTCCCAACTTAGTCTTTTTAGGTAATGGTGCTAGTACCTTTGCAAGGCACCCCCACATTTTGAGGTAATAATAGGAAGGTGTCTTTCCATGCCATAACTCAATTGGTATAAGATCAAGTTTCTTGTGGGGTATTCTATTTAGAATATAATTTGAAATTAATAGAGCTTCCCCCCACAAGTTCTGCGGAGCTTCAGAACTTACGAGCATGGAATTGACCATCTCCTTCAAAGTTTTGTTCTTCCGTTCAGTAATTTTATTTTGCTGAGGAGTATATGGTGCTGTTGTTTGATAGATTATACCAAATTTAGCACATAACTCACTAAATTATTTGATTCATATTATCCGTCTCTATCGAATTTTAGAATCTTGATATTCTTGTTGAGTTGATTATCAACTTCGGCTTTATATGTTATAAACAAATTCATTGCTTCATCCTTACTGTTTAAAAGATACACATAGCAGTATCTTATACAGTCATCAATAAAAGTAATAAAATACTTTTTCCCACCTCTAGTTGGCATAAACTTCAAGTCACACAGATCGCTATGAATTAACCCTAAAGGTTCTGTATTTCGATTAATTGAGTGAAATGAATTTTTCGCTAACTTGGTCTCAACACAAATTTCACACTTACGAATTTTTCCAAGTTGAGTTTAGGAATATATCCTAGATTAGACAAGTTTTTTAATGACTTGTAATTTACATGCCCTAATCTAGCATGCCATAAAGTAGGAGACTCAAGCAAATAAACAGAAAATTTTTCTTTATTTATAAGCTTTGGGTACAAATACACAGACTTTTTGTCCACCACTGCAACATTGGCTTTAAAAAGTCCATCAACAAGATAACCCTTTCTCACATACATCCCACCTTAGTAAGTACAAATTTATCTGATTCAAAAACCATTCTAAATCCTTTCTTACTAAGTATTGATCCAGAGATCAGATTCTTGCGGATATCTGGAACATTTAGCATATCGTTCAGAGTAAGCTCTTTCCCAGATGTCCACTTCAGGATGACCTTTCCTTTTCCTTCAACCTTGGAGACGGCTAAGTTTCCCATGAAGAGTTGCTCATCTTGCTCTAGTTTTTGATGTGCCGAGTAGCCCCAGTGTCTACCCACCAATCCTTATTGTTGGTCGTCAGATTCACTTCTTACGCCACAGCTGAAAGGCTTGGCGACGCATGGTCGATCAGGTTTGCCTGTGGATGGTTCTTCTTGTTCTTTTTGAGACGGCTACGACATTCATTCGCCTTATGTCCTTCTTTGTTGCATATGTAGAAGGTTCCCTTGAAGCGCATGTTCTTGCCTTCTTGGACATTACCTTTGTACCCTTGGGCAGTCTTCTTCCGCTTTAAGCCTTTGGAAGCAGATACTTTCCCCTTTGAGTCTTCGATCACATTGGCCTTGGCTTCATAGGAGTTCTTACTGCTCCTTTTCTCGGACTTTCGGTTGTCCTCCTCCATTCGAAGCCTCACAATGAGATCTTCCAACTTCAGCTCCTTGCACTTGTGCTTCAGGTAGCTCTTGAAATCTCTCCACGCAGGTGGGAGTTTCTCCACGATAGTAGCAACCTGAAAAGTTTCAGGCAGAATCATACCTTCGGCCTCTATCTCGTGCAAGATAAGTTGGAACTCTTGCACCTGACTGATCACAGTCTTATTGTCCACCATCTTGTACTCCAGAAATCGTCTTACGATGAACTTTTTGGTGCCAGCATCCTCAGTTTTGTACTTCTTATCAAGACTGGCCCATAACTTCTTTGCCGTTGTGATAAGACTGTAGACATTGTAAAGAGAGTCATCCAGTCCATTCAAAATATAGTTTCGGCAAAGGAAGTCACCTTGAGTCCATGCATCAACTGTAAGGACTGAGTCCCAATCAGTTCCGAGTTCTGGTGGATCTTCTTGCAAGAATTTGGCCAGATACAGAGTGGTCAAGTAGAAGAGCATCTTCTGTTGCCACTTCTTGAATTCTGTGCCATCAAATTTTCCTGGCTTCTCCAGCTTCGGGTTAGGAAGTGGAGTAGGCATCAAAGTTTGTATCTGCATGTTTGGTGCCTTGCTTGAGCTGTCTTGATTAGTCTCAGACATTTTCTACAAGTTCAAGCAGAACAGAAGTAAGAAACTTCAGATAATTGTCTTAAGATTATTAGTTTCTAGGATCAATCTACAACTAATCAATATCACTGAAATATCACCGATCTAATTGGCCAGGTCGGTTAATATCAGGTAGGAGATTTTCTGTTCAATAGAACGTTCCTTAATTAAAGAACCACCTTTCAATTACCTTCCTTAGTTAAACGCCAATTAGACTGGTATAAGTCAGTCTCAATATACTGAATATCAATATAACCCCCTGTATAAAGAAAATTAATTCACTTATACAGTACTTGGAGTGAGGTACGCTTATAGCGAATCTCCTTAAGACAATTACATCCCCTGCAACGGTGCTAACGGGATACTGGACGCTGGTCTCCTAAGATAAAATACTCCTTTACGGTATTTGGATAGCACTACCAAATCACCGTACGGTCAAACCGTAGTTAACCAGTACCTTCACAGGATTATCAAAGCAGCAGGACCAAGACAAATTTCAGGGAGAATATTTGTCTTTACTTTGGAGGAGCACCCACTGAGAGAAAGAAGGAAGTTAGTAGAATATTCTTCTTTGGAAGTCACAGATTCAGACAACAATTCTATTAAAGAATCTATTGAATTTTCTGAGCCTTCTTTCAGGACGAATTTTGCAGAATCTCTTGAAAGTCGCTTCGGAATCTGAGTTGCAGAATTCTCACTTCCTGATGGAAGTCACTTCGAACTTAAGTTGCAAAAAACCCACTTCAGAATGCAGAGGAAGAACTTCTTTTCTCCTGTATTGCTTTTGTTGTGTGTTTGTTGTGTTTTGTTGTGTGTTTTAGTTTGAGAAAATGGAACGCTATTTATAGCGCTCCGGGAGGGATAAAAGTGTCCGAACCCAACTGAATTGTTGCAATGGTTCGTTCCGAACCCAACTGAACCGTTGCAACGGTTCGTTCCGAATAGCAACCGTAATAACCGCCCAACTGTTCGCGGCGGTTTGCTGACAGCAGTTGCGCTAGGCGGTTTGGATCCGGATGGTGGAGTGGGTATGATCCGCGGTAACTCATACCCGTAAGACCCGGTTCAAAAAGAACCGGACTGGGTAGGGAATTCGAACCCGAGCCCGAGCCCGGCACCAGTCGGTCGCTGCCGCCGCCACCGGCGGCGCGCGCGCACGTGCGGGCATGGTGTCCCCCTAATCGCGCGCGAAACTCCAAGTACCCAAAAGACATACCCTTTGTTCCCATTTTTCTCTATTTAAACCCTTCAGACTTTCATCCCATGGCCAATGTAGGACTAAATGCTTTTAGTTACCTTTAGTCCCATTTTGACTTTGAATTAGGCAAACTCTAGACTTGAATTGCTCATTCATTCGAAGTCAGAATTGAACATGTGACTATACCACGTTCATCCCTAATGGAAGGAGAACACACTCCAACCATTATCCAATTGATTCAATCACTGGATCTCGCTGTAATTCAACTCAAAGATTCACATTTATTTTTCATATTTCTAACAGAAGTAAGCCAAGTTTGAGCTGAGCCATGTTAAATCTTCATGTTCTTTCTTTTTGCTCTTTTGTTTAGGTATTGTTAGTTTGCTTTACAATAATATTTTTTTTGCAAGTATCGTCATATTACTAAATTCCACAAATGTCGATCCTCAAAGTAACAATTGGTATTAGAGCACTGATTTGTTACAACAATATGAACTTAAAAATACATGAATATTATGGTGTGTAATACATTAGCATGAATATGGAACTTGTGCATACCTATTGTATGTATTTATATGCATGCATGATGTAACACCCGCTCCCGGAATACGTACTTAGTTGCGTATTCAGATTTTTCGATCGTATTTTCGATTTACTTCTTGTATTTGTTTTGTATTATGAATTATTTATATGAACGTTTTGTCTTGGATTTGGATTCGTGGACTCGGAGTCAGCCCTAGTCTGAACCGAGGGCCCGATCCTAGAGTATTACTCGATTGGGCATTCGGTATTCCGATTTGACCGATTTCAATTTTAAACATCATTTTCCAATATTCTAGATTTTCTATGATTTTCTGGAATTTTCCTCAATTAAATTGGAAATCTTCAAAACCGGTGTCGGCCAGTGCCGCTGACCGATTCCCGGATTTTTAATTTACAAACTAATTGGAATTACTAAAAGTGTCTTTAGACATTATTTCTTAAAATCATATTTTCTATCTAAATACTTTTCTGAGGATTTTATGAATTTATGAAAATTCCACCGGAGTCGGTATCGGCCAGTATCGGCGGTTGACTTCCGGATTTTTAATTTGAAAACGGGATTTTATTTCTGAAAACCGATTTCATATTATTCCTCAGGATGACGTTTTCTACCTCCGGGTATTTTTGGGGATTTTTCCGGAACAGTCGATTTTCGCGACCATATTATAATATTATTATTTTACCTTTTCTTTCTTCCTTTTTCTTTCCTTTCTTTTCTTTCCCGCCAACTCCAGCGCCGGCCCAGCAACCCACTCCCCTCCACGTGGGCCCGGTCACCTCCCCATCACATCCCCATCACTATCACTCTCTTTCTCCTTTTCTTTTTCTTTTTCTTTCCTTTTTCTTTCTTTCCTTCTTCACTTTTGTCCCTTCTTCTTCTTCTTCTTTTCTTCTTCTCCTTGACGACCAGCGCCCAAGCATGACCACCGGCGCCACCACCGCCGGCCACCCTAGGCCGACCACCCCTTCTTCCACAACTCCTCTCCACACCAACACCATCTTCAATCTCAATCAACCACCAACAACCTTCAATTTCCACCAAACCCATCCACAATCCACTTCCATCTTCTCTAAAATTCTCCCTCACCACCATCAAATTCTCCCCTTTAACTACTCCATCACCACCTCCTCCACCTTCTCCAACTTCCCAACACCACCAATCACCACCACAACCACCACAACCACCATCTTCCACCTCCATCAAAACAACCACCACCAAAATAACAACCCAACGCCTCCCCTCCTTCTCCTCCACCCCGGGCGCGCGCGCGGCCTCCCCGGCGGCGCCGCCGCCGCCAGGCCGCCGGCCACCGCCGGCGGCCGGCCACCCACCTCCCTCCTCCTTCTTCTTTCTTTCTTTCATCTCTTTCAATTCATTCCCTAATTAAAACAAAGATTCCCCTCTTTCCTAAAATACCCCCACTTCATTCCAAAAACTACTTCCCTCTATTTACATCAATACCCCACTCCTTTAAATCCCAATTTTATTTCAAAATACACCTCACTTTCCCTCTCTTTTTCCTACAACTTTCTCCTCTCTCTCTTCCTGGTTCCTCTTCCTGTTCGTCTTCTCCTTTTGGGAAATGACTCTTATCAGGGCCGGCCACTCCTTTTGGATTGGGCCGTGCTCTTCTTCGTCGGCAAGACTCAAGGGCCGGCCACTCCTTTTGGATTGGGGCCGTGCTCTTCTTCGTCGGCAAGACTCAAGGGCCGGCCACTCCTTTTGGATTAGGGCCGCGTTCTTCTCCGTTGGCAAGACTTAGGGCCGGCCAATCCTTTTGGATTGGGGCCGCGTTCTTCTCCGTTGGTAAGACTTAGGGCCGGTACCCTCCTTTTGGATTGGGGCCGAACTTCCCTTCGTCGGGCGCGGCAAGGAATCATGTCGGCGAGTGATTTTCCTCGCCAAGACTTTCCTAACGCGGATCTCACCCCGCGTCTAGGCAATCCCTTAACGCGCTTCGCGCGTTTCTGTATTAACGCGACGCAGAACCCACGTCCGCGTCCGTGTTTCCCTCGCGTCCGCACTTGAACGCGGACCTCGCGTTTGAGGCATCTATGCGACGCGATTCCTGCGTCTGTGATTCCCGCGTTTGTAATTCCTGCGTTTGCTAATCTCGCGACGCGACTCCCGCGTCTGGGATTACCGCGTCTGCTATTTCTGCGACGCGACTCCCGCATCTGCGAACCCCGCGTCTCACTTTCCAAGCCCGCGTCTCCCTGTTACTCTTTCTCTCTCCTCTTCACTTTCTCTCTCTTCATAATTATATATTATTTTATGGAGCGTGCGCAAGTCCCCTGGATTCTAGACTTTCGGCTTTCCGGTGATTTAGGCGAGTGATCTCGCTATCCTCTTGCCTTACTATTTTATTGGTTAAGCGAGTGTTCTCGCTCTCGCCTCCATTTGGGTTTCCCCGCTTCGTCGCGTCGACATGTGTTTTACTCCATGTTTTCATGTATTATGTATTGGGCTGAGTCCCTGGATTTGTGTATGGCCGAGTGCCAATATCTGGACATGTATTGCTCTGTGACGAATGCTTGTATCATGGTAGTTTATTTATTGTTCATGCGGTACTAACATTGCAGGTCTCTCAGTCTTCAACCTCCGGTCACTCACTATCTCGAAAGAGAGGTGATTGGGACCGTCAGGTTTCCCAGTGCAGCCTCCAGTCACTCACTATCTCGAAAGGGAAGTGATTGGGATCGGCAGGTCTCCCAGCTCCGCTTGGTTGTGCTCAGCTACTATTCTGCCACATATCATTACTTCGTACCTGTCCTTTACATGCTACTGTTTAACACATTATGTCACCTGGCAACTGATTTGTTATCATCTGATACCTGGCATGCTACTACTTGGCTAGACCTCTTGTTATGACATGACTTGCCACCAGACTACTATCAACCTCTTGACATGATTGGTTACCTGCCTCCTGTTATGCCTGTTATGTACCCCTGTTATATTAATACTTGACCTTGTGATTATCATGTTTACGGGAATCCTGACCTGTTATCCTGAATGGAACTAAGTGCCACACGGAATAAAGTGCCACATCACACACGTGGTGGGGCCACCTCTTGAATCCGTGGGGGCCACCTCTAGAATCCATTCCCCTCAGAACAAAGTGCCACATGGAACAAAGTGCCACACCACACATATGGTGGGGGCCACCTCTTGAATCTGTGGGGGCCACCTCTTGAATCTGTAGGGCCATCTCCTGCCTGTACCTGACCTGTTATCCTGTATTCTATACAGTGACCTGTACTCCTGAACTCCTGATCATGTCCTGCTCCTGTTATTTCCGTGAATTGATACTTGCTTGATAAATCATAATAATACAACTTGCACCTGGTTTGGGGGAAACTGATGGGCCCTGATTAATCATGTTTAAGGTGGTCTTATCGAGCCGCGCGTGGCCAAATACTTGAGGGATCTCCTGGCGGCCACCAGGGATTCCGTGGGGTGTGCTGGCACCCCTACTCCTGATCATTCCTGCCGAGTATGCACATGCCCTAGGCCTATTTCTATGGGATCTGCGATACTCTATTCCTGTTCGGGCGTCCATAAGTCCCGGTACCTAGCGGTACGTTCCGGCTCAGCACCGGATACTCCTGAACCGTTGTCCCAGGCATATACGGGGCCCATCCGAAACATGATTCATCGATCTTTATCAGTTTCCAAATAACTGGCTATATAAGTTGTGAGTGGAAGTATGTGGGAATGGGACACATACTGAAGCTTGGAACTTAGGCGGCCCCAATAATAATAATAATGAGCTATGTGAATCTGTTGTGTTGTTTTGTAACTCGGATTGTATGCGCTTGGATTACGGTGACATGAGATAAAGGTATATAGATGAGGGTTTCCTTGTTTGGATTATTCCTTCGAGGTACTAGTCTCATGGAGCCTAACCTAAGTGTCTACGATTGGTTTTGCTCGTAATCGGCTTTACATCGGTTTTAACGGTTTTATCGGTTTTATCGGTTTTATGTTAGTTTAGGAGATATCTAGTGGTGCCTGATATGATTCCTGTTATGACTCCTGTTATTCCTATTATGATTCATGTTATGATTCCTGTTATGTACTCCTGTTATAACCTACCTGTCTCTTGTTCTTATCTGATCATATCATGAGTACTTCCTACTTGATATCGTTTGTTTTATGCACACTTGTGCTCATCCTGACTCGCCACTTGGCTTTCACATCACACTCGCCTGGGGAGTTTCATCTGACTCCCCTGGATCCTCATGTCCAGGTCATGGAGCTTGGAGCGTGTGGATTCCCCTAGTTGCTGATCAGAGTAGCGCAGCTGAAGCGTGGATCTCAGCAGATCATCCGAAGCTCTATCCTTCCAGGCCCCCTGTGTGCCTCTCGAGTTTTCCTTTTGTAAACTCGTGAGTGCCCTAGTACTGTTCCTACTTGTACATCTCCTTGTATTCTCGCATTTGCGCCATTCTGGTGATGTAATATTATTGTAATATTTGTCACCTCTGGTGATAACTTTGTAATTGTACTCATGTGTTGGAATGTATAATGCACCACTTGCTTCCGTACTCTGATTCTTGCCTGTACTGATGCTTAGCGTATATACGTGAAGGTACTTCTGACTTGCGTATATACGTTGCAGTAATGTCTCCGTATCCGCCAGGATCGGGGCGTTACAGGTTGGTATCAGAGCTTAGGCTCTCACCTCCTCAGTACGTCCAGATGGCAAATTAATGGTAAAGAAATTTGCAACTGGAATGCATGAGTCCTGGTTATACACTCCAACTACAAGTACAGAGTTATCTATTCATTCTTGATCATCTTTCCTTGGATTCCTAATCCCTTCCATCTTTACCCTGTTTTGGTTTTTCGAAGCCTTATACCAACTTAAGATATGAATAGACTAGAAAGGTAGCGGCTGGCAATGAATGAAGCTATTATGTGGTCTCTTCGGTCAACTCTATGAAGCTCGGTATTCTTTGGATTGATCCTAATCGGATTATCTTTTAGAAATCAGTAATCGGGATTCTCTACGGGTATTCTATATCTCGGCTATATCTCTCAGAGTGATCGATGCCTGGCATTCGGAATTCTCAATTATCGGTCTTCTTTATTATGCTCAGAACTATCAGGGTTTTCTTTATCTTCAGTATTCTGACTTATTCCCAGAGCAACATCAAGTATACAGTACAGCGGGAATTCTATTGCAAAGATGCGTTATCAGTCGGTATTATTCAGCATCGTTCAGAGATTTATACAGTCAGAAGTGCAGAGAACGTCTATATTCTGACTATTGATCAGTCAACTTGAGGGCCCTACCTATAGTGCTTCATATCTTAATTGGTATAATTCCACCCTTGTTCCCTTGTGTTCATTTTACCCCTTACAGAAATTGCGAGGACGCAATTTTTTGTAAGGTGGATGGAATGTAACACCCCGCTCCCGGAATACGTACTTAGTTGCGTATTCAGATTTTTCGATCGTATTTTTCGATTTACTTCTTGTACTTGTTTTGTATTATGAATTATTTATATGAACGTTTTGTCTTGGATTTGGATTCGTGGACTCGGAGTCAGCCCTAGTCTGAACCGAGGGCCCGATCCTAGAGTATTGCTCGATTTGGGCATTCCGGTATTCCGATTTGACCGATTTCAATTTTAAACATCATTTTCCAATATTCTAGATTTTTTATGATTTTCTGGAATTTTCCTCAATTAAATTGGAAATCTTCAAAACCGTGTCGGCCAGTGCCGCTGACCGATTCCCGAATTTTTAATTTACAAACTAATTGGAATTACTAAAAGTGTCTTTAGAAATCATTTCTTAAAATCATATTTTCTACCTAAATACTTTTTCTGAGGATTTTATGAATTTATGAAAATTCCACCGGAGTCGGTATCGGCCAGTATCGGCGGTTGACTTCCGGATTTTTAATTTGAAAACGGGATTTTATTTCTGAAAACCGATTTCATATTATTCCTCAGGATGACGTTTTCTACCTCCGGGTATTTTTGGGGATTTTTCCGGAACAGTCGATTTTCGCGACCATATTATAATATTATTATTTTACCTTTTCTTTCTTCCTTTTCTTTCCTTTCTTTTCTTTCCCGCCAACTCCAGTGCCGGCCCAGCAACCCACTCCCCTCCACGTGGGCCCGGTCACCTCCCCATCACATCCCCATCACTATCACTCTCTTTCTCCTTTTCTTTCTTTTTCTTTCCTTTTTCTTTTCTTTCCTTCTTCACTTTTCTCCCTTCTTCTTCTTCTTCTTTTTCTTCTTCTCCTTGACGACCAGCGCCCAAGCATGACCACCGGCGCCACCACCGCCGGCCACCCTAGGCCGACCACCCCTTCTTCCACAACTCCTCTCCACACCAACACCATCTTCAATCTCAATCAACCACCAACAACCTTCAATTTCCACCAAACCCATCCACAATCCACTTCCATCTTCTCCAAAATTCTCCCTCACTACCATCAAATTCTCCCCTTTAACTACTCCATCACCACCTCCTCCACCTTCTCCAACTTCCCAACACCACCAATCACCACCACAACCACCACAACCACCATCTTCCACCTCCATCAAAACAACCACCACCAAAATAACAACCCAACGCCTCCCCTCCTTCTCCTCCACCCCGGGCGCGCGCGCGGCCTCCCCGGCGGCGCCGCCGCCGCCGCCAGGCCGGCCGGCCACCGCCGGCGGCCGGCCACCCACCTCCCTCCTCCTTCTTCTTTCTTTCTTTCATCTCTTTCAATTCATTCCCTAATTAAAACAAAGATTCCCCTCTTTCCTAAAATACCCCCACTTCATTCCAAAACTACTTCCCTCTATTTACATCAATACCCCACTCCTTTAAATCCCAATTTTATTTCAAAATACACCTCACTTTCCCTCTCTTTTTCCTACAACTTTCTCCCTCTCTCTCTTCCTGGTTCCTCTTCCTGTTCGTCTTCTCCTTTTGGGAAATGACTCTTATCAGGGCCGGCCACTCCTTTTGGATTGGGGCCGTGCTCTTCTTCGTCGGCAAGACTCAAGGGCCGGCCACTCCTTTTGGATTGGGGCCGTGCTCTTCTTCGTCGGCAAGACTCAAGGGCCGGCCACTCCTTTTGGATTGGGGCCGCGTTCTTCTCCGTTGGCAAGACTTAGGGCCGGCCACTCCTTTTGGATTGGGGCCGCGTTCTTCTCCGTTGGCAAGACTTAGGGCCGGTACCCTCCTTTTGGATTGGGCCGAACTTCCCTTCGTCGGGCGCGGCAAGGAATCTTGTCGGGGAGTGATTTTCCTCGCCAAGACTTTCCTAACGCGGATCTCACCCCGCGTCTAGGCAATCCCTTAACGCGCTTCGCGTATTTCTGTATTAACGCGACGCAGAACCCACGTCCGCGTCCGTGTTTCCCTCGCGTCCGCACTTGAACGCGGACCTCGCGTTTGAGGCATCTATGCGACGCGATTTCCTGCGTCTGTGATTCCCGCGTTTCTAATTCCTGCGTTTGCTAATCTCGCGACGCGACTCCCGCGTCTGGGATTACCGCGTCCGCTATTTCTGCGACGCGACTCCCGCATCTGCGAACCCGCGTCTCACTTTCCAAGCCCGCGTCTCCCTGTTACTCTTTCTCTCTCCTCTTCACTTTCTCTCTCTTCATAATTATATATTATTTTATGGCGCGTGCGCAAGTCCCCTGGATTCCAGACTTTCGGCTTTCGGTGATTTAGGCAAGTGATCTCGCTATCCTCTTGCCTTACTATTTTATTGGTTAAGCGAGTGTTCTCGCTCTCGCCTCCATTTGGGTTTCCCCGCTTCGTCGGGTCGACATGTGTTTTACTCCATGTTTTCATGTATTATGTATTGGGCTGAGTCCCTGGATTTGTGTATGGCCGAGTGCCAATATCTGGACATGTATTGCTCTGTGACGAATGCTTGTATCATGGTAGTTTATTTTTGTTCATGCGGTACTAACATTGCAGGTCTCTCAGTCTTCAACCTCCGGTCACTCACTATCTCGAAAGAGAGGTGATTGGGACCGTCAGGTTTCCAGTGCAGCCTCCGGTCACTCACTATCTCGAAAGGGAAGTGATTGGGATCGGCAGGTCTCCCAGCTCCGCTTGGTTGTGCTCAGCTACTATTCTGCCACATATCATTACTTCGTACCTGTCCTTTACATGCTACTGTTTAACACATGTATGTCACCTGGTAACTGATTTGTTATCATCTGATACCTGGCATGCTACTACTTGGCTAGACCTCTTGTTATGACATGACTTGCCACCAGACTACTATCAACCTCTTGACATGATTGGTTACCTGCCTCCTGTTATGCCTGTTATGTACCCCTGTTATATTAATACTTGACCTTGTGATTATCATGTTTACGGGAATCCTGACCTGTTATCCTGAATGGAACTAAGTGCCACACGGAACAAAGTGCCACATCACACACGTGGTGGGGGCCACCTCTTGAATCCGTGGGGCCACCTCTAGAATCCATTCCCCTCAGAACAAAGTGCCACATGGAACAAAGTGCCACACCACACATATGGTGGGGGCCACCTCTTGAATCTGTGGGGGCCACCTCTTGAATCTGTAGGGCCATCTCCTGCCTGTACCTGACCTGTTATCCTGTATTCTATACAGTGACCTGTACTCCTGAACTCCTGATCATGTCCTGCTCCTGTTATTTCCGTGAATTGATACTTGCTTGATAAATCATAATAATACAACTTGCACCTGGTTTGGGGAAACTGATGGGCCCTGATTAATCATGTTTAAGGTGGTCTTATCGAGCCGCGCGTGGCCAAATACTTGAGGGATCTCCTGGCGGCCACCAGGGATTCCGTGGGGTGTGCTGGCACCCCTACTCCTGATCATTCCTGCCGAGTATGCACATGCCCTAGGCCTATTTCTATGAGATCTGCGATACTCTATTCCTGTTCGGGCGTCCATAAGTCCCGGTACCTAGCGGTACGTTCTGGCTCAGCACCGGATACTCCTGAACCGTTGTCCCGGACATGTACGGGGCCCATCCGAAAACATGATTCATCGAACTTTATCAGTTTCCAAATAACTGGCTATATAAGTTGTGAGTGGAAGTATGTGGGAATGGGACACATACTGAAGCTTGGAACTTAGGCGGCCCCAATAATAATAATAATGAGCTATGTGAATCTGTTGTGTTGTTTTGTAACTCGGATTGTATGCGCTTGGATTACGGTGACATGAGATAAAGGTATATAGATGAGGGTTTCCTTGTTTGGATTATTCCTTCGAGGTACTAGTCTCATGGAGCCTAACCTAAGTGTCTACGATTGGTTTTGCTCGTAATCGGCTTTACATCGGTTTTAACGGTTTTATCGGTTTTATCGGTTTTATGTTAGTTTAGGAGATATCTAATGGTGCCTGATATGATTCCTGTTATGACTCCTGTTATTCCTATTATGATTCATGTTATGATTCCTGTTATGTACTCCTGTTATAACCTACCTGTCTCTTGTTCTTATCTGATCATATCATGAGTACTTCCTACTTGATATCGTTTGTTTTATGCACACTTGTGCTCATCCTGACTCGCCACTTGGCTTTCACATCACACTCGCCTGGGGAGTTTCATCTGACTCCCCTGGATCCTCATGTCCAGGTCATGGAGCTTGGAGCGTGTGGATTCCCCCAGTTGCTGATCAGAGTAGCGCAGCTGAAGCGTGGATCTCCAGCAGATCATCCGAAGCTCTATCCTTCCAGGCCCCCTGTGTGCCTCTCGAGTTTTCTTTTGTAAACTCGTGAGTGCCCTAGTACTGTTCCTACTTGTACATCTCCTTGTATTCTCGCATTTGCGCCATTCTGGTGATGTAATATTATTGTAATATTTGTCACCTCTGGTGATAACTTTGTAATTGTACTCATGTGTTGGAATGTATAATGCACCACTTGCTTCCGTACTCTGATTCTTGCCTGTACTGATGCTTAGTGTATATACGTGAAGGTACTTCTGACTTGCGTATATACGTTGCAGTAATGTCTCCGTATCCGCCAGGATCGGGGCGTTACACATGAAAAGGCCGTGCTAGATCTGAAAGGAAGGGAAAGATAGTGTTATTGTTTTATATATGTATGTATGTATGTATGTATGTATGTACATATGGAGAAGGGGTCGTGCTAGATCAGACAGGAGAGGAAAGCCAGTATAAACTTATTCACTGCATTTGATTGTGAAATGTGCTTATTCAAATAAAAAATATTTGGTGTGTCAGAGCCATGTGAATTTGACAACGTGATGCATGAATCACTTTTATATACTATTATTTGTGTGCCATAAGAGCATAGTATGAATCACATTTATATATTGTTATTGTTTGCTGTAAGAGTGCATTAAGTAATTGGTGCATCGTTAATTATGAAATTTATACGATATGGAGTTTTATCTGGTAGTTGAGACATCTTTATCATAGAAGATAAAAAAGATTGAATAAGAGGTCAAGAGTTAAGAATTGAAGAAAAATTGAATTTCTTATACAAATAAAAGACTGATATTTTGTGGGAGAAAGATCCTCGTAAAATTTCCTTGAATCAAATGAAAGATTACAACGGATTAATACTCCGACTACAAGGGAGGGAAGATGTTCACACTTGAATCTCCCCTTTGTTTAGTGCTGGATTCTTGGTGTGGCAGTGGAAAGTGAATCTTATTTTTCGTTGACCGGGTGAACGTCATGACTTCTTGGGAATCCTCTCTTTAGATAGCAGACGGAGTAACACAGCTCCTGTCCACCAGGAATCTCAAAGAGATTATCGGCAAAAACAAACTTATACACAACAAGTTGTTCGAAGAGTTGAACTCTCTTTCTTTTCAGTGGAGGTCTTGGTGCTTCTACAGCTCACAACCGAAATTCTTTACCAAGAATTATCTGATCGACCCACCCCTTCTTCATAGCAAACGGGACTATTTATAGAGGTTTCAGGGGTGAACGTGCCCCCTAAATACGCTCCATAATGAAGGTTAACTCTCTTATTACGTGGACAGTAATTGACCCAATAACGAGGGCAGTTATAACCGAGACGCGGGTTTTGAGCCTTGCGCCTTGTTGCTGAAGTGATGCTGGACGCGGGTTTCGACCCTCGCGTCTTGGTGCTGCAGTGATGCTGAGACGTGGGTTTCGACCCTCGCGCTTGGTACTGCAGTGATGCTGAGATGTGGGTTTCGTCCTTCGCGTCTTAGCGCTGCAGTGATGCTGAGACGCGGGTTTCATCCTTCGCGTCTTGGCGTGCAGTGATAGCTATGATTAGCCCTGCATCTGGAGTTTGGACTCTGTTTTTTTTTTGATGACTTGTTTTTAGCGATTTTTAGACAGCCTACAACTGATATCAGAGTACTGAAACTGTATATTAAGTAAATATGTATGTATGCAATTTAAACCAGAGTTTACTTCACTCACTGAGCTATGAAGCTCACGCCGTTGTTATTAACCTCTTTTCAGGACAAGATAAAGGTAATGGCCTCACGTGAAGTTTAGATCAACCGGACTAAGGAAGATTGTGATACTTGTTAGAAACTTGAACAATCTCTTTTGATATGTTACTTGTATATGTGCTTATACCTGTGTATATTAATTTTTGAAATATATATATATATATATATATATATATATATATATATATATATATATATATATATATATATGGGATTACTGTACCTCAGCCGCCAGCTGAGAGAGTTTCTCAGCCGGCGGGACGTGGCAACATCAGAGCCGCAAACCTGTCAAAAATTTTGACGGACAAAATCCAGAAAAATCCCGCCTAATTTAATGTCAGTCACCTCAACATTGTATTTTCCGAAAATACCCTCACTCACAACTTTTTACCTTATGTAAAAATATTTTCTTTCAAAAAAATTTACAGCTCTAAAATTTCACCTAATCATTCTGATCCAATTAGTTCTATTGTTTCACAAATTTGTTCTGTTTTTAAAAAAATATATTTGCAACACATGGCGCCAAAGAAATCATCCGCCGAAAAGGTACTACAAAATGATATTTTCAAAATTTTTTAGGGTTTGTGGATTTTCATAGTTTTAAATTTTTTCCAGATTTGTGTCTCTTTTTTTTTTTAAATATTGCGACCATGGTCGCAATTAAGAAAGAGATTCTGAAACTTTAGATGACGAAATTTTTTTTAAATTTATAAATTTTCTAACACAACGATAAAGGTCCATTTTTTTCAAGTTTTTTCATTTCCTTCTATTTTTACCATGGTCGCAGTATTTTTGAAAAAGCGATGTATATGTATGCGACCTTGTTAATATTTTTTTAAATTAAATATTTTCATACACTATTGTCGACCTCGGTCGCAGTTGTTAAAATTATAGTTGCAGATCTGTGCGACTTAGATCGTAGAGTTTTAAAAAAAAAATTTTTTTTGGACTTTTCGTTGTAGACGAATGCGACGTTGGTCGCAATATATGATATGTCCTTTGTTTTTTTATTTACATACTGACGATATGGGTCGCAGTTGTTTCAATATGCGACCTAGTGTCGTGTGACCATGGTCGCAGTGTATTAAACGTCATCTGTTTTTTAACTCCCGGGTCGCAGTTGTTTATGTTTGCACTGTAGTCTTATGCGACCTTGATCGCAGTATCGACCCGGGTCGCTGTTGTTTACATTTGCGCTGCAAATGACTGCGACCTTGGTCGCAGTGTCGACCCGGTCGCAGTTGTTTACATTTGCAATGTGGATGACTGCGACCTAGGTCGCAGTGTTCTAAAATAATATGTTTTTTATTCCCTTATAATTTTAATCATTAGTCTAAAGTTTTTAATTTTTCTACAACTATAGGTAAACAACAGATGAAGGTTCGTCATCTGAGATCGAGCCTAAAACCTATGTGCGAGTTCATAAAGAAATTCAAAAAGTACATTCAGGCCGATTTCTTAGAGGCGATCAAGAATACCCCATTTGGCCCAATCTTCATGGCATTCTACAATGAGGGATTTGGGGTTGAAAAGGGTCTAAAATCAAACATTGCTGTACTGAGTATTTTAGACCGGTATGATAGGGATACAAGGACCTTTAGAATTGGGGGCAAACAAATTGAGTTAACAGTGGAGGATGTTGCCCTCACTTTGGTCTACCCGTCATAGGGGCGGATTTTATTATGAATAAAACATGTACGATAAAAGACAGAGGGGTTATAAAACATTATTTCCCCAATATAAAGAAGATCATGAAAGTATCTATTGAAGAGGCTTTGGATGATCTTCTGGTCAAGAAAAGGAGGAGGGGTGAATTAGATGTGACAAAGGATGAACAGCTTGAGCAGCAAGTGACTTTACATGAAATTATAAGAGATAGACAAAGACTTGCAGCTCAAGACTTTACTACAATAATCATCCTATACATGTCGGCCACTCTATTCTTCTCTAGCAGTAAATGCACGGTGCCGTGGTATATTGTGGAACAGATTGCCAATATGCAGCTGATGAGGACAATATGCTGGGCTAAAGCTGTTTGGCAATTCCTGATTGAGTCAATGGACATCTCAGGCACACCACGTACGAGCTGCAAGGATGCTCCGTGTAAATTATTGTAAGTATGAATATCAAATTTGGCCAACATTGTATGAAATTTTCCCATAATCTTGTGAATATTTGTGTAAACTAATTTAATTTTGCATTTTGCAGTATTGGCTATGTGAGAGGGCTCCTATTTTTGAGCGGAGGTCTGGTTTGGAGGACAAAATTCCACGTTTTGTAAGATGGGACCTCCAGAACATTAGCAGATCTCTGCTTGAAGTTGATCTAAATGAGCTTGACGCAAATATCGTAAGTTTTAAAATATTAAATACCATATAGTGTTGATTAAAATTTTATAAATTTAAATGGGGCCTTGGTTCAAGTTTTTTTTATGTGCATTACAATTAAAATGCAACCATAATCTCAGAATGCGACCATGGTCGCAGTATTGAGCTGTACGTTTCGCAATTCATTTTACGTGCTGGACATACAAAGTGCGACCATGGTCGCATTCTCCTGATAATACCGTATACATTAAATGCGACCATGGTCGCAGTATTAAGCTGCAAGTCTTCGCAGTTAAATTTATGCGCCGGACAAACAAACTGCGACCATGGTCGCATTCTATCTTAATAGTTAATAAATAAACTGCGACCTTGGTCGCAGTATAATTATTTCATTGTTTTGGTTTTAACTTAAAATTTTTTTTCAGATTTTGTGTCAAATGGCCAACATCTCTAATGATGAAAAAATTATGATTGGCCTTCCTGTTGAAGGGGAAGAGAAGGAGGAAGAAGAAGAAGATGAAGATGAAGAAGAAGAAGAAGGAAATACATATAATCAAGCTAACATCCCGTCGAAAAAGGAGCCAGAAGCTGCAAAAATAATTGAGCAAGAAGAGACGAGTGAGCAACAATCTTGATGGCGTCACCAATATGGGCATCCTGATCAGTAATAATCAACTTTGGTGCAACTCTATGCATGCACTTGAGCCATTTTTGGAATAGCCACACAAATGTATCCCTCTGCTCATCAGCAAGCAATGCACAGCCGAACAAAATTGACTGTCAATGATGATTTACTCCAGTGATTGGAGCAAATGGCAAGCTCAAGTGATTAGTCTGTATGTTGTGTCAAAAACAATCACATCACAGAACTTCAAATACGAGGAAATAGCTCTTCCATCAGCCCAAAAAATGCTTCTAAGTGTGCCCGCGTTATCGACTTCACTTGCAAAGAAAAATTCTGGATCGGTCTCGGCTTTCTCTTGGAAATATTTGATAATAGCAATAAACTCATGGCCAATATTATTTCTATGTTGACGAGTAAAATCAATAACTTGTTACGGGCTCACTTCTTCACAGCCTTCTCCTGGCTCATTGCATTCACAACACGGAAAATATTTGAAGGGCGCATTCCCACATCAACCAAATTGCTCATAATGCTTCTGCTAATCTTCGAACGATGAGTCTGGTGAGAGTAATGGTGATGTACCTTATCCGGGCTTGACAATTCATGTGACTGAGAATCAACAAATTTTGTGACAACCCAATATCTTTTGTCAAAAAAAATGAAGACGAACATGCATCTCAGCAGGATACGCTACTCTAGTGTCAATTCGACGATACACTGTAAGACCCTCTTGTCTTTTGTCACACAACTTCTTCACACCTTCCTTGTTGCAGCAAAATTTTCTACAAATAACTTCATGAGTAGGCTTTCGTGACTTATCTATTCCTTTTCTTCTCACACCAAAACCTCTGTTCCTTACATAAGAATTGTAGAAATTGTATGCTTCCACATCCGTGAGAAACTGTTTCCCTAAAAAATTATTTGAGCTTCCAGACATTTCTCCATGTGCATTCATATCCTACAAAAACAATTAGAGGAACTACATAAATATAAATATTTTTTTACATATCACACGTCTAAAATATAATTTCTAAAACTGCGATCAAGGTCGCAGATGAGATGAACTCTATATTACTTCTTACTAAAGACTGCGACCGTAGTCGCAGTTATCCGTATGAGCATATTTTTTAAAACAACAGAATAATAACTGTGTGACAATCTAATGAATATATAAAATAGATATAATTCACATAGAAACGTGTAAGAATTATGACAACAAAGAATGCGACTTGGGTCGCAGTCACCAAAAACAAATTGCGACCGTGATCGCTGTTCTAAAAAGATTAAAACAAGTGATTATTCTATTCCGTAAAACAAATTATACGTCGAACAAGGAATGCGACTTAGGTCGCAGTCACAAAAAAAAAGATTTCACAGCCGGAGATTATTTTCAAATAAGATTGCGACCGTGGTCGCATTTCTGAAACTTTAGAACAAGTGATTATAAGTCGCAGTACCATATATACTAAAGAGAAAAATTCTATATTTAAGAAATTGCGGGAAAAAAATTGACACAATTAAAACCTGTTGATCGGCATGCAAAGATGTCAACCCTTCAATATTTTCAATATTCTGAGAGAAAGTTAAACCAGATGATATATCCTCCATATTTAGATCGCCAGATAGAGAGCGCTTAAGACTGCGACCAGAATTGGCAGGGGAATTAGAATGCTCAGACGTCGACATTAAATAAAAAGGATAAAAAATTGCTCTAAAAAATTGATATTTTCCGAAAAAGGTTTATCGCAGGCTGAAAAAGGAGAACCTAAATCTGACAAAGAGAGGTAAGGAAATAGTGGGAAAAAAAATAATAAACAATAACCTAAATCTTATAAAGAGCGATAAAAAAAAGGAGAAAAATAATAATAAAAAATAACCTAAGTCTGACAACGAACGGTCAAAAAATTGCCTTGTGGGGAAATAATAATAAACAATAACGGAAGTTACCCAAAGAGTAGCTTTTCATAAGGGTATTTAGTAATTTAACTTCTTCCTATAAGCGGCCCGCAAGTTAGTGCGGTGACAAATATTGAGCCACGTCACCGCAGGCTGAGAGAGTCTCTCAGCCGTCGGCTGATATATATTTCTCTCTCTCTCTCTCTCTCTCTCTCTCTCTCTATATATATATATATATATATATATATATATATATATATATATATATATATATATATATATATATATATATATATAGGGAGCTGATCCTCTAAGAACGGTTCTCACGGATTTCTGTGAGAACTTTCACGTGGGTCGTTGGATCTGATAGATCAAATCAAATAAAACTAGATCTCTATCAGATCCGACGGCTCACATGAAAGTTCTCACATGAATTCGTGAGAACCGTTCTTAGAGGATCAACTCACTATATATATATATATATATATATATTATATATATATATATATATATATATAGGAAAAAGTGCTCCTAGTTGGTCACCTTATATACAATTTAAGGTGATCTAAAATCCTATCAAGAAGCATCTCTAAAGATGATCCACTCTATTTATTTTTTATCTACACATATTAAAATAATTGTATATAAAAAATCATGTATTTTTGATAAGTTTTACTCATACATCAAATGGAATTGTATTCTAGTGTGGGTTAAACTCTAGATATGGATTTGAAATGTATAAAAGCATGTATACAGTAAACTTGATTTGATCTTGATTTGTGATGTGATGTTATATATTTGGAAGAATATGTTGAAGTATATATTGTTGAGATGAAAGTTTGAAATTGATAAGCAGGTCATTAGATATAAAGGAGATGTTGATAAAATTTCTGATAAATTCGGAGATGATTATAAAGATTATGAGATTGATCCGTGTAACAGGATTTGATTAAAGTTAATTTGATGGTTAAAATCTGGGATCGTTACACTACACCACCGCCTCTGCTGCCTCCATCGATAGCTCTTCGCCGTCGAAGATCCTCATGTAGTCTCTGAGCTCCCGGGGGGATTTTGTCGTCCCCGTTCTCGTCGAAGTTGCAGAACACACAATTGAACTCCTTGGACCTAGACTTGGAGGAGACATGTTGAAAACTGGAAACAATCGACTTCTCTGTATATTAAGTAGCGAGAGTGAGAAACGTAGCCTTTTGATGAGTGAGGAGACACCTCTATCAGTGACGTTGCTAGTAGAGGCAATTGCTACTTCACCGGCCATGGCCATGATTTTTTGATGATGAAAAATGAGTGAGGCTGCCGGGTTTGTCTATATAGATTTTGAGGTTTGGAAGTTGATGGTCGAGTGAAGAATTGTTAGAGATTTCAAAAATTGAAGTTGAGAAGGGTAAGCAAAGGATTTCATAAATGGAAATAAAAAAAAATCGCTGGTCCGTGGTATTAAATAAAAAATTTACTCGTCTAGGGTTGTCAAACCGAACAAGTAAAAATTAAAAAAAATAAATTTTATTTGCCTAGAGTTGACAACCTAAAAAGAAATAATACACAGCTAAAAATATTGCCTCCTTCGAAAATGTCAATATCAGACGAACCAACGAATAATTTGGACTTGCCTAGGCGCCACGCTGATGGCAAACCATCCCACCATTGGCGTGACACGGATGTGACCCAATAGAGATTGATATTTTTAAATTATGTTTAAAAAGAAATCGATTTTAGAAATTATTTATTAAATAAATTTTTTTAATTTTTTTTTAAGAAAATGTCAAGTTTTGACGGTCCCTTCAAGCCTTCCTCCTTCGGCTGTGTTGTCTTCCCCCAGTCGTCTCACACCCTGCACATCCAGCTCACCTGACATCCTCCCTTTCCCCGAAAACGTGATTACTTTTAACAAACTTTACCCATCCTGTAACATTCCCCAGTTTGTAAAGATTAATGCCCCGCTTAAAAGTTAATTAACTACTAATAATATAATTATTAATGATTAATCTCCCCCGATTTGACCATGCCCCAAAAAAAGAGCACCCCCGCTGATGTGACTGAACAAGCAACTCACACCAACCAGGCCCTACTGCTGGAACACTTTAAAGCCCGGAAAACTCTTAAACCCCTCCTCCACTAAGTCCACTGCCACTACACTACTTTCCTTCTCCTACAAAATCCACACCAAAACTCCCATTATTCATCTTTCTTTACAATTATCTACGTTCAACCTTAAATCGAACAATGGCGGAGTTCCTCTCTCCATCATCAAACCAAATCATCTCCCACCATCACTCCCTCTCTCAGCAGCAGCAGCCCGCTGAAGATGACGACGCCGGCAACGATGCAACCGACAAGAAGCATCAGCTCAAATTTCAACAAGTAATTGTCGGCATCGGAGCCTCTTCATCCTCCTCGTCTGGCCGCAAGCCACGTGGCAGGCCGCCGGGCTCGAAGAATAGGCCCAAGCCCCCGGTGGTGATCACCAAGGAGAGCGAGTCGGCGATGCACCAGATGTTCCTCGAGATTTCCCCCAGCACAGACATCCTCGACGCCGTCTCCGACTTCGCCCGACGCCGCGGCGCCGCCGTCTCCGTCCTCGCCGGCAGCGGCCCCGTGTCCAACGTCTCCCTCCGCCACCCCACCCTCCACGCCTCCGCCATCACCCTTCCCGGATGCTTCGAGATCCTTTCGCTCGCCGGCACTTTCCTGCCGGCGGCCGCGGCGAAGACGGCATCGCCGTTCACTGTGTTGCTGGCGGGAGCGCAGGGGCAGGTCATCGGGGGATGGTGGTGGGGCCGCTGATGTCGGCGGGGTCGGTGATGCTGACGGCGGCGTCATTTGCTAGCCCAGAGTTTTATCGCCTACCGATGAGCGGAGGAGATCAAGAAGAGCAGCAGGCGCAGGCGGCGGCGTCAAGGGATGAGGATGTGAAGGATGAGATCGCGTACAGCAGGGCGGGGTCCACCTCTGTGGTGACTCAGCAGCAGCCGCACGCGCATCACGAGATGGTTCTGTGGGGGGCGCCGGCGGTGTCGCCTAGGGCTCCGCCGCCTCATTCTCATCGCCCCCCGCCAGCTCATTACTGACTGTACTGTAGTGAATGTGAAAATTGAAATTAAGCTTAGCATTGGAAATTTGCATAGTTTTTTTATTTTATTTTAAATAGGGGTCTTTTCAGTCTGTTGAAAGCTTTAAAGATCTATTCAGCTGTTTTTTTTTTTTTTCCCTTGGGAAATAGCGATGTTTTGCAGCTACCAATGCGCAGAGAATTTTGACTATTTGAAAGAAGAAGAAGGATTCATTTGAATTTTTGGGTTTGGTCAAAAAAGACAAGGGATTAGGTTTGCACAGATGCGTCTGTGAACAAGTGGGGGTGTCCGGTGTGTTGCGGTTTCGCAAAACTTCCTTGTCTGTTGTAAAGGCGAAGAAGCAATGAGCGGAGAATTGTCTGAAATTTGACGAAGAAAGAAGCTTCAATTGGGATTGTAAAATTAAAAGAATGATTGTGACGGGTGTCAGGAAATGACTCTTGTTTTGCTGTATTTTGTCTGTTAGCCTAAGGATTAAGGTGCTCCTGAAACTTACCATTCTTGGGTTATTAAAAATGTTATGATATGTCCAAGTTTACAGTCAGAGTGATACTCTTAATCAACTGAGAAGCAGGGATTATGATAACATAAACTGCATTCTATTTTTTGAGTACGTTGTTAACACGATGGGTGGTGGCAGATCACTCATATGAGCTCTTATTTATACCAACTTACTACTTTTTATCCATTCATGAGTAGAAATTTTTTTTGTAACTATTGGCCTAAATGTCACCACTCAATTTCATTTTCATTGATAAGATTCAAGAACGAGGCTTATTGATTCTCCAGTTTTACTCATGGAAGGGAGATGAAAGAACAGCGCCAATGCTACAAGTTGGAGCAAAGTTTCAGCTTCAGCAGGCCGCATGTTGGTGGCACTTGGTAGCAGCCAGCCAACAGCTGACAACTTTTTATCTTCGATTCTGATTTTTGTCACTTTGAAGCCCAAGGCGAGGCGCAACACGAGGGCTCGATTAGACTAGACGACAAACAAAGTCACCAGCTAGCTTGCTCGCTAGTGCGCTGAATGATAAAAAAAAGATATAAAGTTATTTTTACTGAACAAACACTAACGTAATTTCTCACGCACATGCGCTTCATCTTTCTTTCCTTTGGGTTTCTCTCTAGAATCTCCCACGCGCTGTCAGAGGGGATGAGGAGGGAGTCCACGTGGCTTACTTCCATTGGAGCGGAAGTGGCTGGTCTCGCCCGCAGGTTGCCGCAGTACTGGCTGTAATGAGAGAGATGAAAAAGTAAAAGTCAAGATATATATACTATGACCGGAAATTTGTTAGAAAGAGTTAAAAAAGTGAGAGCTAAATACTGACCTGAACTTTAACCGTGTCATCACAAACAAGAAGCAATGGCAGAGGTACTTTCGCGGGCACTGGAGATCAATCCTGGCCGTTAATTTATCTCATCGTCTTGACTGCCCGAGCTAGTGGGGCAATTTGCAAATGGATACATGTCGATCTAACTTCGGCCGCGAAAATATTATAAGTTTTCTTTTTCAAATCATATCTATTTTCGCAAATATTTGTATAAGCATCTGTAATTGGAAAAATGATCCGCTTGCACCTTTGGTATATACTGTTTGACTTTTCAACTCGTTATGCATAAATAATTTGTTGTTGTTTTGATATCGAATTGATGTTTTATGTTAGTGGAGCTAAACTTTTTCATTCGTTAATTTTAGTTCTAGTTTATGATTTGTTGCTTCCACTGCCTTGTATTGTATAATATGTAATCTTGGGTTTGTGTGGTAAAAATCCCACCAGTATGTTGTAGATGAATCTCCATCATATGCTATTGGATGCTCCCGATAAGACATGTCAGAGAACACAGAGACAAGGCATCTTTCAGACTAGGAGAATTGATGTGGTGCCGGCTTAATACCCTCAGGTGAGAATATGTTGGTGAAAAGGTGGGAGGACCGAGTAGAGAGAAATTGCTAGCGTGTTTTGGTGGAGTAGCACATAGAAACTACCAGTGTGTTATAGTAGACTAGCACAGGAAAACTGCTAGTGTGTTATGATGGACCGACACAGGGAAACTGCCAGTGTAGAGGGATGTGTGCTCTGAGGATTAGAGACCTCTTTCTCCTTAGGGAAGAAGAATAGTATATGCCTGACATGAATGCTAACGTGGAGGTGAAATTGGTGGATTGTTGTAACTGCACGATCTGCACGTGTTAAATTTGTTGTAACGGTCGTGATCACCGGCGCCAATTGGTTGGGATTGCATGCAGGAAAATCTACTACCGTCCATAATACCCCGTGCTGATAAAGGTGTTACACGTTACGAACATAGAAGAGGATGAAGCTGCATAATTGTCGACGAAGATCGATGATGATCTGGTGTTGGAGCTTCAGGTTCGGAGCTGAAGCCTTCAGAATGGAGAAAGTCTCAAAGTGGAGAAGATCCTGAGGAAGTAATGACTTCAAAGTAGTAAAGGTCTCGTAGTGGTGGAATGTGGCTCCGAGATGGAAATATCTTCGAGATGGAGTGCAGTTGTGAGAAGGACGGATGTGATGGAGGCTTTGAAATGGACTCTGAAAGTTGTGAATGTCTTGAGAAAACCCCCTCGGCAGTTTGAACACGTGTCATCATCCTAGTACAGGTCAAAATTTCACCCTACAGTTTGTATAGCATGTGCAGATAATTTGTATAAGGCAACATTTTCTTGATTTTAGGATATTAAAAAAAATTTGTTTTGATTGTAGTCAAGGCAGATGGTGATAATTTAATCGTTCAATAAATCAATATTTGTATTCGATTTTAACGGATACAAATATAAGTTATCTTTAGCGAACCATATTAACGTATTCATATTTTTGATTCACAAACAAATGCAGATGTGACAAATGCCATAGTCAATCTGTATCCGATCTATCTGCACTCATAACTAGCACTATTTCCACGTTCCAAGGATTCAACTTAGTATTTTGATGCTGCTTCTTTGTGATGAGCATGATTCAATTAGATCTATTGTAAAATCATGATCAAGTGAGGGATCTTTCCTTTAAAAATAAAAAACGATCAAATGAGCGATCTAAACTGTATCCCCTTGTCAAAATCCAATTGTCCATGATCAACATGTAAGAAAAAGACCATTTATATTTTATAAGCATTTGGGTCAATTATTCCCGTTCACAAGGGCCCAGCCCACGGTCGTCCGGTACTATAACGGCCCAGACAATGTACAATACCAAGACGGCCCTTTAAACAAAGCCCATGACCACTGGTAGCCTCCGGTTGAAATAAAAAGCAACTCACCAACGTAGCCTATATCTTTCAACAATTTTGACCTGTTTGATTTGCAGCAAGTGAGAAGAAAAAATATAAGTGAGAAATGTGAATGAAAAGATGAGAAAAAAGTGAAAAATTAGGAGTTGTGTAAGTAAGTTTTTCAGTGTATAGTTATAATGTAAAAGTGTAAGTGACAAAGTATATTGTATATTTTAGTATTTGGTTAGTAACGAGAAAGTAAAAGTAAAAAAATTAACCACAAAATTGATCCTAAAATAATATTAAAATAAATATTAATTATTAAGATTTTTTTGCATTTAGACTGCAAGTAAGATTTACACGTGGTCGTATTGATTTTAGTTACGATTGATTTTAGTTACAATTTACTACAAGCGAGATTTAAATGATCACAAAATTAACTATTATAAGTGAAAAAACAATAGTATAAAATAAAAATATTAAAAAAAATTCTTTTATTTATTTCAAACAAATATCAAAAATGAAAAATGAAATTTTCCATTTTCAGTTTCACCGACTTCCGTCACAGAAAAACAAAAAAGACATAATAACGGTATTTAGGGGCACGATTCTTCAACCAACAAAATGGAAATTGAAAAAACACTACCATTAGCAACCACAGATCAAGCAGAGGAGAGAGGGAGAGGGAGAGGGAGAGGGAATGGAATCAGCAGCAGCAAAGCCGATGATCAGAGTGGCAGCACTCTGCGGCTCTCTCCGCAAGGCCGCCTCCAACCGCGGCCTTCTCCGCTCTGGTAACAACTCTCTCTCACACAAAAAAATTTCTCGAAAAACTCGAGCTTGTTTTTAAAATTTCATCTTTTTTTTCCTTTCATTTGCGTCAGGCAATTCAGCTATCCAAAGAATCCATCAACGGGATGCAAATCGAGTACGTCGACATCTCGCCCCTTTCCTTTCTCAACACCGATCTCGAGGTCAATGGCACGTTCCCTCCGCCCGTGGAAGTGTTCAGGCAAAAGATTCTTGAAGCCAACAGCATCCTCTTTGCTTCCCCCGAGTACAACTACTCTTTTACGGGTGAGTTTACTAGCAATCCAAGCTATCATCTTTTCAATCTGTTCCATTGTTTGTTTTGGCTCGAAATTTGGTTTGCAAAAAGAAACCCAATTGCTTGATAATTGGATGTGTTTGAAGATATCATGTTCTGCAAGTCTTGGTCTCAATGTGTTGGGAAATTGAAAATTGGGAGTGTTTTGTGTAGTGGATGGAGTTTATTATTTTAATATGGTGGTAGAATCACTACTCATAGTGAGGTCTTGATTAGTGGGTTGGGAACCACATTTGACACAAAAGTTGAAACTATTATATCTTGCAGATAATTTATTTATATCCTGACCCTTTTTGTTATGCTTCCGATAGATACTTGTACATGAATCTAATAACATCCACCATCGTGTATGAGCTATTCATTGTCACATGATAAGCATTCTTTGATGTGAAACGGTGCGTGCGTGCCATGTAGGAAATCAGTGATGTGATTAAACTCGCTACGTTTCACCAAATTGAAGATCTTCGACAAGAAAATAACTCAAAACTAGCAGTGTTGCAAATGACAATTTATACAAAATTGCAAGCGTAGGTTTGAAAATCTCTAATCTTAACAAAATTAAAAATAATAATCATGCATGATTGCGACTGTTCTCTTCACAATATTAAGATAAGTAATTCACAAGTTAACGGATTCACACATCTCACCATATTAGTGGACAGCAGACAATAATGATAATATTTCAGAAATAAATCAAGTGATGTAACAAACTAATAACTCAATTTGCTGAAATAAGACCCACTGATGTGATCTGTTATTGTGCTGTTGCTGATGTTTCTTATTATTGTTGAACGTTGCTTGCACATGAGAGAGACTAATGTTAATCAGAACGTTGAAGTCTTGGAGGGAGATGCTTGCACACGAGAAGATGGCGCAGATTTTAGGACTCGTGGTCACTTACAGAACAGAGGGAAGGCCGCTGCCAAGTGCTGGTGTTGGATGGCGCTCGGATGGCCGGGGGACTTGAAAGTGACGACGAGAAGGATCAGCCGGCAGAAAGAAGATCAGTAAAGAGAAGGGCGGGCATTATTATCGTTGACGAGGGAAGCAAAGAGTAGAGTAAAGAAGGAGATTATCCAGAGAAGAGAAGGTAAAGATTTTCATTTTTATTCATCATTCATTAGAGAAAGGAAGAAAAAATGAGATGAAGACGAGATAGCTCAGATAAGAGGCATTTTTCAATTAAACATCCATCCTATCATTACAAGGTACAATTGCCTCATATAGGCTACAACTTCTTAACTACCAACTGACACAAGTTATAACTACCCACTACTACAAGTTATAACTATCCATTGCCACTACTACACACAACTGGAATAGATGTAAATACAAAAGAAAATACAAGTTATTAATATAACAACTATATTGAAATACAAATAAAAATGGAACTAAGATGACCCCATCATTCTCACTTCCACTCAATGTTGTAAGACACACTAGGCAACACGCTTGATTGCATGAAGCCTTACTGCATAGTCATCAACATCAATGGCACATCAATAACAAAGCCTTTATCCCAAACTTCTGGGGTCAGGCATGGGTTCTTTCTTCCACTCAACTCTATTAAGGGTCATCTTGTCAGTCAAATTAGCTACTATTATATTCTTTTTATTTACATTATTAACTATGATTTTGTCACTTTTCCTAATTCGATCACTTGTTATCCTCAAGTGCATATATTCAAATAATATCAAGTTCGTTCTTCCTTATTTTATCCTCAGTGGGAGAAACTTGTAACTTCTTGGGACTGCACTCATTTATATTGTCACATCTCCTAACTGGGTCTTAGCCGCTTAGGAGCGAGGGAAGTTCTAAAATAAGAAATAAAGAATAGAGATGAGAAAATGGGAAAATGGAAAGTTTTTAACAGCCTTTAGCTACTAGAGCATATCACTGTCATCGACGGAATATCCACAATTTAATTAAAATGATGTAGGCTGAAGTATGTGCCATTTTTTCTCCTCCTCTCCAAGTAACATTAGTTGTGTACCACTTATTGGCAAAGAAAATGTCTTGTGACCTTGATTGGTGCAAATAATTGTAAAGAGCAATCACAAAAACTTTTTTTTTTTAAAAGTTCTCTCCTTTTGTCATGCTTAGACATCCCACTTTTGCCCTAAATGGCTCGTCCTAGGAGCACCTTTGCTCAAGCAGGTGTCTAAGCCATTCTTTTACAATACTGCTTCCACTATATGTTTAATTTTGGACTATACTCCAACCATTCCCTTAACGTGCATAACATGGTTTAAAATCTAGATCTCAATA
Organism: Agave tequilana; assembly: GCA_038442645.1. NCBI lineage: Eukaryota > Viridiplantae > Streptophyta > Magnoliopsida > Asparagales > Asparagaceae > Agave > Agave tequilana. The sequence continues at coordinate 223,544 of JAVJIF010030611.1, read as the reverse complement.
TCGATATTAGCCAATTTTTTAGTATCAACATCATCTATATCAGCCATCAATATTGGTAATGTCATCCATAGCAGTGTCGGCCGATATTATAGCGTTAATATCGTAACGTACACCTCAAAACTCGATACGTTATTACTGATGTATATCAAAATTGGCTGATATTTGAAACCATATTGCATAGCTTTAATTGAATGAAAGACACAAAACCAACAAGCTCCACTTTGGCTCATATTTGGTGTTGTGAGGAATTTGAAAACAAAAACTTCTTAGATTTTATACTTCACATCTTTTTTGCCTTTATCTTTGCAAACAATTTAATTCTATGAGACATATTCAAAACGACCCTTTATTTGCCTTGCGTTTGAATATTGGAGAAACATATGCTAATCCTTGTGTTTGTACGTTTCACATGCAAACTTATTTGGTAGTAGTTATAAAGTTGTATTACCCACCAAGTCATAGAGCTATAAATTTTAAATGGACCATTGTTCTACTCAATGCTTGATTTGCCCTGGATTGGCACTATAAACTTTGATACCATCTCTCTGCATTCAGTTAAAACTTTGATACTATTAAATCTTTAGGAGTTATCCTAATGGAGGATTGATAATAGAGTAATAGACTAATAATACCACTTTCAACCCTAAAGGTTAACATATTAGGTCTTAGATCCCCTTCACATTTTATGCACCAAATTTTGGTTGTACTTCTAATGTGGGATTAAACTTGCACTCATACTCCTTGATTTTAATTGAGCGCCTTTTGACCAGATGCACACCATAGACTAAACATAATAGAGTTGTGACCAAGGTTTCAAAAGTCTTCTTATACTCATATTGGGTCAGATTTATGCATTACAATCTGATAACAACCCCCAAAAAATCGTTTTCAGTTGATATTCCCATATCCGTTTGACTTCTTGATGCTAGTCGACACTAGATTGGTGTGAGCTGATGCGAGTTATACCACACCAATGATGCTGGATAGAATAAAATCTATATCCAATTAAATAATAATAATTATTATCATATAATTAATTAACAAACTTTTCGTTTGTGAGTATCATAGTTAACCTGAGAACAAATCACTGTACAGTCGTAAGGAAGTATACCTTAAACAATAATTATAAAATTAGGAACTAAGTTAACTGACAAATCCACGATAACTAAAAATTTTACAAACTGAAAAATAATAAAATATGAATTCACATAAAACTTATTGATCTACATGAGAAGAAAACGTATAAGCTAGCAACATTAGAAAATAAATTTAAAAGCAGTACACTAGTTAAACGGACAACAATTCTATAATATGGAATTTAAATTAAACATTAATTAAGAAAACAATCAAAGTTATATAAAATATAAATTTGTCAATTTTTTATCATACGTCAACTAGTGTATTTAACACTTTGTGTAATCAAGAAATTTAACTTATCTACTGTTTTATTTGTTATGATTATTAATTCGAATACCATTCTACTTGGAACTGCTTATTAACTATTTAATTTTACAATATTTTATCAAAACAATCTAGAAACCATCAAATAAAAATACATGTCAAAATGTTGCTGATTGTCTTTACTTTTTTTTCTAGAATATTTAATTAATTTAAAAAAAGTTTAGATGACAATATAAATATTCAATACTTATAGCCTAAAATTGCCGAAACTACCTCGACTAATACGTATCAGAGCTGCTCGATGATACTGATATTGAGATATTTCAACTTGTACGTAACCTGCTCATGCACCATAGCAATATTTCATGGTTGATCTCTCCAAATTGACAATGTAGACATGTATACATGCAGTGATTCTTGGAGCTGGGATGCATCTAGACATCCATGTGTTTGCCTGATATGAACTGTTTTAAGTTGAATATGTTGATGTTTCCAAATGTTCAAGTTGATTAGGTTTAGATTTTCAGACTCTGGTTCAAATAAAAATCCTTTTTTCTCACTCTTGAATTAGACTTGGTCTCAGAGCAAGGGCACAGATGGGCATTCCATAGTTCCCCTACTGATGATAATTGATAAATTAGTTAAATATTTTAAGTTGAAAAAGACATGTATAGATTGTTTTGCATTGAAGTGTACTAGGGAGCAAATCCAAAACTGCCAAAATGTTGTTTTAGGTTGATGCCTAGAAAATCATTAAAAAAGAAACAAATATGGAAGTATGAACTAGTCTGGACTTCCACAGAAGAGTCCCTGTTATGCAGTATGTCCAAACAGACTCGTGGCTACATGCCTTCAAGTTTGCAGGTGGTTACAATCTAATGACCTACCATGCTGGGTGGTAAGCAGTTTGGGTGCAGAACAGGAAGCAGTGGTTGGTTCGGGATGAAAATTTAGTTACTTATTTTGGTCAGGCTCGTAATCTATTTATATCTGAAGGTAAATAACTAGAATGAGCTATATGATACAAATGTGAATTTGGTACAAATATGAACTATTGCTGAAGAGCGTATCTGACCATTACACACAAAAAACATCATAAGTAAATCTGATGATTCTACATTTCTCTAACTTTTTTTGCTCCCCGAACTTTAATACTGACCCATACGAGGAAAGTATAACACGCCAATGCATATCGAGGTTGCATCTCCTTGTTGATAAAGAAAATTAACCCCAACTAACATAATTAATATAGTATAAGATCAGATAACCATTAAAACGAGAAAGAAGAATCCTACAAGGGATCACATAAACAATGGGAATAATGAGAACTTACTTAACTTGTATATTTTGCTTTGCTTATGATTGATGCATATATGTTGCCCAAGGTTTTAAATATCAGCCGATACATCCCATATATTGGTTTTCGGCTCATACCGATACGATCTAATGAAAAAATGCAGTTGTATCAATTTGAGCCGATATTTGCTGTTATCGACGATATTTGCCGATATATCGGCCGATACATATCAGCCGGTATTGCACTTTTCCTTTTTTGGGTTTTCTTTGTTAACAAATCAGGTCTGGGCCCAACTTTCTTTAATTTTTTTTGTTTATGCATGTTTTATTTATTACTTTATCTATGTTGCTAATGGCAGCTTGAGAATTGGAATGTGTAATATTTTTATATTTTGGTTTGTTTATATATCAAGTTATATGTGTTTTTTATTTTTATGCATATCTATTGTTTTTTACATGTAACTCTATTGTTTTTTACATGTAACTCTCTTACTCAAAGATTTATACTTAAATTAAGTATTTCATCTTTTATTCTTTTTTCGTTCATCAAATTCTAGAAAAATTTTATTGCGTTGTGCGTATATCACTTAAATTTAAATGTATTTCATGTATGTTGTCACATATTTATTCAATAAATGACATAAAGAACTTTATAATTACTTTTAAGTGATCAATATATATATATATATATATATATATATATATATATATATATATATATATATATATATATATATATATATATATATAGAAGAGAGAGAGAGAGAGAGAGAGAGAGAGAGAGAGAGAGAGAGAGAGAGAGAGACTTGTGTCCTTTCAAAAGGATTTGAGGCCGAATCTCTCACTCAAATTCAACCCTTTGACATTCGAATACAAGATCCACTCCGTTGAAGTTGATCTATATTATTTCAAGTATTTATAAACTAAAAATCAAGTATTTTGAATACTTTTTACCCATCCATCAAGTAGGAGAAAAACTGACGGCTTAAATAGTGAGTTAGTTTAATGGTGTAGAACATTTGAAACCTAACAAAAATTAGTTAGTAGGGGTTTTTAAATGTTTAGATCATAATGAAATGGCCAAATCGAGAATTTATATGTGTAAAGACATAGACTTTCGGTCGTCCATTGCGTCGCTTGATGGATTGGTAAAAAGTATTCAAAATACTTGATTTTTGGTTTATAAATACTTGAAATAATATAGATCAACTTCAACAAAGTGGATCTTGTATTCGAACGTCGGAGGGTTGAATTTGAGTGGGAAGGATTCAGCCTCAAATCCTTTCGGAATGACACAAGTCTCTCTCTCTATATATATATATAATATTTGACATGGACATTCTGTAGGGAGAGAGGAGATAAAGGAGATAGAGGAGATAGTATAGATATCGGAAGTCAAAAGGAGCGAGAACGACACTCAGTCGACCACTCGGTCGACCGGTGGACAAGCCCAGTCGATCGCCTGGTCAACCGGTGTGCACGACGTACACATACATGGCCCGGTCGACCGCCTGGTCGACTGTGGCAAAGGAACAGTCGACCAGCGCGGTCGACCGACTGACATGAGCTAGCTCTCGGTTGGTCCCGGTCGACCGATAGACGCGTTTTGTTCTCCTTTCTGGATTCAGTCTCCTTTCTGTTTTGAGGTCGAATCCAATCAGGGTTTCCTAAATCCTCGGGACTCTCTGACTATAAATATAAGCTAGAGCCTTCATGTATTGTATCCCTGATAGTATCTCTCTGGTACTCGCTTGTATTGATTGTTAAATCAATAAAATCTCTTTTTCCCTTGCACCGGGTCGTAGGCAAATTGCTGAACCTCATTAAATATTGTGTTGGCTTGTTTTTCTCCCTTGTTTCTCTGTTCTTGTCGTGTGGGTACTTCTCTGGCTGCATCTATCTCTAATTGGTGGATTCGTCATTGGTTGTTGCCTCGCGCGCAACAAGTGGTATCAGAGCATCCCAGGTTCGTCGTGGGATCGTGTGTTGATTTCAAGGACATCAGTTGCTGTCTGGGGGAGATCGTGTGTCGATCACGGAGCAGCGTTGGGACTGTTTGTGGGATAGTGTGTCGATCTTAAAACAGCTTATGGATTGCTCGAGGAATCAATTCGGAAGAGTAGACCGTTTTGGGAACTCTTCGAGGGTTTTCGTGTGGAGGTAAAGATCCTATCTTTATCTAGTTTATTTTATCTAACTTCGTTTGCTTTCGCATTGCTTTGAGAGATCAGTTGAGAAGATGGCTGAAAATAGTACATCTTCAGTGAAATCCGTAAATCCACATCCGTTGAGGATTGATGTGGTGAAGTTCGACGGCAAGTACAACTTCGGTATGTGGAGATGTGAGGTGATGGATGCATTGACGACATTAAACCTCGAAGACACTGTACGGTTGGAGAAGAAGCGCGATTCAACTACTGAAGAAGATTAGGATAAGATGAACCGAACGACGTGTCTTAATCAGGTTTTGTTTGACACAAGACATCAAGTATCATGTGTTGCAGAAACATCTGCGAGGCAACTGTAGGAGATCCTGGAGGAAAAGTATCTGACGAAAGGCGTCAAATCACGGTTGCAATTGAAGAGGAGGCTTTATCGTTTCAGATGAAGAGGGGAATCTCCGTAAACGAACACATGAATAGTTACAAAAAGCTTCTTACAAACGGTTAATGTGAATGTGGAGGTCGATGAAGAAGATAAGGCGGTAATTCTATTGAATTATCTTCCTGAAGAAGAGTATAAGACTTTTACTCTTACATTGATCAATGGAAGGAAATTCCTTAGCTACAATGAGGTGTCTGCTGCTCTTATGAATTATGAAGTAAGGAGGCAGGACAGATTGTCTTTTTCAGGGAGCACAACAGTAGAGGCATTGACGGTAAGAGGTAGGAGTTCCAATCAGTAGGGCAGAGGGATTAGGGAAGATTGAAGTCCAGATCAATTTTTAGAGATCTGAAGAGGAACCGATACGTCTTATGCAAGGAGTCAGGGCACTGGAAGGTTGATTGTCCGAAAGCCAAAGGTTAGAAGGAGTCGATGACCGAGACAAATCTTATATAGGTGGTCAGTACTTATGCCAGTACTTCACTGATAGAGGGATCAGACTCAGACTCATCAGTATTTTCTTTCTCTGTTATTACTCTTACTGTTGGTTGCTCAGATAATTTTGAGTGGATCTTAGATACATGAACTACCTATCATGTGTACCCGAACATGAACTGATTTTCTAACTTTGAGAAGCTAGATGGATGCTTTACGGTTATGAGTGATGATCATCCGTGTAATGTAGAAGAGATAGGTACAGTCCGTACCAAGATATTTGATGGGAGAGAATTGAAGGAAGTGAGGTATGTACCTCAACTCAAAGGAATCTTATCTCTGTTGGTGCTTTGAAACGTTGGGTCTTATGGTATTTATACGAGTTGTTGTTCTCAAGATGACCAAAGGCTCAATGGTGGTTATGAAGGGCGTCCGCCGGAACAATCTCTACTATTTGAAGAGTAGTACAGTTGCAAGGCAGATGAAGACTTCTATTTCTTCAGATGATGTTTGCACACAGGTCTGACAGATGAGGGTCAGACACGGAGATGAAAAGTCTTTGCAAACTCCAGCAAAGAATAGATCATTGGAGGTATATCTACCTACAACATGAAATTGGGTGAACACGAAATTCTGGACAAGAAGAAGGTGAAATTTAGCACAATTAACTCATCACTCTGAAAGTCTTCTTGATTGTGTTCATGTAAGTATTTGAGGATCTGCTAAGACTGCATCACTTAGAGGTCATAGGCACTCTGTCTCTTTTATTGATAATTTACCTAGGCATTGTTGGATATATCCCATGAGATAAAAGTGTGAAGCCCTAAATATGTTAGTGAAGTGGAAGGATATAATGGAGAAGCAGACTGGTAGGAATATCAAGGAGGTACAAATTGGTAATGTTGAAAGATACAAGAACCAATTCCTACAATTTGGTCAAAACACTGGTATTGATACTCACTTTACAGATGGAATACACAGGTTGGCTAAGGAGATCAACCGTTCCTTACTGGAGAAAGTTCGATGTTTGTTGTCTAATGCACAATTAGACAAATCGTTTTGGGCTGAGGCGATTGTATATGCTAACCATCTCATAAATGGATTGTCATCGACTGCGATAGGGGGTAAAACTCTACTAGAAGTTTGGTCTGAAAAAGCTGCTCAAGATCATAGTTTGCTGCGGGAATTTGAAAGTCTGACCTACTTTAGTGCCAAAGGTGGCAAGGTGAATCCGCGAGTAAAGAAGTTTGTGTTTTTGGGTGTCAAAAGAAATTTGAAAGGCTACAGGTTATGGGACCCTGAAAACAAGAAGATCGTGTTGAGTCAGCATGTCACATTTGATGAGACTTCAGTGTTGAAGTTTACCGTCTCTCAGCAGGTATAGAGGACGAATATCAAGTATCGCAGCGGGTGGAGGTTGATGCTACTCTACCATCTCCAGTTGGTTCGGTATCAGTGAGAACTTCACCGGATGTGACACCAGGTGGAGATCATGTAGCCAGTTTTGATACTGAACAAGTTGAAGACATTGATGAGAATGTCGAATTATTTGCAGCAATTGGAACCAAGATAAAACCATGAAAGTGGGTAAAGAAGCATGAATCTCAAGTTTGTAACCGCGACGGCCGTTGTTCTCCATGACGGTAGTGAGGAGATTCATATGACTCAGCCAGGTCAGTTCGCTATTGAAAATTCAGTCACAAGAACTTGAGCTTGATGGAGCTCATTTAAATGAACTACGGTTGGCTTGATCCTTTGGGTAAGGTACGTAGGTAGCCGTAAAGACGCAGTCATTTGGTGATGCAACCCGTATGAAGTTATATGGTGTATTTGGGTTCTCGAGAAGCTGATTGGGACTTCACGTAGAGCTGAAGAGTTGGACTTCACGTAGAGGTAAAGCATTGTGATCTCGATGAATAATTGATCTTTTGGTGAGAAGATGGTTAAGCTTACATAAGAGGGGGTGTGCATCCAGTTTGTTGAAGCCGATGATGATGTTTGGTGTGCTCTACTCAGATTTGGTTAAACCGTCTTGAAGACATGATGGACTGGAGAGAGCCAGTCAGTTAGAGAGTCAGTGTTGGCTCATGATGGGTTCTTCTTGAGGTCATTTGGAATAGAGTTCCATGAAGTTGCTGAGTGGGAGATACGTTCGTTAGTCGACTCGTATAGTATTTCTTTTCAGGTGAAGTAATGGGAAGGCATGTATGGTGCATTCCGTTTGAATAGATGAGCTTAAGTTGGAAGCTTACAATTGATATTGGAGTTTGGCGAGAGTTGCAGGTGGCAACAACAAACTCAATTTGGATTTGGTGAGATCAGTAGAAATTAATTGTACATGTGCTGGCGATTCGTTTGAAGGAACATGTTTCGTCTGTCGGCCAAGTCGAGATCGTGTGTCGATTTTGCCGAGATCTTGTGTCGATTTCGTTTGGAGCGCTCAAGCCGAGATCGTGTGTCGATTTCGCCATATGTTCATTGGAGTTCGGCTCAGATTTGAAAAATCTTCACCGAGGTGGAGAATTATAGGGAGAGAGAAGATAAAGGAGAGAGAGAAGATAGCGCAGAGATTGGAAGTCAAAGGAGCGAGAACGACATTGATGCAGGCCTGGACAGGGCTCGGTCGACCACCTGGTCGACCGTGGCAAAGGAACGGTCGACCGGCGCGGTCGACCAACTGACATGAGCCAGCTATCGGTTGGTCCCGGTCGACCGAGGACAGGGGTCAGTCGACAAGTTTTGTTCTCCTTTCTGGATTCAAACTCTTTTTTTGTTTTGGGGTCGAATCCAATTAGGGTTTCCTAAATCCCTGAGACTCTGGCTATAAATATCGGCTAGAGCCCTCATGTATTGTATCCATCTGGTACTCGCTTGTATTGATCGTTGAATCAATAAAATCTCTCTCACTTGCCTCGAGGACGTAGACAAATTGTCAAACCTCGTTAAATATTGTATTGGCTTATTTTTCTCCCTTTTTTTTGTTCTTGTCGTGTGGGTACTTCTCCGGCTGCATCTATCTCTAATTGGTAGATTTCTCATTAGTTGTTGCCTCGCACGCAACACATCCTATCTGATTTCATATTCCCGATATATCGCCTGATATTCAGTATCCGATATGCAAAAAAAACCAAACTGATATGAAGTCGATATCCGATATTTATAACCTTGAACCTTGATGTTGCCTGATCCAATGTTCAAATGTATATATATTGGCAATGTGCATTTATAAATTGGGAATTACTCCAGATATCATGATGATGGGCCGACACTGGTCATTATATACAAATCATCAATTTGTTATAAGAACCACGTATCATTGCCCGTTCTGTTCAACCTGGTACTTCATAATACATGTTGACTGGCCATTTTATGGAAAAGCTTAAGCTGATGTGTTGTAGGTTGTGAGCTAAAAATGTCATGTCAATTTATCTTAATACTCCCTCTCACTCCCTCTCACGTGGGCATTTGAGGATGTGGGCCCTCAATGGTAGAATGATTCGCTTGGCATGATAAATGGGGGCAAATATATTTCAAATTACTTGAGGTTAGAACCTAAGAACTCCCTTAGTGGTAGCCACACGTTGCACATTTTAATATTATTACATGTTTTGGCACAAACCAGTCTGTGTAATTTTTGGATTGGTTTTCGTGGCATTGGTTTGTATCCACCGCCAAAATGGGATGGTAGTATGAGTCTCAGATTCTCAATTAACATCTATTCAGGTTTTACTAAATCTTATTAGCTAAGTTGAACTTGACTCTGAAGCACAGAATGCAAGGGAACATGTGTGCCTTGGTAAATCTGAGCAAGTATGGTTTTCTTAGTTTTTGTATTGTTATCCTATTCAACCTTTTTTTTGTTGAGGTAGAGAATAGACGGCTTAAATCTTAGATTTAGAGTTGCTCTCACTTGTATAGATGATCAATAAAGATAACACGTATGGTACAGGTTAATTGCCTAATACAACTACGTAGCCAAAATAGATAATATCTAACACTCTCTAAAATTGGAGCATAGAACACAAATAAAGACTAGTATACAGAAATTTAAACAAAGTTTTCTTGAGCAAAAAGAAACTGAAAAACAAATAAATATTGAAAATAAATATTGGATTGCTAACGGTGATGCCAAATTGTTGATTTATTGATATCGATGCGGAAGTTGCACAAACTGAATCTGAGTTGAACCAAAGACTTATGTGAAGGCTACCCGAAAAGTCATATTCATCTTTTGAATATGGTTAGGATTTGGGAGATCCTCAAACTCAGCCTATGAGAAATGTTCAAACTCAGCAACAATATGAATAGATACCAACATTAGATGAAGAGACATCAACAACAACACCAGAAGTAATCCACAACATCAGCAGTGGTCAAGGACAACAGAGTAGGATTTTAAATTTGGTGAAGATCTTCTCTATTTGTAAATGATGACCATTAGGATTTTAAATTTAACGGTTTTCTCTCCGAGATGTGAGAGAAAATGGAGTACATTTGAGGGGGTAACCGCTAATACTATTTCCAAATTCAAAAAGTTTTTTTTAACCTCAACAAACAACAAACTTATATGTGATAACATGTTTTTATTGTTTTGTTATTGCATTTTAGATACATACAAAAAAATGCTAGATAGCAAGAGGTTGAGCCATCATGTGTATGTGAATATTAGTATAAAGATGGCCACAACAAGAAATAATGAGAAGAAAAGAGAGATCCTTCTTGCCAAAGATGCAAGGCATGCGGCTACATGGTTGGTGGAGTGATACAACTCTGAGGAGGAGGATTTTTATCCTTGGACTGAGTATTTCTTTGAGGGTTGTTTTTGAAGCAGCGGGTGCCTGTAAGTATTTGCAAGCTAGGAGGACCACAAGGAGGACAACCAAGGCTTCTTCTTCACCGTTGACTTCAAGGTTTGGACCTCGTGAGGCTAATGGCAAGCACACTGAGCAGGATGATGATGGAGAGGAATATGATGATGACTCAGATTCGGATGAAGATGAGATCCAACTTGATGATGATGATAGTGATGGCGATGATTTGAGAGATGAGATTTTGCTGCCTGGGACTGCTTCTGATGAGGGATGAGGATGATTGCCTTCTTTAGGAACATGACCTTTGGATCTTTTGGATTTTGGACTTTGTTGGTTAGTTGATTAGGATCTCTTACCTAGTATTTATGAACTTATCTATGCTTAACTTGCTACTTTGCTAGTTGCTTTTGGGTTTGAACTTTGGACTTTGGTAGTTGCTTTTGTTTAAAACCACAAGGGTATGATACAATGGTGATGCTAACTGCTATATTGCTTGTGGTTTGTATTGTATATTTGGTTTGTTCATAGTTTTGTATTATTGCTTATTTGCAATAATGTTTTCATTATGGTTGGATTGTATTATTATTATTATTATTCTTATACTACTAATTCATTTCTTTTTTATTGTTGACTGTTGAGAATTTTCTTATCAAGCAAGAAAGTTGGAAGAATGCAACTAATGAGACTTCTTTCATTAAATAGGTGTGCCTTTTATTTTATAGTTTTCTAAATTATGTTTTATATTATTACATGCTAACTTTGATATTAATATTTGAATTTTTTTGTTGAGAGAATTCCTTCAAAAAAGTTCGAATTTTGGAAAAGAAACAATTAATGGTCATTTCATCTATCATGCATGTTTTCTTAGCTATGATAAATCATATTGCTAATGTTTTTTATTTATGTATAGTTGTTTATAAGTGTTTTAGTCTAATCCAATGCATGTTTTGAATTTTTTATGTTCATGTTGAATGTTTGAATTTCTCTTTGTTATATTTATATTTGTTAGATATTCTTATCTTTAAATATCTTTATCTCAGCTTATCTTATTACTCGTTTTTTTATTTATTTACTCTCTCTTGTATCTATATATATTGATGTAACTACTTTATGAATATACGTATTGAAACTTCTTCTTCAAATTATCATGGTATCAGAGCCTCTCAAATTTTTTCTGTGCTGATCGAAGTTCTCTCTGTATTCTCGAGCCTGCGCTGGGCCGCGCTCGCATAGCGTGTGCATAACGCCGAGCCACTTTCACCTCATACAACATCAGATTTTTTTTCTTGTCGTCCTCGCGCATCCTCCTCCACCTCAGCTAAGACCGAGTCCTCGTTGATCCTCTCGCATCCACTGATGTCAGCTTCACCATCACCCGTATTTCTCCAACGTTACAGAATCCGATTTGAGCCCTCTTGGTCCTATTTTAGCCTTCTTGGGCTTTCTCATCAATTTAGCCCTCTTGGGCTCTATTTTAGCCCTCTTGGGCGTTCTCACCTATTTTAGCCCTCATGGGTTATCTCATCAATTTAGCCATCTTGGGCTTTATTTTAGTCCTCTTAGGCTTTCTCATCAATTTAGCCCTCTTGGGCTCTATTTTAGCACTATTAGGCTTTTCTTCATATTCAAGATGATCGACCGCCCTCAAGTACGCTGCTAGTCTAGTTCGAGGAGTTCACAAAATCTCCTTCTGCTTGATCAAGGATATCACCCTACCTGATCCATCCAAATACCGCCCTGCCTGATCCGGAATCCATCCGGATCTCGCCCTGTCTGATCCATCGGGATCTCGTCTTCTCGCCTGATCCTTCTGGATCTCTCCCTGTCTGATCCATCTGGATCTCGCCCTATGCAGCTCGCCATCCTCTCCGATATCTGGATCTCACCACGCCACCCTCGATCGCATTCTACTCCATCGACCAGCTCATCAAAAATCTCCCATAAGTTTCACGAGATTTTGTTCAAACTCTCGATGTTTGATCCACCGTGAGTTTGAGGGGGTGTTAGATACTCTTATCTTTAGATATCTTTTATCATATTGTTAGATACCCTTATCTTACCTTATTTTACTACTCGTTTTTCTTATCTATCTACTCTCTCTTGTATCTATATATATTGATGTAATTGCTCTATGAATATATATATAATTGCTTTATGAATATATATACTGGAACTTCTTCTCCAAATTATCAATATTAGCTATATTCTCTCTTTGTTACATTTTCAATATTTTTATTGATTTTCTGCACTTATATTATTTTTTATTCAATAATTAGACTGGCCGCTTTTTGCTTGATGCTTTCTGATGTTTAAGCCCCGATTAAGCTATAAAAGCCTAAGTGGCCCCACCACTTCGTTCCTCGCTTTCCGCTTTCGACAACTTTGTGCACTTATTAGAGTAGAACAGAGCACGGCAAAATAGATTTGTGTTGATCAAAAACCATAGCAGAATAGAACACAGAGGCACAAATAGGAGCAGAACAGATCGTCGCGGAGCAGATCAGGAATAACAACAGATCTTAACAACGAGGTCTGGAGGCACAACAAGGCTCAGCGGTCAGATCTAGAGTCGTGGGAAGGCTGTGTAGGTGAGAACAATGGCGGCTGGGGTTGCTGATGATGAGAGAAGCGACGACAAGGGTTTTGTGGAGTTTCAGAAATTGATGGCTAGGATTTTGACGACAAGGTGGAGATCAGGAAAGATTAAGAGAGTGGGAGAGATGGTGTTTTGATGAAGAAAAGGGAGATGGTGGTGAATGAATATGATGGGGGATACCGACGTGGTGATGGAAGAGGGATCACCTGATACATGTTAGGTTTCAGAGAATAGACGGCTTAAACTCTTACATTTAGGGTTGCCTTCACTTATGTAGATGATGAATAAAGATAACGGGTATGGTATGGTTTAATTACCCAATACAACTACAAAGCCAAAATACATAATATCTGTTATATCTTATTCAACTTAATTAAATGTGCAATGCACGCGAGACTGGTCTTGGAAGCTACGGTTCCAAGTGGAAGGTGCCATACTAGAAGGCAGTCGAGTTTCAATCATGGATGTAACACTGAAGAAGAAGTTTGTCGAAATTTGGTACACACTTGGACTCCACACACGAGCACACAGTCTTACAATTTTGGTGCTTTAGGTAGGATCTTTTATCTTTTGACTTCTTCAATAGTCATGCAAAAATTAGTGTATTCTAAATCTCCACCATTTCTCATGTGCACTGTGAATTAAAATTTAATGAAAAGAGATCATGTAATTTGATAGCTTGCAAATCACAAATCTCATCAGACATTCATAATATGTAATGTGCTATTTTTTAAACTAGTTATTTTTGAGACCTCAAATGAATTGTCAACTTCAAGATATATGTTATTTGATAGATTGCAAATCACAGATCTCATCATAATATGTAATGTGCTATTTTAAACCAGTTATTTTTGAAACTTCAAATGAATTGTCAACTTCAAGATATTTGTTCATTTTCTTTTTTCTATTTTTATATTCGAAATTTTGTTAAATTGAGATTAGCGAAGGGTTTTTCACACACACACACACATATATAGGGAAAAGTGTCCCTAGTAGGTTCCCTTAGATTGTAATATAAGGAGAATATATATATATATATATATATATATATATATATATATATATATATATATATATATATATATATATAGGGGTTACTGTACCTCAGCCGACAGCTGAGAGAGTTTCTCAGCCTGCATGACGTGGCTTCATATTAGCCGCAGAGAAGTCAAAAATTTAGGCGGTAAAAGTAGACCCTCAACCACTTTTCGTTGCCCAATGACTAAAATACGCTCAGTTTCACTTTTAATCTGGCTACAACTGTTCCTCCACTTAAAAAATTACAGATCTGAAAATTTTATCAAACAAAAAATTACAGATTTTGATTACTAAATTTTAGAAAAATAAATTATTTTAAAAGAATGCAACCATGGTCGCATTGATGTTCAAGTTTTTTTTTGAAAGATGCTTTAATCACAATAAAAATCTATTACTGCGACTTGAAACAGTTTATTTTATTTTATTTTTTTGTTTTCTGAAACTGCAATCGAAGTCGCAGTTTCTGAAAGTAAAAATTTTGGATTTAAATTTTTTAATATCATTTTCACTTTTTAGATTTATTTTTATTTTACATTGCGACCTTTGTTCGCAGTGTTGCAGCCTTTTTTTTATTTTTGCGATTAGGGTCGCAGTATTTTTTCGACCTTGCTAAGCTAAATAGGATACTACGACCGTGGTCTCAGTCTTATTAAATAAGAGTCGCAGTCAATTGAAGCAGTGACAATAATCTCGTGAGTTAATTAATTAAGATGATTAGAAGATTGAGACTTCGGTCGCAGTCTTATATAACAGCAGTCTCATTGAGAATATTTTGTTTGATAACAATGCGACCTTGGTCATAATATTTTTTATTAAATAATCTAAATAGAATACTGCGACATGGTCGCATTCTTATGAAACAAGAGACATAGTCAATTGAAGCAGTGAACAGGGTCTCAAAAGTTAAGTAGGGTCTGTTTGGTTGTCGTAACTGGCCGTAATTCGTAGTTGTAATTGGTAAAGTCTTTTACAATTGTAAATGAGTTACATGTATGTAAATTTTATGGTGTTTGGTTGGCAATATAAAATTGTAAAGTGGGAAAGTGTATTGTACTTTACGGTGTTTGGTTGTCGTAATGTATAAGTCATAAGTGAAAAAGTTGACCACAAAATTAATTATTTGGTGATTCTAAAAGTTTTAATACTGCAAATTAATATTAAAAAGTTAAATATTAAAAATTTTAATATTAATATAAAAAATAATACAAATTTGTATGACCACAAAATTAACTGTAACTGGGCTGTAAGTGAGTGGTAACTGGGTTGCAAGTGAGTGTTAGTTGAGTTACGTAAGTCTTTTACGAATTACGATCCAAACAAACGCCGTAGTTGTAACTGGGTAGTAAGTCATTTACGAATTACGGAGTTTTACGCGAAACAAACGGCCCCTAAGATGGTTAGAAGACTGCGACTGAAGACTGCGACATTGGTCGCAGTCTTATGTAATAGCAGTCTTTTTGCAAAGTTTTGTTTGATAATACTGCGTCCTTGGTCGTAGTATTTTTTAACTTATTTTTCATTTTTGCGACCAAGATCACAATCTTTTTATTAATAAATTTTAATTGGATTGCGACTTTTAGTCGCATTCAAATAATAAATTGTCAGATAAAATTAAATTCTGTGATCATAGTCGCAGTATGAAATTTCATCTTCAAATCATTTGTTTTACAAGACAGCAACCAAGATCTGACAGCGTGAGGAGACACAGAGAGATAGATATATAAAAGGGTAGAAAAATAATAATAAAGAATATAAAACTAATACATCATTCCAAGAAAAGACAAACGATAGGGGCTTTTAGTAATTTCAATTATTTTCAAAAGCGGGACGTCATTTTAGATTGTCGAATTATGTGGCTCATAATGTGTCACGTCACCGCAGGCTGAGAGGGACTCTCAGCTGTCGGCTGATATATATATTTCTGATACATACAGACACACACACACACATATATCACTTGATTATATTCTTTAGTTATATTTCTTTCGTGTAAAATGCTTCAATTATAGTCATTGAAAATAGTGTGAATTGTGTCCTCCCGTGCTGCTTCAGTTAACAAATTCCATAAGTTTTGTCATGTGGAAAGCTTGGTGATTTCTGTTTTAACTTTTACGTTCTCTGAATGATTTGCAATTTACGAAGGAACTGTTGGATTTTTGAATAAAAAGACTTTCATTTTAAGCATTTTGACCAAATCAAATATAAACCAAGTCTCAGGATCCAAGTCAGTTGAGCAAATCTCTTAACTGCTCGAATTTTCTGATGGGGTTGGTATAACAACTGAGAATTCTGAGGCTATAAATAGAACCCTACTTCAGTTCTGAACACACAGTGCTTCTTTTCTCTTTTTTCTCGCTGAAATTTCTTTTGAGACATACTCTTCGTGAGAAGGGCTTCAGCGTAAATTAAAATTTCTTCTCTTTTCTTTATTTTTGAGCAATCATTTTGAATCTGAGCAGAGGCTTGGGTGTTAACGTCTAAGCCCGGTGCTGGTGATTCTGGGGTAGTCTTTATCGCTAGTTGACATGGCCAATTCGACGTCCGGACGAGAGGACAAGCCATTTGTCTTTTAGGGCAGTGCGTCGCAAGACTACATCTCTCAGGCCAGCAATCTTAATCTTTGTTGTAATTTTGTTGCATGTTTAGTAATTGATACATGTTTAATTTGATTTGTGCTAAGTTTTAATTATTGCATGCTTTAATTTAAAAGAAAATAGGGACAAAATTTTCAAGAATCTAAAAGACAAATAAGGTTCTCATGTTAACTAATTGTCATGCAAATTAATTAATTAATTATTTCTTGTAAAACACTTATTTTACGCAATAAAATAGTTATCTAAATTGGTACAAGCATATTGTTATATTCCTATGAGTAGTTAATTATTTAATTAATTCTTACAAAAGATTTCTTTATACTATTCCCTACTTCACGCAAATTAAAGATTAAGATCTTTCTTACAAATTATTATATAGATTCTTGCAAATTTTGTTTGATCAAAATTATTGCAAAAAATTAATACAAGTTCTATTACAAGGTTTACCTTTTATTTTTTATTACAAGGTCCAATGTAGCTTTCTAAACAATTCTTATTTGCAGTAATCAAGACCTTATTAAATGTCAGAAAGACTGAACAGTCTTCTACAACATTTTAAATAGAGAAGGAACATGTAGCCATTTTGTGGATATAAACCTAAATTGGAACATTATAAAGCCTAATTATATTTTCTTGACATAAAAGGATTTTGTTGAGATGAATAAAAGGGCAAACTTAACTGATTTTTTGTGTGTTTTAGTAGTTTTATTAGATTTAAATAGATCCAACAAAACTTGGTTGATGCATTTTGACCAGAGGACTGACCATTCACATTCAAGTTATGTGACTTTTCTTTTTCATTTTAGTTTCAATTTAAATCACAATTCAACCGTCTAGATGTGGTCAACTTATAATTCTGACTAAACGTCACATTGTTTTTGAAATAAGATAATAATAGATGCACGCTAGAACTTTGATCTCGTCAGTATCAATGGTATGGATTTTCAGTATGGTGGGCATGCAAACAAAAATAAAATAAAAATAAACCATCTTGCAATTATGTAATATTTTACAAATGCAATAAAATTTTGATTGATAATCTTACAGTATGAATGTTTTCAAAAGAAATTAGTATGCACCGTACAAAATAAATATCTTCAAAGGGCTATTCATGGAGAATATGTAATCTCAACATATTTCAAAGAATAATTTGAAATAACCACAACTTAATAACTCTGCTTCATAAAGTAGACTTACACAATTTTTTTTAATCCAAATATATCAGGAACTTGGAGCTTCAGACTCTATATTAACCACATTGTCTTTCATTTCAAGCAGAAAAATAAATGCTAAAACAATTTGTATCTGCTATAAGAAAAGAAGGATAATCGAGTATCATTTAGATCTTTGATTCTATGCCTCAAATGCTAAACGTCTGATTTATACATCCTAGCCATTAAGTTTCAACCATGCAATTATCTAGCTTTATCAAAGAAGTCTCATGCAACATATATGTTATAAATAATTAGGAAACTTTTGTATAATATTTGTACTATATAAGTTTGTGCAATTTAAATGCATGATCGACTGAATGCAAACATTTATATATATCATATCTTCTTATCATTTTTACTTGTATGATCTATATATCTCAAGTTATTCAGTAATTTTACTTGCAACATATTAGAGATTATCTATCAAATACGAGCACTCGTATAATGAGATATACATGTTAATTTTGTATTTAAATTACATGTTATAATTAGTTCGAGTTCTTTTTAAAATATCCTACTACTCTTGTGTTGAACTATAGTATAAATCTAACAAAATTATAATATTTCTACAAACTGAAACTAAGTAAGTTCCCTACATATTTATTCTGCATACTCTAATTTAAAATCGATTTACAATTTATATTATAAATTTTTTATGTTGACAAAATTATTGAATATATAACACATCTAGCATTTTCGAACATCATAAATAACTTAGATCACTTCTAATATCAAACAAAATAGAATATTGGTTTACCAACTTATGATTGATTTTTAACAGTGATACATTCATTCTCTAAATCTAAATGCCAATTGTACTAGATATTGACTTCTTAGGATTTAAAACTCAATAGGACAAGAAAACTAAAGGGTAAATTATTTTCTCGAAATTTCGTACCAAGGGTACTAAACGTGCTTCTATAATTAAGGAACACGAAAACGAAAAAACTCTTACTTGAGTTATGCTGATCTAGCCAATTGAACTGGTAAAATTGAGATTTTGACTAACCCAATACTTCTAAGATCCTTTATTAAATATCTCATCAGTTTATGTAATCATAATCTTAACAGTAATGTTGTTGTCTGGAATATAATTTAGCGTACACACCAACATTTGGACATACCTGAAAATACACCTAGAGGGGGGGGGGTGAATAGGTGTATGGCTAATCTAAAGATCAATAATGCGGAATTAAAAACTTAATGCAACATACTTAGTGTAACCAACGAGTGTAGCCAAATTCCCGGTGAAGGGCTCTGAACTAACTCCTCTGAATTCCTCTAAATAAGAGTTGAGGTGCTATGTAAAGCTCTCTTGGTTAGACACAAGTATGGGCACACACAAACAACACAAGCATGTATATGATATGGCAATATGAATCAATGCACAAGTGTAAGAGAGAGAGTTAAAGAAAATGGATCAATCGCAAACACCAAGATATGTTTCGAGGTTAGAGCACACAACTCTACGTCCCCGCCTTCACACAGAAGGATTTCCACTAACTCGTCCACATAGGACTTTCCACACAGGGAACCTCCACTGAGGATTTGGGTAAATATAACCGGGAGTACACAACTCCTCTCTCAACCAAAACTTCTAGAATGAATATAAAGTGAAGATTAAAAACAATCCCAAAGACTTCTCCTTTTCTTGATTTTTCCAACCCTTTAAAACAAATAAAGATCAAATCTTTAAGCTTAAAAACTCTTTTGAAAACTTGTGTTAAAACACTTGTAAATGAGAGAAATTTTGCTCTTGAAATTCTTGTTGAAAACAACCAAGAAATGGGGTATTTATACCCTCATTTCAAATCTGCCCGTTGGCAGCTGAAAAGGGCGAATTTGCCCTTCTGGTCGACCGGCCAACGGTCAAAAATTTGACCATTGAGCCCAGCGGTCGACCGTCCAATCGACCGTCCCCAGATCCAGAGAGCAACGGCTCTCTGGCCGGTCGACCGCCCGGTCGACCGGAGCTGGATACAGAGAGCAGACTCTCTGTCCGGTCGATCGACCCGGTCGACCGGGGCCATTTCCAGAGAGCAGAGCTCTCTGGACGGTCGACCGTCCCGGTCGACCGGCCACCAGCCCAATGTTGGCGTGCACGCTTGTGCACGTCGGTCGACCGCACCGGTCGACTGACTACTGCTGCGGTCAACCGGTCCGGTCGACCGGCAGTAAGCCAGTCAGCAAATTTTGGGACTTAAAAACTTGAGTTTTTATCTTTAATTAAATCCCATAAAATCACATAAATTTCACAAAAATCAGTTCATGTTATATCTTTAAAATACAAACATGTTTGAGTAAAAATCAAAACATGTTACAAACATTTTGAACCATTTTTGTGACTTGGAAAATTTGCCTTAAACCAAATTCTGTATTTTCTAAAACTTAAATTTTTAAAATGGAAATCCGATTTTTTTCAAAACACATGTAAATACAAAAACATGATATTTAAACAACTTTGAAGCATATAGTATATGGATAGAATCCAATATACATGAAAGGTATTATATCTATATTTTTGACATTAAATCCAAAAATAGGTTTTGTTAAAATACAAAACTCCAAACTCATGAAGTAGACTATCAAAATAAGTTTTTCTAATTAGATGAAGCATATATGTATATAGATCAAATCTAATATACATTAAACCATGTAAACTTGTTTTGATTCTATTTATTCATGAAAACCAAGATCGGTTAAACCGAAAATCAAAACCAAAACATGAAACGTGTGTTGTGAACTTGAGTATATCACACTATCTAATCTTTACAATGGATCTAAACAAAATCTTAACTAAACAAACCGAAACCTTCTTGTAGAACGCCGTCTCCAAGTTGACTCGATCCAAACGCGATTCCTCGAGCTGGACTCCAACCGAGTGCTAGATGTGAACTTGACGCTCGAGCTCTTGAATCACCATGTGAAAGCTCCAAAACACCTTTGTTGAAGCTAATTACCTACTAATATCTTGATCAAATATCTGAAATTAAATATCACAAGATTATTTGTAAACTATAACTATATGAGTTAATCACCATCAAAACTAGAGTGGTAGGCCTCTGGGCCAACAATCTCCCCCTTTTTGATGATGGCAAAACTCATGGAATTATATATGCATGGATTAAAGTTAAGCTTCAAAGAAGCTCCCCCTTAACTCATGCATAGAAATAAACTATAAGGATATGCAATGAATGTTAAACATGAATATGCATAAACATGCATAAAACAATGAAATAAACATGCTCTTGATACCAAATTTTAAACAAACATGTTCTTAAATAATTGCTCTTGATACCAATAAAAATTTCAATAAAAGCTCTTGATACCAACAAAAAAAACAACAAAATATGTTTTTGATACTAATATCCATGCTCTTGATACCAATATCAACAAACCATAAAACAAATGTTTTTAATATAAACTTTGATATAAACTTAAATAAACATGCATATATATATTAAAATACTTCTTCCCCTTTTTGTCAATCATCAACAAAGGGGTTAAAGTAAACAATAAAACAATGTTCTCCCCCTTTTTGTCCGAAACAAAAATCAACAAAGAGTGAAATCAAATCAAAACATTATGATACCAATTGAAAAAAAAATATATCAATTTAGTGCAAATGTATTCATAGAAACATCATGATACCAAAGGATGATACTAATTGAAAACAAACAAAACATTTTGAAGAAACCAAAAAAATTTTTGATATCAATTGAAAGATATAAACATAATGTAATCTTGATACCAATTGTAAAATTAGTACCAATTGAAAATATTTTACACTTTTGATACCAAATGAAAAACATAAACCAATCTTTTTGGTTAAACACTAAACTCATTTTGCAATAGAGATACCAATAGAGAATAACATCAATGTAATATTTTTGATACCAATATTGAAAATGAAACATATACCAATTGAAAATATTTTTCATTAGGAGCGTATGATACCAAATTAAAAAATCAATATCATTTTTCAATCATTTTTCAACATAAAGTGTGGGAGTAAGATACCAAATATAAACAAAACCAATTGAAAGGTGAAATATGAATTTTCTCCCCTTTATGAAATACCAAACAAAATGACGCATAAGCTTGTATAAGATACCAATTGAAAAATAATCAATTGAAATATAATTGTTATTTAAGAAATCAAGCTTAGCATAACCAAAATTTGTGCTAAAAATATAGAGATATAGTAAGCACGAATAAAATACATATATATGTATGGAAAATTAAATACCAATCGAAATTGATACTATTTGAAGTGTAAGCATACGTAAAAACATATGAGTATACAAAATGAATGTCAATTGTGATACCAATTGAAAAGATACAATGATATCAATTGAAACTAAATAAGATCAAGTGTATAACTCATAATTTCAACCACCCATTTCATGCATATGTTTTAAATAAATTTTCAATAATGAGCATACAAGGCATGGTCGCCCAACCAACCGCCCTTGGATGGGTAGGGGTTTTCAAAATAAGTTTGAAAATAATATAACACGTTTGAAAACTCTACCATATGAAGAATGCCGCAACTAGTTATATGATAAAATTATAAACTAGTACGAAATCCTTCAAGTAAGGAATAAAACAAGAATATATTCCATAAAACATGAAAATCACTGAACCAATGTCACTCAAAATCTATATAGTACATATAATACTCATGAAAATAAAATCACGAGAAAACATCAAGTAATATGAGTGTATAAGTTTTGTGAAAGACATACTCATAGAAATAGGCAATTTGGCTCAATATGAAATTCCTTAAAACATGAAAAAACAAGAAAATCTAATTTTTATCAAAATAATTTAATCTTCAGGGCATATGTATGTTTTGTGCAAACTAGAGTATATATACATAATCAAATATGAACGAGTCCACAAAAGTATATGCATGAAGGCAAGTGGCTCAAGAATGTATATGTATAACTAATAGTTTAGGCAAAATAAACATATACATGAAGTTTAACATAAACCTGAAAACATGCATAAAAATAGAGAATACAAGTCAAAATGCATGAATCATCAAAACTAGGCTATACTAGTACATCTAATGAGTACAAATGAGCATTCAAGCACAAATATATAATAATCTATTTGTGGCTCACTAGTTGTACAAGTATATATTTCAAGTTTTAATGAAAACTAACATCTAAACATGTAATCAAAACATGAAGTGCAAACGTTTAAACAAAACTCATATGATCATTATGTAAATACACATGTATTAGATCTATGATATACACAATAGCTAAAACAAATGTGAGAACACAAAAGTATAAGTCCATATTAAACATGGGTGATCTCAAATACTAATCATGCATATCACAAGTCTAATATTCATGACATTTAACATACTAATCATGAAACAAGACATGCTAAAAATTAACAATATGAAAAACATGTAAACATAAATGAGAGTTAGAGATCGTTACCAAAAACCATGAGGGTACATCTCTATGTCTCCAAACTGAGGTGGTCCTCCCACCAAACTCCCCTTGAAAGTGATGCATCCAAATTGTCTTCTTTAAGCTTGGAACGCATCCACCTCAAGGCACCATTACTCTCACGTCATGTGAGAGCCCACACCTACATTAAATAAAATAGGAGTAGTCTTTGGTACCCATACTTTTTTGGGTCCATGGGGGTTAGCTCCTTTCCTAACCCAAACAATTTATTTGCTAAATTTTCATCATGTACTCTATCATAACAACATTTAGCAAGGTGGCCCTTACGTCCACAATGTGTACATGTGTATACATGAGCATACATTGTGTGTTAGGTGTGTGAACGTGAGGAGCATGTGTATGCCGTGGTTTGTGTGCATGCATAGGAGGAACTTGTTTCTTTCGAAACATAGATTCCAAACGTGTATGGTTCATGACACAATGGCTCAAAGTGGAGCCCAAACAATCAATACTCTTCTTAAGCATACAAATATCATTTTCAATCATGGAAGAAGAGGTGCATGCAATAGGTGAGTTAGATGATGAAGCTACACTAGCATGGCAAACATGTAAATCTATATCAATTTTCAAAGATTTATTTTTATTTAAGCAAACTTCTAAATCTTTTGAAATCAAATCATTTTGTTTTTCAAAGAATCATTTTCTTTTACAACAAACCAACTTTTGAAGATAAAGCCTCATTTTTTGTTTTCAAAATTTCATTTTCTTTTAGGGCAAGGTCAAATTGGGATTTAAGTGAGTCACGTTCACTTGAAATCTCATCTCTTTCTTGCAAAGCCAAATCAAGTTTTGAACACAAATCCTTATTTTGTTCTTTTAGTCCAAAACTCTTTTTTTTCAAAAGATTATATTTTTCAAGCAATTTTTCACAAACAATTGATAGTTCTTCATTTAAAGCATCGGCATCAATATGATCATCGCCGGAAGAACTAACACAATCATCTAGTTGGGATTCCGAATATACCTCAAGGGAGTCATTCCCTTGGACCATGTAGCAATGTTGTTTGGATTCTTCTACACTAGATTCCTTCTTCATAATGTTTAGCGTTTGAAGCTCGGAGGAGGTCAACGTGTTCCACACTGCAAAGGCGGAATTACAGTTGAAATCATAGAAAGATATTCTTTGTTAAGTGTGCTTCTAAGTGCCATTAAGGATTGTGCATTAGCCTCTATATGCTTGCTATTACCAAGATAGGGTTTCTTGGTAGCGGCAAGGAAAACATGCAAGCCTAGGGTTTTTAGGTACATGGACATCCTAGCTTTCCAAGCAACAATGTTGGAAGTATCAAACATAGGTGGGGTCATGAAGTCCATGAGTGTGTGTAAACAATATAAGTGTGCAAATGCAAATGATAGATTAGAAAAATCAAGATCACACTCCTAGGTGGTTAAACCTAATATTAGGAGCGTAGGCTCTGATACCAATTGAAAATACACCTAGAGGGGGGTGAATAGGTGTATGGCTAATCTAAAGATCAATAATGCGGAATTAAAAACTTAATGTAACACACTTAGTGTATCCAACGAGTGTAGCCGAATTCCCGGTGAAGGACTCTGGACTAACTCCTCTGAATTCCTCTAGATAAGAGTTGAGGTGCTATGTAAAGCTCTCTTGGTTAAACACAAGTATGGGCACACACAAACAACACAAGCATGTATATGATATGGCAATATGAATCAATGCACAAATGTAAGAGAGAGTTAGAGAAAATGGATCAATCGCAAACACCAAGATATGTTTCGAGGTTCGAACACACAGCTCTACGTCCCCGCCTTCACACAGAAGGATTTTCACTAACTCGTCCACACAAGACTTCCCACACAGGGAACCTCCACTGAGGATTTGAGTAAATACAACCGGGAGTACACAACTTCTTTCTCAACCAATACAACCTCTACACTTAGAGACAAGGCACAAACAAATCACCTCTACACTTAGAGGGATAGGCACTTAGCCAAACAACAAATCAATCACCTCACACTTGAGGGATTCCAACACAATCTCCATCTCTCACTAGATGGAGCCAAATACCACTTCCACTATCACCTCACACTTGAGGGATAACAACTCAATCACTTCTCACTAGAGGGATATCACAATCAATGGAAGGTTTACAACTTGGTGGTCTAACAACTACAAACCAATTTTCTCACTAAAATAAAGATCCTATGGATAGGATAGAATCATAAGCTCAAGTGTGAGAAATAAAGAGTTTGGAAATCAAAAACTCAAAGAAAAACTCTTGGGAAAACTTCTAGAATGAATATAAAGTGAAGATCAAAAACAATCCCAAAGACTTCTCCTTTTCTTGATTTTTCCAACCCTTTAAAATAAATGAAAATCAAATCTTTAAGCTTAAAAACTCTTTTGAAAACTTGTGTTAAAACACTTGTAAATGAGAGAAATTTTGCTCTTGAAATTCTCGTTGAAAACAACTAAGAAATGGGTATTTATACCCTCATTTCAAATCTGCCCGTTGGCAGCTGAAAAGGGCCAATTTGCCCTTCCGGTCGACCGACCGGTCGACCGGCCAACGGTCAAAAATTTGACCGTTGAGCCCAGCGGTCGATCGCCCGGTCGACCGTCCCCAGATCCAGAGAGCAACGGCTCTCTGGCCGGTCGACCGCCTGGTCGATCAGAGCAGGATACAGAGAGCAAACTCTTTGTCCGAGCGACCGACCCGGTCGACCGGGGCCATTTCCAGAGAGCAGAGATCTCTGGACGGTCGACCGGCCACCAGCCCAATGCTGGCGTGCACGCTTGTGCACGTCGGTCGACCGACTACTGCTGCGGTCGACCGGTCCGGTCCACCGGCAGTAAGCCAGTCAGCAAATTTTGGGACTTAAAAACTTGAGTTTTTATCTTTAATTAAATCCCATAAAATCACATTAATTCCACAAAAATCAGTTCATGTTATATCTTTGAAGTACAAACATGTTTGAGTAAAAATCAAACATGTTACAAACATTTTGAACCATTTTTGTGACTTAGAAATTTTGCCTTAAACAAAATTCTGTATTTTCTAAAACTTGAATTTTTGAAATGGAAATCCGATTTTTTCAAAACACATGTAAATACAAAAACATGATATTTAAACAACTTTGAAGCATAGAGTATATGGATAGAATCCAATATACATGAAAGGTATTATATCTATGTTTTTGACATTAAATCCAAAAATAGGTTTTGTTAAAATACAAAACTCCAAACTCATGAAGTAGACTATCAAAATAAGTTTTTCTAATTAGATGAAGCATATATGTATATAGATCAAATCTAATATACATTAAACCATGTAAACTTGTTTTGATTCTATTTATTCATGAAAACCAAGATCGGTTAAACCGAAAACCAAAACCAAAATATGAAACGTGTGTGTTGTGAACTTGAGCATATTACACTATCTAATCTTTACAATGGATCTAAACAAAATGTTAACTAAATAAACCAAAGCTTTCTTGTAGAACACCGTCTCCAAGTTGACTCGTTCCAAACGCGATTCCCCGAGCTTGACTCCAACCGAGTGCTAGATGTGAACTTGACGCTCGAGCTATTGAATCACCATGTGAAAGCTCCAAAACACCTTTGTTGAAGCTAATCACCTACTAATATCTTGATCAAATATCTGAAACTAAATATCACAAGATTATTAGTAAACTATAACTACATGAGTTAATCATCATCAAAACTAGAGTGGAAGGCCTCTGGGCCAACAATACCTGAATCTATTTAGGATTAACTTTAATTCATATTATAGTTAGTTCGAGTTTTAGTTATCTTTCATATTTGAGTCTGATGTAAAAAAAATCAGATCATGCTTAATTAAATAGAATTAGAATTCTAGTCTATACTAAATCTAGTATGAGGAACATAGTAAGATTGAAATTTTCAAATAATATGATTATATTGAAGCTACATTTAAAAAATGTGTTACTGATAACATTATGTTTGCATGAGCAAATTTTATAATTGTAATTTCACCTAGAGGGGGGTGAATAGGTGATGGCTAATCTAATGGTCACTTGATGCCAAATAATGCGGAAGCTAAAAGTTATTATGACCAAATTAAACTTATTACACTAAACACCACGTATAACACAAGAGTGTTGCCGAATTCCCCGTGAAGGGCTCTGGACAAACTCCTCTAGATTCCCCTTGATAAGGGTTGAGGTGCCGCGTTGGCTCTCTTGGTTGAATACAAGTGTTAGCAAACAAACCCAAGCAAGTATATCAATATGAGCACACAATATATCAAGCATATAAATGTAATCACAATAAGAGCATGCAAGATATAAACAAGAGACAAAGAGAGAGAGTGAGCAATCGCAAACACAAGGGATTTGTTTCGAGATTCGAGCACACTTGCTCTACATCCCCGCCTTCGACACACGAAGGATTTCCACTATAATCGATCCCAATGGATCACCCGGTGCCGCAACACCTACAAGCTCTCGGACTCCCTAGTCCGTACACATCGCAAGCCTCATAAGCTCGCCGAGGCCGCACCTCAAACCAAGATTTCGCACCCGAACTCGAAACAACCGCGAACGCACTCGTCCGCCTCCTCAAGAAATAAGAAAAGATCTCTTGGTGATCTAAACACTTTGATCACCAATAAACACTCTCACTACAACACTCCTATAGAATGAATAATCAATGGATAGCTCAAGTGTTTGTGTGAGAAAAACAAGGAAAGAGATGGTGGAGGAAAACTCAAAGAATCTCTTTTAACACTCTTGATAAAACTCTCCTTTTGATTAGAAATATTTGCTCTAAATCAAGTGGAGGAAAACCACTAAATGGTTCAAGAAAAACTGGTGAAAACCCACTTGAAAATCTTGGAGAAAAACAATGCCCAAACCCCTAAATTTATAGGCTCAGAAAAACTAGCCGTTGGGTTCTGTCAGGCCTGTCGTCCGACCGACCGGCCAACGGTCATATTTCAGACCGTTTGAGCCATCGGTCGACCGGGCGGTCGACCGAGCCAGGATACAGAGAGCAATCTCTCTGTCCGGTCGACCGCGCGGTCAGCCGGAGCCTTTCCAGAGAGCAGAGCTCTCTGGACGGTTGACCGGGTCGGTCGGCCGGCCATCCTGCAGAGTTAGCGTGCACGTCTGTGCACGTCGGTCGACCGGGTCGGTCGACCGGCTGAAGCCAGGTCAGGTCTGAACTAGGGATAAAAAAAACTTGGTCTTTAGGCTCACATAAAAATCCCATAAAATACTGAAAAATATACAAAAATAGTTTTGATGTAATATTTTGATAAACAAACATGCTTGCACAAAATCAAGGCATGTTACAAATGTTTTGAACTATTTTTGTAACTTGGAAAATATGGCTCAAATGAAAACTAGTATTTTTCTAAAACTTGTTTTCCAAACTTCTTCATGATACAAAAACAAGATATTTTGAATTCATTAAAGCATAGTGTGTATGGATATGATCCACTACACAATTAAGATGAAATATCTATGTTTTTGACATTAAGCTCTAAACTTGGTTTTGGATAAAAGACATGCATATAAGAAATTCCAAAAACCAAAAAGTATTTTTCCAAAGTAAAATCTTTTATAAAACAAAACTATCAAGAGTGTGTGTGTATATGTATACTTGATAATCCACCAACTACTCTATCCTTTACATCTTAACTAAAATAAAATCTTACTAAAAACAAACTAGACACAAGTCTTCATCTTCTTGAAGTCTTCACTTGAAGCCTTCTCATCTTCTTGACTTGGTCCAAACACCGTGCTAGCTCCAAAATTTGACTTCAAATCCTTTGTTGAAGCTATGCACCTACTAAGATCTTGATCATAAATCTGTCACTAATTAAACACAAGATCATTAGTACTATAACTACATGAGTTGATCATCATCAAAACTAGAGTGACGGGCCTTTGGGCCAACAATCTCCCCCTTTTTGATGATGACAAAACTCAGAAGTTATATATGCATGGATTACTTAAAGCTTCAAAGAAGCTCCCCCTTAACTCATGCATAACACATAAACAAAATAAATATGCAATGAGGCACAAAAACATATATGCAAATGTAGGAGTAAACATGCTAATCAAGCATAAAACAAATCAAATTCTTTTTCTCCTATTTGCAAAACAAAACATATATGCATAAACAATCCTTTTTCACAAAACATGCATATAAATCCAAAATCTTTCTCCCCCTTTTTGTCAATCATCAACAAAGGGTAAAAATACAATCAACAAATTTTCTCCCCCTTTTTATCATAAACAAAGAATCAAGGAAGGGGTAAATCAAATAATCAAGAAAGGTTATATGCGATATACATTCATGAAGAGGAAGACGCTAAGTTAGCTTCCCTACACATATGCATTGTATGCAGAAGGGATGACAAGCCCCAATTCACATAACACATATTATGTAATGAATAAGAGGAGATGTGAAGCTCCCCCTACACACGTGTACCACATAAAGAAGAGTTGTCAAGCTCCTCAATATACAATACACTCAACATGAATCTATATGTAGAAGAGATGTTAAGCTCTCCTTGCATATAGGCAATACAAATCAAAAATTTTGAATTTTCCTTATAAAACAAAATTTTGAATTTTCTCAATAAAACAAATCTTGAGAAATTTTCTTATAATTTTTATTTTCTTATCATAAACAACTTTTGAGATATCAAATAAACATAATTTTTTTTTTAATTTTGATACCAATTTTAAACATAATGATCAAATTTTTATTTTTCATAAGCTTATGCATTATGTTTAAAATATCAATTGAAAAATCAATTGAAAATAGAGGTTTAGATCAAGCATAGCATAAACTAATTTTGTGCTTTTAAACATTTAAATCGATTTTAACTCAAGCACAAAACAAATCATATATATGTATGAAAAAAGAGTATACCAAATGAAATTGATACATACATATATAAGAAAACAAAATACGAGTATATACAAAAAGAGTCAAATTGATATCAATTGAAACGATTCAATGATACCAATTGAAGAGATAATAGGATCATGTGTACATTTCATAAACTAATTGAAGAATAAATAACTAGTATAAAATAGTTTTTGAACAACTAGTTAAAAATCCTTCAAATACATCAAATCATATGTTTTTCATAAAACATAACTAAGTACATAAAGGTTTAATCACTCATGGTCTATAAAGCTCAAAATGATCATGAAACTAAGTCATGAAATAATAAATGAAGATGTGAGTGTTAAAAGATCATGTAAATAGCATTTTTATGAAAATAGTCATTTAAGCTCAAAAAGATCATAAGTCATATTTTAATAAAAATCATTTTTCATTAAAACACTAATCTTCATGGTATATGTATGATTTATCCAAAACTAACAATACACATACATATCCCAAACATAAAAGAGTCTATCAAATGTATTTGCATGAAGGCAAGAGACTCACGGGTATACATGTATATTTATTAGATTTGAATTAATAATACATATACATGAAGTAAAGCATAAAATTGGCAAAGCATGTATAAATGAGAATCATCAAAACTAGTTTATACATATGCATATAGTGGGTACAAATGAGCATGAAGTGCAATCATATATAAAACAAATGTAGCTCACTATTTGTACATGTATAATACAAGTTGATAAAAACTACATCTAAACATGTTATCACCACATGAAGCACAAAAATACATAAAACATGAACATGCTAAAAATGTCACATATGAAATAAGCATGTAAATAAACTAGGAGTTTAGAAATAGTTACCAACTAAGGAACTATGTTCCAAATCTCCAAACATGGTGGTTGTCCCACCAAAACTCCTTGATAGCGATGCATCCATATATGTGTCCATCAAGTCCAAGCGCATCCGCCATCAAGGCACCATTTCTCTCACGTCGTGTGAGAGCCCTCACCTACATCAAAAACACAAGGTGGGGGTTTTGGTACCCATTTTCTTTTGGGTCTTGGGGTTAGCTTTGTAAGGCACCCAAAATTTTATGATTAGCAAATTAATATGATGCATCTTGTCATAACAAAATTTTGCTAAATGGCCTTTGCGGCCACAATGTGTACATTTGTACACCTTAGGATGCTTATGTGTATGTGTATGATTGTGACGTGCAACATAAGCATATGAATGATGATGATGTGCATGAGAATGTGGAGCTTGTTTCTTTGAAAACATAGACTCCAATCTAGTGTGATTAAATGCACATGTGCTCAAGGTAGAGCTCAAACTATTAATTTTATTTTTCAAAAGTTTAATCTCACTAGTGGTGGCATGTAAAGCATGGTGAGATATAGAATCATTTTTCTTATTCTTTTTAGAAACAAAATCTTTTTCTTTTTCAACAATTTTTCTTTTTAAAGAGTTATTTTCTTGAAAAGCAATTTCCTTTTGTTTTTCCACCAAAACAATTTTATTCTTCAAAATAGTGTTCCCTTCACACAAATCATTTAATTTAGACATAAGGGAAACATTTTCATTTTTCAAAACATTATTTTCTTTTTCTAAACATGCAACCTTAGTTCTAAATGAATCATTTTCTTTTTGCATGCAAACAAAATCCTTTTTCAAATTTTTATTATCCTTTTTAAGCATGTCATATTTCTCAAGAAGTAATTGACAAAATGAATGAGTTTCTCAGAAGTAATTGACAAAATGAAGTGAGCTCATCATATGACATGTTATCATCTACTACCTCGGATTCGGTAGTTACCTCAAGGGGGTTA
Source organism: Agave tequilana (assembly GCA_038442645.1). Classification (NCBI taxonomy): domain Eukaryota; kingdom Viridiplantae; phylum Streptophyta; class Magnoliopsida; order Asparagales; family Asparagaceae; genus Agave; species Agave tequilana. The sequence continues at coordinate 191,354 of JAVJIF010030611.1, read as the reverse complement.
TCCCCTTGGACCATGTAGCACTTGTTGGAGGTGTCGCTTTCAACACCCGAATCGCTCCCCGCATAGTATTGTTCATTTTCGCCAAGGGAGATGAGGGTATTCCATACTACAAAAGCCGAATCAAAGTTAGAAACCCTAGATAAATAATCATCATTTAGGGTTGACTTTAAAGCATGAAGGGCTTTTGCATTAGCCTCAATATTCTTACCATATAAACAATAATCATTATTAGTAGTGGCAAGGTAAACATGAATGCCTAAGGCCTTGAGGTACAAAGACATCTTAACCTTCCAAATTTGGATGTTAAGAATGTCAAAGGTGGGTGGTGACATGAAATCCATGGTGTGTGTACAAATATTGTGATTAGCCTAGAAATGAGGATCTTTAACTCTAGGTTGTAAGACCTAAAATCAGAGCACTTGGCTCTGATACTAATTGTAATTTCACCTAGAGGGGGGGTGAATAGGTGATGGCTAATCTAATGGTCACTTGATGCCAAATAATGCGGAAGCTAAAAGGTTTATGACCAAATTAAACTTATTACACTAAACACCACGTATAACACAAGAGTATTGCGGAATTCCCCGTGAAGGGCTCTGGACAAACTCCTCTAGATTCCCCTTGATAAGGGTTGAGGTGACGCGTTGGCTCTCTTGGTTGAATACAAGTGTTAGCAAACAAACCCAAGCAAGTATATCAAAATGAGTACACAATATATCAAGCATATAAATGTAAATACAATAAGAGCATGCAAGATATAAACAAGAGAGAGAGAGTGAGCAATCGCAAACACAAGGGATTTGTTTCGAGATTCGAGCACACTTGCTCTACATCCCCGCCTTCGACACACGAAGGATTTCCACTATAATCGATCCCAATGGATCACCCGGTGTCGCAACACCTACAAGCTCTCGGACTCCCTAGTCCGTACACACCGCAAGCCCCACAAGCTCGCCGAGGCCGCACCTCAAACCAAGAGTTCGCACCCAAACTCGAAACAACCGCGAACGCACTCGTCCGCCTCCTCAAGAAACAAGAAAAGATCTCTTGGTGATCTAAACACTTTGATCACCAATAAACACTCTCACTACAACACTCCTATAGAATGAATAATCAATGGATAGCTCAAGTGTTTGTGTGAGAAAAATAAGGAAAGAGATGGTGGAGGAAAACTCAAAGAATCTCTTTTAACACTCTTGATAAAACTCTCCTTTTGATTGGAAATATTTGCTCTAAATCAAGTGGAGGAAAACCTCTAAATGGTTCAAGAAAAATGGTGAAAACCCACTTGAAAATCTTGGAGAAAAACAATGCCCAAACCCCCAAATTTATAGGCTCAGAAAAACTAGCCGTTGGGGTTCTGTCAGGCCTGTCGGTCGACCGTCCGGCCGACCGGCCAACGGTCATATTTCAGACCGTTTGAGCCATCGGTCGACCAGGCGGTCGACCGAGCCAGGATACAGAGAGCAATCTCTCTGTCCGGTCGACCGCGCGCGGTCGGCCGGGGCCTTTCCAGAGAGCAGAGCTCTCTGGACGGTCGACCGGGTCGGTCGGCCGGCCATCCTGCAGAGCTGGCGTGCACGTCTGTGCACGTCGGTCGACCGGTCGGGCTGAAGCCAGGTCAGGTTTGAACTAGGGATAAAAAAAACTTGGTCTTTAGGCTCACATAAAAATCCCATAAAATACTGAAAAATATACAAAAATAGTTTTGATGTAATACTTTGATAAACAAACATGCTTGCACAAAATCAAGGCATGTTACAAATGTTTTGAACTATTTTTGTAACTTGAAAAATATGGCTCAAATGAAAACTAGTATTTTTCTAAAACTTGTTTTCCAAACTTCTTCATGATACAAAAACAAGATATTTTGAATTCATTAAAGCATAGTGTGTATGGATATGATCCACTACACAATTAAGATGAAATATCTATGTTTTTGACATTAAGCTCTAAACTTGGTTTTGGATAAAAGACATGCATATAAGAAATTCCAAAAACCAAAAAGTATTTTTCCAAAGTAAAAATCTTTTGTAAAAACAAAACTATCAAGAGTGTGTGTGTATATGTATACTTGAGCAATCCACCAACTACTCTATCCTTTACATCTTAACTAAAACAAAATCTTACTAAAAATAAACCTAGACACAAGTCTTCATCTTCTTGAAGTCTTCACTTGAAGGCTTCTCATCTTCTTGACTTGGTCCAAACACCGTGCTAGCTCCAAAACTTGATTTCAAATCCTTTGTTGAAGCTATGCACCTATTAAGATCTTGATAATAAATCTGTCACTAATTAAAAACAAGATCATTAGTACTATAACTACATGAGTTGATCATCATCAAAATTAGAGTGATGGACCTTTGGGCCAACAATAATTTGGGCTCATATAAATGTGTATATTATATAAAATTTTAGCCATATGCGGGATGATTAAATAGCCATATGCAGTTTTGCCCCATCTAAATATAATTGGGATCAATTAAAGTTATGTTACCAAAATATAAATGATTTTCTTATGATATAAAATATTGGACTCCTTATAAATCAAACTTCAGTTTGATCTTTAATTAAAAAAATTATAATCTTTTACTACTAAGAGATAAAATTAAATATTCTATATTTTAGAATATAATATTTAATTATTTCATTTCATTGATAGCTTTCAAGTAATAAGATAAAATTGGTATTATATCAAGTTAATTTATTATATTTATTGAAATTAATTCATAACTATCAAAATTTATATACCACCTATTTAAGTTTTTTCATGATTTTAACAATAATAAAATTATGGAAAAATTCTTGTCTAAGTTGTGAAAATATTAAACTTTAAATTTTATTATTCATTAAATTGTGTATATATATTAATTTCAAATTTGAAATTATGAGTGCATAATTTTATAGTAAAATAATTTAAAAATATTTATTATATCTTGCATGGTCATGCACTTCAATCCTTTCTTTAAAGACTTTACATCTTCAGAAAGGATATTATAATCTTTATTGTTAATTAATTTGTATGTATTTCATTTAATTTTTTTAAGATTTTAAATGTAACGTTTTTAAAACTAAAAGATATATAATGCATACATTATATGCATGTATTATTTGTGAAAATAAAGTTGCATGCATAAAGGAAAAATTAGATTTTATATGTTAATCACTAAATTAAGACAATGATGATTGTCCAAGATGAAAATTCAGATATTATTAAGAATATATATGGTAAGATAAATTAGGATGTCTTGCTATCTGGTAAGGAACCAATTTACAGCCATCTTATAAAATACTAAAATTCAATCTTGACATCATCAATGTCTTAACAAGATGAGTAAAACGGATAATAAATTATTTTTCAACTAATACATGCACAGTTCATAACATTTTTAATCAAGTATATGTTATATGTTTTCATATACTTAAGCTATATTTTCAAATATATATCTGAGTTACATATTAATGCTTAAATTTGACACTAGTGTGCATTAAAGTAACTTTTGATAAGCATAAATTCCTTGATTATTCTTTATCAAATTAAATATATGTATATACATATATATTTTAAATATTGGAATAATCAAATGCAATATACCTATGCTTTGTCATAAATCATTATAGTATAATTTGCTCTTTTTAAAACTAAGGCAACAAGAATTTTTTTTAATTATCTTATGATCTCAAATGGGTTGGAGACTCTGACAATTACCCAAAGGCTTTATATGTCTAATAAAGGTTGTTAAGAGTCATAATAATGTGGTCATGATTGCCACCACTTTAAAATAAAGGTTGTTAAGCATTTGTCTGACCCTGAAAAATATAAAGTCATTCTGACTAAGGATCTTTCTAAGAGTGTAGTTCTAGTTTCATCGATGGAAATGAGATTAAGCTCATAGTAGATTTCACCAACAGCGGGAACCAAACTTACTTGACCTGATCACATGAAAGAGGTTCAACGTGGTAGTAAAAAATTGGACTGGTGATACTCGTGTAGAGCATCAACCTGAATATATTTATATCCTATATGTAGCGTTGTAGCTACTACTCATTCTTTATGGTGACAATGCTCTTATAATACAACTAGGTAAGGTTGAGTTAAACTCTTAATAAGTTTAACGTATGTAGTATGGAGAGTATAACATCGAGTTGTAGTACCCTTGGAGGACTTACTTACGTGAGAGGAACCGTGATGCCCGCAGTTAGGGCAGTGCTGATCTGTAAAAACTCTCATGAGTCAGCTACTGTGAACATGGCCATTAACGTTCAACCCACAGTTCAAAGACTCGGCCGAGTCGGAGACGAGTTGGCCGAGTCGTTTCCGTCTCGGCCTGCTCCGAAACGAGTCCGAGTCACGAGTCGGTCGACTCAACTCAGAGGAGACTGACCCGGTCAAAAATTGGAGTTGACTCGGTTGACTCGGCATTATGATGCTGATTTTGTGCCTCATCGCAATTCAATGTGAAAATAACTATATTAGCATGTATTTATGAATATAGTTTGTACATTACTATATTGTGCATGTATTTTGATATGCTTATACAGACGACGCGTGTATTTATTCTTTCGCTTTATGTTTAGCGTGCTAGGTGATATATTTTGGACATGTGATACATGAATGTAGACGTCTACATTTTTTTAAGATTTATCGTAATTTTTTCAGAATTTTTTGAGTTTTCTATGTAGCATTTTGCGTGTATCACCCGATGCCGATCCGAGTTGCCGAGACCGATCCGTCTCAGTGCCCACCGAGTCGGCGGCCGAGACCGCGACTGTGAACCATGGTTCAACCCGCTCGCTCAATAGATGAGAACTTATTGTGTGTTTTTCATTAATATCTGATTAAAGAAGCTTAATTCAAGGCGTAATCCATTATGTCTCTCAGGTGGCGATGAATTCACTAAGGGTAAATTCAAAGTCGCAAGCTATTTACTCAGAATCCACAGTATGAGGTTGCCCAATCTTATTCGTATTTTATGTCTTCTGATTTGTATTTTTGATTTATTTAGATCATGTTGTTTTATTCTGTCTTCTCTGAAACTCAAGCTTTTAGGGGGACTGTTGGATTTTTAAATTAAAATTAATAAAAAAGGCTTTCATTTCAGTCATTTTGACCAAGTCAAATATAGTCTAAGTCTCAGAATCCAAGTCAGTTGAGCAAATCTCTCAACTGCTAGGATTTTCTGATGGAGATGTTATAACTACTGGGATTTTAAGACTATAAATTGAACCCTACCTCAGTTCTCAATCCACAGTTTTTCATTTTCTCTTTTTTCTCTCTGAATTTTCTTTTAAGATCTACTCTTCGTGAGAAGGGCTTCAATTTAAATTAAATTTTCTTCTCTTTTCTTTATTTTTTGGCAATCATTCTGAATCTGATTAGAGGCCAGGTGCTAGCGTCCGAGCCCAAGTGCTGGTGATTCCGGGGGAGTCTTTACCGCTAGTTGACGGGACCAATTCGATGTCCGGACGAGAGGCGCAGCCAATTGTCTTCTAGGACAACTACATTCCAGGCGAGCAATCTTAATCTTTGTTGTAATTTTGTTACATGTTTAGTAATTGATACACGTTTAATTTGATCTGTGTTAAGTTTTAATTATTGATTCTTTAATTTAAAAAAAAAAATAGAGATAAAATTTCCAACAGGAACATTACTGTTAGCGTTGATGTCATAGCGCTTCCTTGAACAACCATTTACCACGTGTAAATATTTAAAAGCATCTCATTTTAACTTTAACTGATTATAGATTCTTTAACTCCTGCACGTAAGATTGCATTTTAGTTTGTGCATCAATACTCAGAAATCTGAAGTGTTCGTTTGCCAAGTATCCGTAGGATACATTGAGATATGTCACCTTCTTATGTTTTCTACTCGCCAATTATTTTCAGGCTCGCTGAAGAATGCTATTGACTGGGCATCCCGAGAACCAGACGTTTGGGCCGACAAGCCTGCCGCCATTGTGAGTGCAGGTGGGGGCTTCGGAGGAGGAAGATCACAGTACCATCTCCGCCAGGTTGGCGGTTTTCTGGATCTTCACTTCATCAATAAGCCAGAACTATTTGTCAAAGCATTTGAGGCTCCCCAGAAGTTTGACAGCGGAGAGAATTTGATCGATCATGAGACCAGAGAAAGGTTGAAGCAAGTCCTCTCATCTCTGCAGGCCTTTTTACCCTGAGAATTCAGAGTAAATCTTGATATTGAGTATGTCAGAACATCAGAGCTGAACTTTTTCTGAATATGTAATTGTAGTGTGTGTTGTATTTGTCTCTAAACTTATTCCAAAAATCCATCTTTGACATGCCATGTCCGCGGTGGTGAGGCGGTTTGCCCCACCAGCGTGGCGCCTGTGATGTCGGGGTCTGTTTTTGATTCGTCCGGAGTTGGCAATTTCATATGAAGTTTTTTTTTTTTTTTTGCCGTGTATTTATTTGTTCGGGTTGTCAACCCCATATAAATAAATTTTCTTTTCATTTCTTTTCTTTTTTTGATTTTGACGTTGTTTGGAGTTGGCAACCTAGACAAAGCACGCTTGGCTTTTTTTGCCCAAGCGTGAATCCCGAACAAAGCCAAATTTATTTTTTTTTATTTTTTCCCCTTCGTTTTGGGGTTGCCAGTTCCGAATAAAAATGATTTTATTTTTTTCTTTTCCCTCTCTCCTCCTCTAAGGCACCCCACCTGGCACACCACAGGTGATGAGGCTGACAGCGAGCAACCCTGTTGCTGCTGGGCTGTGATGGCGAGGCCGGCGATGGCGAGGATTGCTCGCTGTCGCTGTCGCAACCCAACAGTAGCAGGGTTGTTCGCCGTGTGCACCTTCGGCCCCGTCGGCAATGACACGCATGGTGGGTGTCTTGGAGGAGAGAGGAGAGAGGAAAATGAAAAAAAAAAAAAAATTAAAGCCTTTTGTTCGAAGTTACCAGCTCCGGACAAAAAAAGACTTTATTATTTTTCATTTCCCTCGCTCATCTCTCCCTCTCTCCTCCTCTAAGGCACCCACCTGGCGACGAGGCTGGCGGCGACCACGGCGAGCAGCCCTGTTGTCGACCTGTGATGGCGAGGCCGACGATGACGAGGGATGCTCGTTGACGCCGTTGCAGCCTAGCAGCAGTAAGACTGCTCGTCGTGGACGCCTTCGGCTTCATCGACGATGACGTGCCCGACAGGTGCCTTGGAGGAGGAGAAAGGGAGAGAGGAGAAGAAAATGAAAAAAATTGAAGTCTTTTGTTCAGGGTTGGCAACCCGAGACAGAAAGGGGAAAAGATTAAATTTGATTTTGTTCTAGGGTTGTCACCTCCGGACAAATAAAAAATAATTGAAAAAATAAAATGGTTTTATCCGGGGTTGACAAACCTGGACAAATAAATACACAGCAAAAAAAAAAAACTTCGTCCGGACTGGGTTGTCGACCTCGAACGAACCAAAAATCGACCTCAATAGCGCGGGGCGCCAGCTGCCGGGGCAAACTGTCTCGCCGCTGACGTGACATATCAGATGTTGATTTTTGGAATAAGTTTGAGGAGAGGTTGATTTTGAAATTTATTTATTAAGGGAGTTTTTTTTTTGGGGAAAAAAGCCCTATTTTGGGTTGAAGTGATATCCAACCTGAGCATATTTGATAAGTTGGCTATGTAAATCATATTCTTTGCAGCAAGCTAGATAGCCATTGTTGATGCATTGTATGACTGTGATTTTACCAAGAAAAATAAATAAATATCTCTTTGTTTTAAAATCTTTGTCAAAATTGGAATCTTGCATGAATCTTCTGTTGGCGAGCATGGATGTTGTCTTTGGATGTCACTTCCTAAGGGCATGTTTTTTTGCAAGTTTAATGGGGGAAAAAATTTGACTGTAGTTAGCAGTTTTCAATAGAGTGTGTTTGGTTACTTCTTTGCTGGTGAGAAGAAATTCTTACAGGATCCACTAAAATCATTGCGGTTGTACAAGTACAATGAGCTTGCAGCAATCCTCACCCAAGCAAAGAGAGACACTGAAATCCCTGGCCACTTCACTGTAGTTACAGTGAATTTAAAGGATTTCTGGTTGATTTGCAGACATCCGAAGTTTTGGCTTTTGAAAGAAGCAGGCCCTAAAAGAAAATTAGAGGTGGCTTTACTCAATTTTAGCACTCATTTATTGTGCGTGCATTTGCTCATTTATGACACACTGATCCATGCTTTTCAGTCGAAAATCTAGTAATCACACCTTGAAAATCTAGTATCCATCACGGCGGCTCAAAAATAAACGAAGAGCACAAATGAATGGCCCATGGCCGGGGATTTCATCATAATCCACTTAAAATGATTGTAATTACAATTTGAAAGCTTTTATTCATGCATCAACTAATGTTTTTCTTAGTAATTTTAGCAGAATTTTTGAAGCTAGCATGCTAGGATGAAAGAACTTTTGAACTCGATATTACTGTATAAACTGGATGGAGAAAGATAAGCGTGACAGAGACGAACACGAAACAAATTAGACGAATGTTTCTTAGGGCCTGTTTGGTTAAGGGTGGAAATAAGGAAGTGGTAATAGTTCCCTTTGAAACTTGAGATTGGTTAGTAAGTTTTCCGGTGTTTGAATGTTGTTGGAAAGTGTGATTTGAAAAATGTTATGTCTTTTCTGGTGTATGGATGGTAATGTGAAAGTGGAAGTGAAAAAGTTGACCACAAAGTTAACTGCAAAATAATATTAAAATAAAAAATGGAGCACAATTAGAATGCAAGTGAGATTTACATGATCAAAAAATTAACTGTTTTGTGTTATAACTTATTATAAATGAGATTTACATCACCACAAAATTAACTGTAACACTTTGAATGTGAGGAAATGGTTGTGTAAAAGAGAAAAAAAGAAAAAAAAAAGGGTTTTCTTATTTTCCTTTTCCGGTGTTTGGATAGATAGGGAAGTGGGCAATTATACTTCCCCATTTCCCTACTTCCGCCCACTTCCTTGCAACTAAACACGTCCTTAGAGAAGATGAAAATTAGATATACATATTTATTTTGTTAATACAAACTTCAATATTTTTCACATTTCTTTATCATTCATTGCCTGTACATGATGCTGAAAAAATTAGGATTAAACCGCATAAAAGTGAAAAGAGCTGAAAGAGGATTAGAGGAAAAAGAAAAATAAAAAAGAAAAAGAAAAAGGAAGAACCCTTTTTCAACCACTTCTGTGTGTGAGAGAGAAGTGGGGCCCAGATTCTTCCCACTCCACCACCGCCAGTACGCACCCAACCACCCACGCACAATATAAAAAAATGAAAATAAAAAATTAGCACGAGGCGACAAGTGGGTCTCTGATTCTTCCACTCACTCGTCTCACTAGGAATTAGAAATACTTTTTCACCCACCCAGTGCATATCTCACACCCGCCGAACTGACAGACCCAAACGAAATATCCATTAGGCAGTGAGTGGGTCCACATGTCATACACTGGTGGTCAAGCAAAGTGTGGAAATGCGGGTTGATAAAAGTTACTTCCCTTGATACCCGCCTTCACATACCCGGCCCCGCTGAATGCTACACGGCATTACCTTTTCTTCGTACCTCCGTGACAATCCATAAAACCTCTCCGCTTGCACCCAACCACTGACAGATGGGTCCCACGGAAAGTCCACAGGGTCCCATGAGTGGGTGTAGATGGGCGGGTAGGTGGGGTGCAGGTTGGGGTGCGGGGTGGGTGTGAAAACCGATCCACCTGTCTACCCACTCGCTGTCTTCCCTCACTCCTCCCCTCTCGCCGCCGGCCATTCACACTCTCAGCCTCGCAAAAGGTAGGATCATCTCTCTCTTGTTCTTTATCTTTTTTTCTTTTTACTCCCATTTTTTCGAGTTATGCTTTTGTTTTTGTTCTCTTTTGTGGGCAATTTTGTTATCATTTTATATCGTTTAAGTTCTAGATTTGTTTGTCAGAATGATTAATTGAAGTAGATATTGATTAAGTTTGAACAAAATTGGGTTTTTGTTTCTCCTCCCAAGGTCCAGTTTGATTTATAGAGCTATTGACATCACATTTGATCTGAAAACAGTTGTTGCAATGTGCAGTTACTAAGACTACACCAACCCATTTGATCTTGAAAGCCATTGAATTAATCATTAATCATTAATTTTTTGACAGAATTCGACTAAAATTTTTGTACGATGGAACAATCATCAAGCACAGAGCTAGCTATTGTAGCCTATAATGTTGATGATAAAACAGTAGATAGGGAAAATTTCCCCCATCAAATGCATAACGAGGAGCCTACAATAGGAATGGCATTTCAAAGCCAGGAGGAAGCTTATCATTTTTATAAGGAATATGGGAAGCAGAAGGGATTTGGCGTAATGATCAAGCATTCGAATAAACGAGCAGATGGAAGATGTCGCCGTCTTGTGCTTTGTTGTTGTAAGGGGGGGAAAGCACCTGATGAGCCGAGTAGGCCTTCAGCGAAAACAGATTGCCAGGCTAAAATTATAGCGAAGTTGTGGGCAGATGGGCTGTTGCATTTGATGGAAGTTGACAATGAGCATAATCATCCAGTTAGTCAGTCGCTAGCACATTCTGTTCGGTATAGCGAGAAGCTACCTACAGGTGCAAGAAAACGGCGGAAACATAGTCATGAGGCCGGGGTACATCCGATTAATTCGTATTCAGCATTGGTTGTACAGGGAGGGGGATATGAGAACTTGCCATTTGGGCAAAGGGGAAGAGAGACAATGGGGGGAGCAGTTTGGATTGCGAAGCCCGTAATCAAAGTGGCGGCAATATGTGGTTCTCTTCGCAAAGCTTCCTACAACCGTGCCCTCCTCCAGTCGGGTAACTATGTCGAGCTTTGCTTTTCATACTTTTTTGTTGCATCTTTTCTTTCTTCTTAGATTTCAAAATGTAATCAATTTCTTTCATTGTATTCCCCTTGTGAAGCCATTCATCTGTCTAAAGAGTCCATTAGCGGGTTACAAATTGAGTTTGTGGACATCTCGTCCCTCCCCTTTCTTAATACTGATCTTGAGGTCAACGGAACATATCCTCCTTCTGTGGAAGCCTTCCGCCAAAAGATATTTGAAGCTGATAGTGTTCTCTTTGCTTCCCCTGAGTACAACTATTCTTTTACCGGTAAGATCAGGACATCAATCTATCTTAGTTACTTGTTTTGGTGCCTTGCACAGCATATTTTTTTTTCGTTTGTTTGTAATGAGATTCATTATCTACTGCAAGCTAATGAGGGATATGAGCTAATCAAGTTTGATAAAAACAAGAACCTATCCAATAACATTCCAGCCTTCAGGGCTTATTGTCTACACACGCGCCCGCGTAAGTGGGTGGTGATTTTGTGTCTTCTCTACCATTGTTTTGAATACTAGAAAAATAACTTTAAGAATAGAAATGATGCATGTTTTGAATACTAGAAAAAGAATGTTGATCCATCTGAGAAAAATCTTAGCTCGCTAACATATATTAAGGGTGCATGCATCGTAGTAATAGAGATAATGAATATAAAGTAAAGTAACTCCGGTGTTTTGGAGATTGAAACCCGTTTAACTTAGTAACTAAACACTTCCATAAATTCAGTAAAAAGTTTCAGTGTCGACTGTGTAAGATAATATAAATTTGTATTCCTTAACCTTGATGGTACATTCAGAATTTTGTGTAGCAAAGTGGTTTAACAGGGTACTGGAGCCTCCGAGGCTTGGTTCGAACTTGGTGTCTTTTGACACCAATATAGGAAACTAAGCAACCAGGAAGGTATATACTATATACTATATAGTATGGTCTTGACTCTTGATAACGTTGTGGACCACTTTCAACTTAAAATCATAAACTATTATGTCTGGCAGAGTGAACAACCATGTACTTCTATCCTCACTTTTCCATCAAATTTTTTATGTGGGATCGTACTCGCACATGAAATTCTTTAACAGTTCTCCCTTCATATATGATTAACTCATCCATAGGTTTGAGCATCCATGGGCTAACAGGAATATGGTATTGACCAACATCTATGGACTAACCAGCGTCAACAAGAATCACCGCCAGTGGCACCAGATAGTGCCATTGCCTCTAGGCTCTAGCTGTGGCCTTCACATTGGCTTTTACCTCCTCTTGGACCAAAACTTGTCTTTAAGCAACATAATTATTATCTCAAGGATAGAGATGCACCTCCCTCAAGAACCATAATGCTTCTCCACGTTCAGTATTATGCGAGGTCTACCATGAGAGCTATTTACTGAAGTGATTAGTTGAACCGTGAGGAAGTTCAGAGAGAAGAAATGAAAAAGATCTGCACATGGTTCTTAGAGAGATGGCACTGATAGGTTCTGTTGAGAGATAATAAGACGTGGGTTTTGGAAAGGAACAAGTATCTAGTAGTTATTGAGTTAATATAGGACATGTATGATGGAGTGTTATTAGAGGAATGGTTAGAGGAGACAAATCCATCTTCATTATCAGAGGCTTATTTCAAGGTTCAATCATTACCTCTCTGAGTTAGTCAGTATAATTGGGAGGAGGTTGTTTTGGTGTGTCATTTGCCGATGATATTTTTTTATTGTTGTAATTAGGAAATAGGTCAAGTCTACAATAGCAAAGTGAAGAGAAGGAGCAGATTCTAAAGGATTTAGAATTAGTAGAATGGAGAAATTATATAATGCAATGTTAGCAAGAGTACAAGAAGAAATGAGGTGTAGACTGTAGACTACCATTTTTTTTTTATTTTAGGACTGACAGGTATCATATTTCATGATGCTAGCAGGATGAACTGTGGACCCAAATGCACCTCTGTTGAAGCTGTAAAGAAAGATATAGTGGTTGCAAGTTTAGCTAGATGTTGATGGTAGAAAGGGGTTCATATAGAACCCACACGAGAAGGCTTTGCTCTTGTTGTTATTGCCAATTTCAGGAATGTAGCATCAATTGTTTCAAGTCCACTTAGATTGTATATGCTTAGATGTTGATGATAGAAAGGGGTTCATATAGAACCCACACGAGAAGGCTTTGCTCTTGTTGTTATTGCCAATTTCAGGAATGTAGCATAAATTGTTTCAAGTCCACTTAGATTGTATATGCATAGTATAATTCTTTGCTCTCAATATCTTTTTGATTATCATAGAAAATATATACCATCCTCACCACAACCACTGTCATCATTTTCTTATTCCATTACTTAAGAGCATGGATTATGAAATATTAGCAAATTTGAAAACATTGGTTAATTATGACATGAATAAATGTCAAGAATGATCAAATGTTAACAAAATTTGGTGTGTTTAGTTTGTCTAAGCTATGGGAAAATCCCAATGGAATGAAAAACTTCTTCCTATTGCAAAAATGGAAGTAGAGAGAATAGTGAAGAGCGTGGCCATGTATTTTTGAGAAAGTTAAACAATAATCTGATATATATTGACCAAACACTAATTACTATGGCAAATTCATCACCCATGAGAATATATTCTGTAATAGAGGATAGGAGAAAACCTCTTGAGGTATATAGATCTTGTAGAAAGGCATAGAGGAAAATGCCAAAAGCATGTGGACTTTTTAAACTCGAGTTTTTCTTTTCAAAAACTTTGAACCCACCTTTTATTTCCCCCTAAAAACTTGAGATATTTAATAAAATAAATGTGCTTAAAAAGATATACTTTGGAAATCATAAATATGAATGTGTCAAATTGATTTTCAACTCTTTATACACATTAAAATGGTGTTCAATGCCAACTTGAGTGCATCATAATTGGACTGAGATACTATTGCTTCATGGTTTGATCTATTTATCTGGATTAGTGAGGTCTATCTAATCTGTATCGTGAATTTTAAGCTCTTCCAAGGTAGTTTGAGGTATTCAAGCTGCCTAGACTGAATTTTCTATTGTCGTGTATTAAGTAAATTATATTAATCTGTTTCTTGTTCGAGCATATATGGTGCCTAATGAAGGCCCAGTGAGCAATGGCCAACATTTGAGGAGAAATCGTTAAGGTGTTCATGTCTTGTGGGATTGGAAGAAGTGGCAATCTCATATCCAAGCCACTAGTTTGATAGGCCATGTTCCTTGACCCAGAAGTTGCGCAATCTCATATCCAAACAACTTCTTTGCAGAGCCATGTTACCCACAAGCATCTTTGAACCATGCAGTTTCATGGCTTTCAGAAGAAACCATGAGGTGATCACTGAAAGGTGTTGGATAGAGATTCCCGTTTGATATTTCACTTCTAGGGTCTTTTGCGAGGTTTCCAATCGATGACATTGTCGTCATTTTAAGGGCTTTTGGAAGCCCTTCAAAATTCTTGACAGTATCTGCAAACGAAAGGCAACATTAACCTTTCCCTTCTTCTGAATCCAACTTAAGCCAACAAAGTTTCTTTGTGCTTCAGACCACACAAATGAAAAGAAAAATCTTAGACCATGCCCATGCAACAATCTGCTAGTTTGCTTTATAAGGATTCTAGTTTTGCAGCGAAAGCAAAATCAATGCAATCTCAGATTAGATTTTGGCCTGTTTTGATTGATTTTTTTTTTTTTTTTAATTTTTAGAAATTTTTTTTAAAAAAAATTTAGCATTGCTTTTTAGGCTTTTATCCCTAGTGGGTATTATTTGCAAAGTCCAGCTTAGATCAGGATAGTCAAGATTTGAGGGATTATTGAACCAAGTTTGGTTTCAGTTGAAAGCTTCTATCCTTGTCCTCTTCCACTGCTTCTTCTCTCTGTTTAGCACCTGCACAACTGCTGGACAGCAACTGATCTCTACCCAAACCCCTATTTACTGAAAAAAACCTAGATCTCTACCATAGTTTAATCTCACTTGTAGACTGCATTATGTTTATACCCCTGGTCCTACATGTAAGCTTCAAAATGTTTAAAGCATAATTTGAAGCGCTGACCTTACCGCTTCTGCTTCAACTGCATCCGCTCTCTTGCTGGTCTTACTACTCTACCCGTGACGGCTACTCTGACTGCCATATTTAACTGACTGTTTTAGCATGCTGATACTTATTACTAAACTTAAAGTCTCAAAAGGAGGCATGAAATGCTAGAAATTTTCCTTCACATATTTTCCTAATAAATATGGAGAAGGATAAAGGAGTAATACCTTTTAATTCTTATCAACCCATTAGTCTCACTAATTCCTCTTTGAAATCATGATCACCAACATCATGATCACCATCATCATGGTCATCATCCATGTCATTATTGTCATGATCATCTAAGACTTCTCCATCATCGCCATCAAAGACTTGTGCTATTGAATTATGTGTTTCTATATTGTTTCTATGAGATAAAGAGGTGTGTTTCTAGTTTGGTTCCGTAATCTCATAAATTTTGTTAAGAGGAGGTTTTGGTGATTTGTATTCCACTGGCCTGAATGATTTGCTATTCGTGGAGGACCTTTCTTAACTACTTGAGTTCACATTAGTCATCCATATGGCGACTCAAACAACCATTTACCAGCTGTAAATATTTATTAGATAGTTTTACTGCTAGTTAGCCACACATCTGTTTGCACATAGGACAGACATTTTCTTTTAGCATCAAGATTAGCAAATGTCAAGCATTCATCTGCTAAATATTCTTACATCACATACATATCAGGTTCTTATGCAATCTGTTTTCCCGCTATTTTCAGGTCCTCTGAAGAATGCTATCGATTGGGGATCCAGACCGCCAAATGTTTGGGCGAGCAAGCCTGCTGCCATTATCAGCGCGGGAGGAAGTTTTGGGGGAGGAAGATCCCAGTACCATCTCCGCCAGGTTGGAGTTTTCCTTGATCTTCACTTCATCAACAAGCCAGAACTATTTGTTAAAACATTCGAACCCCCAGTGAAATTCGACAGCCATGGGAATTTGATCGATCCCGAAACAAAAGAAAGGTTAAAGCAAGTCCTCTTATCACTGCAGGCTTTCACCTACAAACAACAGAGTAGACCTTGAGTCTGTGAGATCCGATAAGATACTTAAGATGCTGTTTTGGGCTATATTGTTGCACTATATACAATTTTAACGGCGTTAATTGTGATTGCTGTTGATAATATTTGGATTGAAGTGATGCCCAAATTTCTTTGGCAGGAAATCATATACATCTTTCATTGAATCATACCCTCAGACAGCAAATCCAGGTAATAAAGCCTTTTGAAATATCTGTGAATCAGTGGAGTTGCCACGTTCTTCTTGATCCTCTGGTTAAAAGATGGGACCTCCCTGAAGAGACAAACATTATAACAAATTTGATAATGTATGAGAGCAACGTTTTATTTGCTACTGATAAATTCAACAATGATGCTGTGCATAGAAATAGAGCAGCATGATTGAGGTTGAGTGCTTCTACAGGGCTAGCCGTGCTTTGAGATGTGATTAATGATCAACCTCTAAAATAATCGGATGCAGGTAAAAGCAGGCAATATGAGAATAAAAAATTATAGATGAGCATGATATTAGAGTTACTTTAAGCATAAAAGATACAGGTAATAGAATGATTCAAACTGTTTATCTTTATATTTTTTTATATTTTATGAACTAATCCAATAGATGATCTAAACCGTTCATCAATCTATTTCTGTCACGTCAAATTAAGACAACTAAAATAAGTAATTTACATAGTATTCATAATACTTGTAAAAACAAAAAAAAAAAATTCAAAATGTATTGAAGGGAGGTCACTGTAGAGGCTTCAGCACAAGAGAGATGGAGACAAGAGACTATTCTTCTCATAATAAAACACCCCAGCAAACATCTAATCCACAGAGTTAATATAAGCACATCATGAAATAATTAAAAAAGGAAAACCAAAGGAAACTTCTCAATACATCCAATTTTAGATATTTTACACCCAAAGAGCTCACACTTTCTAGACTTGTGGGAGAACAAGAGATGGGGAGCTCAAGTGCCAAACAAAGGCTTGCCCCATTCATTGAACAACAACAAAAGATCCTGATATAGTTTTCTCCATGTGAATTGTGAGCTTCATATTAATTAGTTAATCAACCACAGTTTCTTCCAACTAAAGGAATCATTACAAAAGCAGTAGCAATCAACATTACGAAAATGAGATTTGTCTTTAAACACAAGAAGAAATAAAGAAACATTTTGATGAGATGACCAAGAGATACCTTTAAGCTTAGCATTTGTTCCTCGCTGTAGTGAAGGCTAGGCCTCAGTCACCCACCCTTTGCTTCAAGTCCCAGCAATCTCTCTCTTTCAAGAGTCCGGGGACCATTTTCGAGTGCGATTGAGCTGCGCGCGTGGCAGAAGGAACTGAACGGAGAGCACAATGATAGATAAATGGTGGGACCCCGCGAGTCGCTCTCAGTGGAGCTGCATTGTCAAGCAAATACCCACCACCCCCCAACCAAAAAGGAGGGAGGAGGAGGAGGAAGAAGCAGCAGCACAAGCATTAGTAAAAGGCATCACAAAGTTTGATCAAACAAAAGGTGTGAACCAAGAAAAATAGAGACCGTCATCATAATATCCCCTCCCTCATCATTTCTCTTTTCCCCTGCTCCAATCCCACCCACCTTACATGGTCACATAGAACTACACAAAAGATTTGTATTGTGTTTGTGAATTCTACCAGTTTTTGATGGATTCATCCTTCAATTACCGGGGACGCGAAGAAGTGATCGGCGAGCCAGAGGCCAGCGGCTTCCCTGGGCTGCTCGACATATACGTGCACCACGCACGCAACATCCACAACATCTGCATCTATGCCAACCAGGATGTGTATGCAAAGTTCTCCCTCACTTGCAGCCCTGATGATGCCATCTCCACCCGGACAGTCGCTGGCGGTGGCAAGAACCCGCAGTTCGACGAAAGCCTGACGGTGAAGGTCCCCCACACCAATACCGTCCTCAAATGTGAGATCTGGATGCTGAGCAGAGCTAGAAATTACTTGGAAGATCAGTTGCTTGGCTTTGCTCTGGTTCCTCTATCTTCAGTGGTGGCTGCAGCCAAAAGGAAACTGACACAAGATTTCACCCTGTCATCGACCGATCTCTTCCATTCTCCAGCTGGCACAGTCAAGCTCACCCTCACCCTGCACACCTCCTCTGACGGGCACACTTTTGTTGCAGAGTCCTCCTCCACCCCCGAGACATCCATCACTTCAGAGGTGGTCATATTAGACCCTGCAGAGTTCGGGAGGATCGAGTTCCCTGACGTCAGTATGGCAAGAGAGAATCAGCAGATGGTTTCCGAGTACTTTGACATGGCAGAAGCAGCACACACTTCTTCCCTCCGAGGGCTTCTGCTGCTCCTTTCCTGCAACTGGGAGCTTCATCGCAATCAATGGAAGACTACGAGATGGCAGCAAATTCAAGCGATGATAACGAGGGATCTGATTCTCCAAGTATTCAGAACTCCGGGCCTTTCGCTTCTTCTACCACTACTAGCTTGAGTGATGACAGGAACTCTGCAGACTCAATGGAAAAAAAGAACAGGCAGGAAACTTCTAACAACTCCAATGTGGAATCTAACCACAGTGGTGGTACAAACTCCCCTGATACCCCAACTTCAAAATGCGGCAGAGATGTTCGAGACGGGAAGGATGACAACAAGCTCTCAAGCAAGGAAGAGGCCGAGGGCGGTGGCAAAGAACACGAGATGGGTTCGGTTTTCAAGTCGCCACTCGGCAATATTAACCTCGAGGCCGAGCAGAACGCGATGCAACAGCAGATAGTTGACATGTACATGAAGAGCATGCATCAGTTTACAGAGTCGTTGGCGAAGATGAAGCTTCCGATGGATCTTGATGTTCCGAAAGATGAGGATGGTGGAGATGTGATCCAGAGCCAGAAGACTGGTGACAAGTTGGAGCAACAGAAGAAGAAGAAGGATGGGGCCAGAGTGTTCTATGGAAGCAGAGCTTTCTTCTGAAAGAATTATTTTACTGTGTTGAAGGTTGGTAGTCTTCAGTAACTTGGTGTATCTTAATTTATGTGTAATTGAGTGTTTGTGTTATAAGAATCAATGACTCTTTTAAGTTTAAAATCTGGGTTCTGTAGAGGATGAATGTGCTAAAAAGCATGTGGACCTTTAGGTTGATTGCATTGTTGTGTTCCACTGTCTACAGTGTTTCATCCCATAAATCCTTTATTTGATTTGTTTGTAAGCCCCCTATTTTAACTGGATTTCAGAGCTTGCAGCTCAAACCACAGTAGAATATCAATGTAAAATTGTGGTAAGTAATGTAAGCAGAACAACTGATAACAGACAGTAATAAATTTCAATGTTAATTTTACTCCAAAAAAAAAAATATTTCTATGTTAATTGTGGATATAATGGACTCTATATTATATTTCACGCGAAAAGGGGGGCAAAAACTTGGAAATACAATTTGAATCCTCTGCATAAAGTCAGTCAACATGTTTTTCACTGAAAGGACTTGAAGGTTCTGATTCCAAGTTCTTTTGTATATTTCTTCACTCCATAACTTTCCACTTTTTTCCAAAGATGAAGTTGACATTACTGCCAATTTTTCCCAATGAAATCTATCTACCTACTGGTGTTGATTTCACCAGATGTGATTGTACACGAGCATCACAGTGGTATCAGAACCAAACAAATCTTATCACTAATATTTAGAGCTCTCTATATAATCGTACAAATTTGCAATAAATGGTGGTAAGAGGATTATCCCAAATTGCGGTACCCCGTGGATGATGGTTACAAATTTGCCTTTTGAATGTCAGTAGTAAACAAACTATTTCTCGGCCTGAAGGAAAGTTTATAACAAATAATTTCTTAACCTGAGGATTTTGTTTAACTGACGACACCAAAATAAAACTTGAATAAAAGAAAAAATCTTTAACAATATGATTTTTTTTCCCGACTGGTGCAAATGGCCTGAGCTTGATCGAACAAGACCATGCATATTTATCTGCAAGAAAGAACGAATACTTCCATGAAGGAATTATACCTGTACTGGATACATATAAGATTCAGAGATACTCTCCTCTGAATGTTCGATACACTCGCTCAAGTCCCTAAAATTTATTCCCTATGTGATACGTTTTCAAGAACTATCCAAGTTTAAGAATTAAACTTTTGTATAGATTACAGTGGTTACAATTAAATGCGATCTGTGGATACAGTATATAATTATCCTTTTTTATAAATAAATGGATACAAATTGTTCTAGTGATTCTATATTTCATGCACGTATTTTACAGAATCCAATTTATTTATGTTCTACTTAACTCTTTGCTGTTAATTATTTATTTTTTATAACATATATGATAGCTTGTGTCATACTAGGTTTGATTTATCATCATTGTAAAGAATATGTAATCTCCAAAATTCTTATATTGTTGTTTCTGTTGTTTCCCTCCTGTTTGTGGATCATGATATCTGAGGATTTTGATATTCCGTTCACTATGAACGAAGAGCTTCTTGGATGCAAACTGTTTAATTTGCAATATTATTATTAGTTTTTGGCTGATGATGTATGTCGAGAATCATGATACCAAAAAAAAAATCCTAACTGTAACTGAGGTGGCAAAGTAGCAAAATGCTGCAGCCATTTGTTAGGTCTGGGGTCTAAATCATGCTCACAGTATGGCTATGGCCTCCAACTCAAATAAGATTTATGTAATTTTTGAACTCTGAATATCTAGTAAATCAGAGTATTCCCTTGTTATTCATTCTTACGCAATTTGTTTGCATCTACGTAGCACGGATACTTCGTCGAAGGAGACGTACCCTCGTCGGATACTTTTCCGTTACTTGAACACTTTGATACATATATGATACTTGTCTGATACTTGACCGATACATGTTGGATACTCCTCTAACATATTCATAAATTTGCAATGTATCCTAGATGAATCCTTGACGTAACCACATCTATAAAATTAAATAAAAAAAAATTTAATTTTAAATGAAAATTTTATGGCATTATTATTTGTAAGTATATTGTATTTATATAACTTATCTAGTTTCTCAATAAAAATCATTCACATAATTATTGATTTATATGACTCAAAATTATTCTAAAATATTTAAAACATTGTGTTCTTTAATTGTCTTATCTTTAAAAATTCATGTTATAGATAATGGATATTAAAGCACAGAGATAAGTATAATTTAATTATTATAGTATATTTACACATGTGTTAGCATAATTTTATCACATTTCTATCTGTGCATTGTATAGTACATGTGTTTCTTTGTATATGAAGACAAAAAAACACAAATATATGCATATAATTTTTCTGATATCCATGTCGTACCCATGTCCTAGTTTTTAAAAGTAGTCGTATTCCCGCGTTCGTATCCTGCGGTATCCGTATCGTGTCGTATCCGTATCATGCATCCGTGTCTATGCTACATAGGTTTGCATTATGCATGTTTTAATCTTTTCATTGTTTACTCAAACTTTTAGACAAAAAAATAATATAATAATTTTATGGATATTTATTTATTGACGTATGGCCGCAATGTCATATCGAAGACTTTCAAAAAATCGCAATCTTGCCATGCATACATTGTATTGTAACCGTACTTGGGTGTTCATATCTCTGCAACTTAGTGTGCTATCTGAGGTCAACTTCTAAGTTGCAAGGTTATAAAATTGGATATCATCTAAAATTTCCAATGAATGAATACCGAATTTTACTTATGGAATTTACATTATTGACTAAAAGTGGCATTTTCTAAAATGTTTATTTTCCAACAGTAAAGAGAGGATGATTTTGCATATTTCTAAAATGTCAAAAAATCACAAAATTATTATGGATAAAAGAAAATTTGAAGGTTGAATTCAATTCAGTGAAGCTAGATTATATAACTTGGAGGATTAAGTTGTTCAAGCTTTAAATGTTTAGCTGTCTCTAAACTACAATCAATCTCTTCAGGCATAATGTTTATAATGTTTGTTAATTATTATCTGTTGAAAATTTGAAGATCTTACTACTCAAAAGTTTTGTGAGTGATATTCTAGAAGCCCCAATTTGTTTCTATAGTAAGCATCCAAACATTAATCTCTCAATATCTATGTTACATAGACACAAACGCGCTGATATAGACATGATATGACACGACAGATTGATACACAATAAATTCTAAAAATTACATAGAAAATAAAAGTATTGTGTTTAATATGTGAGTCTAATACAGATACGATGCGGCTCTACATTTGAAGTGTGCGTGCTTCCTAACTCAATATTGCTCGTGAACATGCATGCATGTCAAATTGAAAGGACGCTTGTAAGTGTTATGTTAGTTTGATATATAATTTTAGCCTAGAACCCAACAGTTTAAGCTTCTAACATTGTATTACAGAACCAAATTTTGAAAGGTCCAGAGTTCAAATCTCATCATTATAAAAATTTACAATATGTTTATTTACTCTCATTTATTCTTCTTCCGAAGCGATTTCAAAGGCCTACAAGGCCATTATGAAGGGAGTGTTAAGTGTCAAGTGAGCTTGATATACTTTTATTGCCAATAACTTAACAACTTAAGATGTTAGATAAAGGGCGATCAAGTGAATCTACACATAATTCAAGTTCATCAGGTCTCGTGCAAACAACTCATGTGTGCTTGGGAAAAACAATGTGATGTGGGATGGAGGGTAGTTTTAGAGTTTGTGGTGAAACTTTGGAGGAATTAGGGAAGAACAAAAATTAGAGTAGAAATATTAGGATATAATGAAGGATCGTAACCCGGATCTTGGCTTCACCGCCTATGATTCAATCCATAGGATTAAAATCAATATAAAAAACAAATAACTTCAAAATTTTATCAATTCATCGTTCAATCTCAAAGCCCATTATATAGCTATATATAGCCTACAATACGCGTATCTACGTGCAATTATTGATAACATCAAATTAGTCAAATCTATATTCAATAACTCTTAAATCTCAATCAAATTAAATTCAAATTTAAATTATAAATCTGAATAAATATTAGTAAATCTGAGCTGTTCGATTCCTTATCATTCTCCCCGGCTTGAAAACATTCATCCCTGACGAATATACTAGTAGGTACAAAAGTAAGTACAACCGGGTCGAATCACATCACACATTCCCAATCAGGCCAAGGTAGTGGTCGGGATCACATCACACATTTCTAATCAGGCCAAGGTAGTGGTCAGGGAATCAGCATTGATGCATCATGATTGAACCAAGATGGTGGAGGTAGAATTGGCTTCCGTGACCAACTAGCTGCAGTCAATAGTACCTCGAACAAGACACATACAGCATGTCGAGATAAATCATCCCTACTGAAGACTGAACTGATTGTCTGTCACGCCCCGCTTCCCAAAATACGCTGGAGCGGAGACGTGACGCGAGTCGGCGACACATATACGCAAGGAAAATCCCTCATGTATACGTGCTAAGCCTTAAGTAACCTGAAATAAGCTATAATAAATCCCAACTGTAATGAATACTGAATACTGCAATACCACATATAAGCAACCACGCATGATATCATAAAAATGAAGAGCTAGAATAATGACTGGAATAAGAACTGAATCTGATATAACAAGCATCAGGAAATAATATGAAAGCTAGAAAGATAAAAGTACCAGAATAGAATAGGGAGAAGCTCCAGCTATTCGCGAAGCGTACAGTCTCATCGTACACCTGCACAATAGGAACAAACCGTCCAATATCTGGACGTGCAAATCCAGGGTCATCAGAACGCGACCATGGTGAGTGTGTGTGTAAAAGGGGAAATAGCTCGTGCAAAAGAGCATATGCATAAGGCAATAAGATAAACTGCAAATATAAGACAACTGAATAACATGATAAAGTATCTGAACTGAAGTATAACTAATAACAGCATGAACAAGGATATAAGACAACTATCACAACTGTAACTAACAACTGATATAAAGGTCAACTATCTCAACGGTGGACAAACAACTGATATAACAGCATGAATAAGGATATAGGACAACTGACACATCTGTAAACTAATAGCTGATGTCTGAATGTGTAACCTATATATCACTAGTCTGGTTGGTTACTATTAACCTAACTAATGTAGTACTTAGCTGTGTCCCATACCAAAGCCGTTTTCTCACATATCAAACAATGTTATCGTTGTTGTAACTGCCTGCCAATGTAGTGCATGTATTTTGGAAGAGTACCGTGCATGCCCGGTACCATGGTCTAACACCCCTGGCACTGAACCAGGACAAGCCGCAAGGCTCTGACAACTGAAGACCACAGCCCACACGAAAAGACAACTAGTGTGGCGCCGTAATCCGGGCATAGCCCTGACAACTGACAACTGAATGGGTAGCCAGTACTACCCTGGTTCCCCATGGTTGGAACCCACAACTCGGTACCATAAGAGTCCTTCCAAAATACACGACATGCATCATCAGGCAATTACCCCTTGTTCCCCGGGTTATGGTGTCTTTTATTAATAAGCATTCAATGTGATTTATTATGTAATAGTAACTGATATCTCCAACAACTGCTGATGTCAACACTAGCTGATAATCTGACAACTGGTAACTGATAACTGATATCTGACAACTGTGATATCTGACAACTGTGATATCCGATAACTGAGTAGCTGACAACTAATATCTGACATCTGAAATAAGATACTGGAGATATAGCCACTAACACAAAGGTAATACAGACAACTAGTCTCACTGACAACTATAACTAGTAACTGATCTCTGCCATCTCATATCAAAAATGAAATACATGATCAATGATCCCTACCACAATGTATCACTGACAACTGGTGTCACTAATAACTGGCAAGCTGATAACTGCTATAAACTCTGGATACATCATATAATCAACAAGTAATCTCACTAATAAGTGATAAACTGGTAACTGGTAAATCCGAAGTACAGCATCACTGATATCAAATAGATCACTATCACCGTAACTCATCTCTACGAATCAAAGTAATCAATAACCATACCAATATCTGAATAAGTCATCACCAATAAAAGAATATCAATCTGGAAGGTCCTCTACATGAAATATGTCAAGCTCATCTTAATGCATATCAGGTTTAACCATAAGAATGTAAATCCAATATCATCTATATCACAGGTTCAGTCCAACTCCGAATAAGTTCATGTACCAATCCAATCGTCATAATCTTTTAGTAAGGTAAGTTCACATCCAATATGTCCTCAATCAACTGCAATGTAGAATAGCAACTTCTAATACTAAACATCAACGACATATCATCTGTTAGTTCTCATATACTCAACTATAGATCCAAATCATTACAACCAATTCATAATCCCAATAGTTCTATAATCATCTAGTGTCAATACACAACAAGTAATCTGATATAATAATTGGTGTTCCAACATATCACAATGTCCAGTACTAGTCCTCTCACTCTACCATACAACTCTGACTCCCAAGTCTTCACAATCACCACTTCTATTAATGATCGGTCATAATATCCCAACACTCGGTATCACGACATATTCATGCATATAAGTTCTATCATGAAATCTCAATACTATGTACCATAACATATACATGTATCTAAGATCTATTCGATCAAGTCATTCCATCCAATATCTATCTCTAGAAATCATGTACATCCATCTATAATCATCACATAAACTAAAGGTAAAGTCTACAATCCAACAAAGGGGCTACACCAATCTGACAGGTCAACATTAGTCGACTAGGTCAAGTGGATAGGTCGACTAATCCAACTGCTAGTCGACTATAAAGGTGTCCAAGTCGACCAGCAGAGAAATACAGATACTCAACACTTATTCTGGAAGCTATACTAGTCGACTAGGGTCTGGGGTTAGTCGACTAACAGAGGTGTTAGTCGACTAATAACATAGGCAAGTCGACTAACTAAGCTCTGTCAATCCGAATCAGAGGTACACTGAAACCTAATCTCCCACACAATAAAATATGTATATATAACCTCTCTTGCACATATCAACATACACGATGTCCACATTATTCTATGTACACAATTAAATCAAAATATAATCAATTACATATAAAGAAACGGAACCGAAAGGAGTAAACACTCACCTTGGGGAAACTGCACGTTACCGGGCGAGTCGCCGTTACGGTCGCCGTGGCGCCGCTCTTCACTGTCGGACTGCATAGGACAGTAGCCAGGGTCCTGGGGAAGACCTGGTTACAATCTGGAGGTCTCGCGCTCGCCGGAAGGGCCGGGAATTACCGCTCGCCCGCTGCCTACGCTGCTGGTCTGGTTCTGGATCTGCTGTGTGCGTCGCCGGGCGAGTCGCTGCCGCGGTCGCTGTGGTGCGGTTCCTCGCCAACGGACTGCATGGGGGGTGGCCAAGACACTGGAGAAGGTCACCGTGCTGGTCTCCGGCGATGGGCTGGTGTGGATCGGGAGAACTCGCCCGAACTTGCGCAGATCTGGATAGCCTTCAGATTTGGGCTGTTCCTCGCTGTTTTGGTTGTCGGTGGCTGTCCAGGTCTGCAGGAGGGAAGGAGGGGCTGTCGGCCACGCCGGGGGGAGGGAGCAGGTCGCCTGGGTTGCTCCCGTGGGTGCACACCTTGCCGTTATGTGCGCCATGGCCTGGATCTGTGCACGCGGGCTGCCGAGCGCTGCCATGGCCTGCTGCGGGACAGATCTGGTCGGTGGTCTGCTGCTGCACGGAGGGGAGATCCGGGGCGCCAAGGTGCGCTGTCCCTGCTGCCGATTGCTGCTGTCATGGCCTGAGGGGGTGGGGGATCGGCCTGGTTGCTGCGCCAATGGAGAGGAGAGGCAGATCTGTTGGAGGATGGAGAGGGGGTGGTGCTGGTTGCGGCCTGGTGATCTTGGGGATGTCGGGCTGCCGTGGAGGAGTGCGGCAAGGCTGGATCTGGTGGTGGTGCCGAGTAGGGTGCAGTTGGGGAGGCTGTGCGGTGGAGGGGGATGCGCCACGCTGCCGAGAGCTTGGATGAGGCCGCGGATGTTGCCGGCTGGAGTTGTTGCCGGCCAATGGAGAGAGAGAGAGAGGTGCGGCCATCAAGAGAGGGGAGATGGGAAGTGCGGCTGGGGTTGTTGGGATTGGGGAGAGGATTAAGGGAGAGATTAGTTATTAGGTTTAGAATTAGGATTATATATAAGGGTATTGGGTTATGGGTTGAATCCAATTAGAGTAACGGGTAGTGGGTTTGGTCCAAATGGGTTTGAACTTAGAAAATAGAAACAGGTAATGGGTTATGGAATCCAAAATAGGTAATCGGGAAATATGGTGAGAGGCTAACAAGGAGAACACAACCACCACCCTGGTTAGTATTAACACAATGCCAATATTAAAATAAGCAATACTAATAACAACTCGCAATGCTTACTTACAAAATAATAGAACACTAATAAT
Source organism: Agave tequilana (assembly GCA_038442645.1). Taxonomy (NCBI): domain Eukaryota; kingdom Viridiplantae; phylum Streptophyta; class Magnoliopsida; order Asparagales; family Asparagaceae; genus Agave; species Agave tequilana. Next base: position 164,088 of record JAVJIF010030611.1, on the reverse strand, counting down.
AAATAATGATACATTAAATAGAATAACAATAAATAATAATGGAAAAACCATATACTATCTGAAAATAAATTTGCATATCCAATAATAATAATCACGAGGGAAATAAATTAACTTGATTAATTAAAAATAATCGATAAATCAAAATAAATACTTTGAAAAAATGAAAATACTGTATTACTAGCTAGGGATCTTACAACTATGTACCATAAAAATCCCAACCTCATGTGAACCTTTCGTCTATAGAAAGATCTGCAAAGGATCATATATATCAAGCGATCTCAAGAATAAGGGAACTCTCATAGCTGATGAAGATGACAATCACTTCATAGTAGGTTCTACTGGAAGATCTATATGAGTCTCAATAAGAGGATCTTCTACTTCTAATTCTAGATCGGGCTCATCAACAACCTCAGGCTCAGACTCAGGCTCATCAACAAGTTTTGGCTCAGGCTCAGTGTTAACCTTTGCAATCTGACTTGCTACAAGTTTTCGCATCTCATTTAGGAGCTCAGTGCAGATATCAAAGAATGATCACTCTTGGGCTTTTGCTCAATATTAGGTTCATTGTAGTATGCCTCAGATGCATAAAAAAAATGAGGAGCATACAGAGTATGAAGACGATCTTGTAAGACAAACCAATACTGATCGCCGATATGACTGTCTTTCCACCACTAATAAGCCTATCCAACTAGCTTCATTTGAATATAATGATATTTCTGCTCGGATGTCAAAATAAAATAATTGAATAAAGCTTCAAGATATTTTCCCATTCCCCATACCCAATATGATCATTAGAACCTCGAAAATATGAAATAACCGCATACATACCACGTTCAACTTCCTTGTCATCAACATCAATATTATGTATCTTCCACAAAAGTAAATATCTATGGAGGAAATTCAATGTATAAAGATCATAAAATACCTAAGAATCTCACCAGCTCGAACTGGGCTCAAATCGGGTTAGAAACAAGCCTGAAATGTTGATCTTCTGCTGTAGAAAAAGAATAGACACCAAATACGGGCTTGTAGAGGTCAGATATGCTACCCAACTGCTGTGAAATTTTCTCAGTACCTCCAGACTCAATCACGCATTCAACACTTCAGACGAAACTCGAATCAGACTCTGAAAGGGCCTGAAATGGGCTTCGAAACATCATTGTACTGCTGCTATGAATAGTGGCAGCTCAAACGAGCCGATGACATCAGTAGTGTAGTCGCTGATGTCAGCACGGCTTGATGATGTCAGTTGACGTCAGCTGTTGGCTCGAAGTCGGCTTGGCTTTCAACGACTCAACTTGACGGCTCGACTTGGCTCTCAGTCGGCTCAGTTTGAGACAATGACATCAATGACGGCTCGTGGATCGAGTTTGGCGGCGAAGCGGGTCGAGTCCTTCGCGGGTTTTGATAACTTAAACCCAATAAACAATTATTGGATTCGGGTTTGAATTAAACCCACAACTCACTTCTCTCTTCCTCTTCTCTTCACCCCCGATCTCAACTAGGGCTTGCAGTGACGGCGGCGAGGCTCTGTAATGTCGGTAGAAGACCGACGATGGCTCAACGACTGCAGAAGAGCATCGGCGGGGGTAGGCGAAGGCGGCAATGTTGTCAAATAGCGGCAACAGAGACAAAGATGATGATCTGAGAGAGAGGAGGAAGCACTTGCTGTCGAGGCGGACGAGGATGTCGGGGATCTTGTCGGTATCTGCGATTGAGGGAGACGACGACGATGGGGTTGTCAACGCCGGAGCATCGGGAGGCGTGTACACACGGTGGCAGCACCTGGATCTGGAGAGTGATGATGCCTCGATGAGGTAGAGGCGGCGACGAAGGCGAGGATATGTTTCCTCTGATGAGGACAGGTGGATTTGGGAGGTCCGACGAAGGCGGAAGGGGGTGGTTATGGGCGGAAGAAATGATGACGGTGAAAAACATTGGACGAGTTTCGTCAGGGAAGATGAACAGTAACAAAGTTACTATTCACAGAATGTATTTTTTTCCAAAAGCTAAAACCAAAAAAGAAAAGGATGATCTAGGCTTTTGAAAATTTTGTAGAAGAGGAAAGGAAGAACGTGAATTTTGACTCTGATACCAAATTGATATGGGACAGAGGGTGGTTTTAGAGTTTGTGGTGGAAACTTAGAGGAATTGGGAAAGAACAAAGAATTAGGGTAGAAATATGAGGATATGATCATGAATCACAACTCGGATCTTGACTTCACCGCCTATGACTCAATCTATGGGATCAAAAAATCATTACCAAAAGCAAATAGCTTCGAAATTTTTATCAATTCATCATTCAATCTCAAAATTCACTACATGACTATATATAGCGTACAATACGTGCACCATACGTGTAATTATTGATAACATCAAATCTAACCAAATTTAGATTCAAAAAACTCCTAAATTTCAATCAAATCTAATCAAATTCAAATCTAAATTCTAAATCTGAATAAATACTAGTAAATCTGAGCCGTCCGATTCCCCATCACAATGTTACTTACAGTTCATTTTTCTAGGATCATTTATCAAAAGTGGCTGAAAATGATTTTAAAGAAATAGGACACAAGCATAACATGAGAGAAAGGAATAATTTAAATAAACTCTTCAACTCACCTACCTGAAAAATCTTCCATCTTACACCAGTGATCCAACAAGGTTTGAATAGCTTCACTTCCCAGCAAGTTGTAACATTTCTCTGCAACCAAGAAATTTCCTTTAAAAAAATCTAGGAATTCTTTATATATTGACAATGGAAGTGGGGTGGGAAGAAAGGGCATCCATATTCGTCATACGTGACACAAGAGGAACCCAATGGAAAGTTAGAGAGCCTGCCTTAACAATATAGGAAAAGACCGACAATGATCCTAGCACATTTTGAAGAGTAAAGCCAGAGACACCCAAGATGGTTCAGCTAAACAAATATAAAGTATGAGAGACATGAATATCAACTGACCAAGAAATTGGATGGGAGCAAAATTAACTTGCATGAGATAAGCGAGTAGGGATATACCGATATTTAGGTTTCCTTAGGCAATATATCACTGCAACTAAAAGTTCGATAAGGAATGATGCTTTGGTCATCAAGTACATTCATGATATGTTTGCATATTGCAACTATGAAGAATTAGGTTGTATCAATCTTGTGAAATGCAAGAACTGAGCAAATAAAAATGTGAAAAAGGAAATTTCTTCCTTAATAGTTGTTCAGGAACAAAACAACCTCTCCCGCTTGACTATTCAACAAATTACTAATATAAGTATTGTATATAAGACTGTGAAGTTTGGTAAAAGGTACAACAAATTTTCTTGATCTGTATTGAGAAATAAATAGGAAGCTGGTGACAATGTAACATTCCACCCATTTAAAGAATGTTGCCTAAAAAGCTTCTATTCTGTTAGTTCATATTACATAATAGGCAGGGTTCCAAGGCATGCACAACTTTTTTTCCAAAATTAGAAAAACAACTTCAAAAGAAAATGAAAGAAATTGAAGATGAGAACTGCTGACCTCGCGTGTGCAAGTCCTTCGCAGACTTCATACCTGTACACCAGATGACTGTAACTGTTGGCACAGTACAGTGCGTTGCACTGTTTGTTGCGTTGCTTTCTTAAAATGAAGCTGTGTTCATTGCAGTATCTGCATACATTCTGGTGGGAAGAAAGAATTCTGTTCCCAGACTATGTTCTTTGTGGTCTCTACATATTGATTTCCAAAGGATCAAAAGCAACAAAGGTTTATTTTCACCTGTTCTCAAATTTAGAATTCTGAAGCAAGACGAGAAATCTGATGATTCATTGCACCCAAAGCTGGTAAAAACTCTTTATTATCAAGGAATGTAGTGAAATTTTTTTCAGACAATCAATTTATGGTTTTCAAGTGCAACTTCTCATTCCTACAACAGAGAAAGCATGTTTTTCTCCATTCACCCTTAGCCAACTAATCCCTGGGTGTTTGCTACCATCTAAAGATTTCAGTAATTTCCTTGTGCGTCTCATATCCTCCCATCTTCCAGCGGCAGCATATATGTTTGAAAGGGCAACATAAGTCCCGGGATCTTTTGGATCCAACTCTAGTAGTTTTCTCGCACAATATTCTCCCAACTCTACATTCACATACATATTGCAAGCAGCCAGTATCGATGTCCAGATTATTTCATTGGCATCAAAAGGCATCTCCTCTACAAGATCTAACGCTTCTTTCAACAGTCCGGCACGAGCAAACAGGTTTATGAGGCAAGCATAGTGATCAATTGTTGGCTGTTTAATAGACTCAAAATACTGATTCCCCAGCTCTACCATCCCGCCATGGCTACATGCAGTGAGGACACCAATAAATGTAATATGGTTAGGCTCCAAATCTTTCTGGTTCAACAATTCTTGAAATGTTTCAATAGCTTCCTCTGCAAGACCGTGCTGAGCTAGGCCAGTGATCATTGCATTCCATGAGGCCAGATCTCGTTCTGGCATATCGTGAAAGATCCTTTTAGCTTCTTCAATGTATCCGCATCTGGAATACATATACAATAACGCACTTGCAACAAAAGGGTCTAACTCAGTATTGGTTAAATTAGACTTCATGATCTGTGCATGGATTTGTTTTCCTTCTATGGCTGCTGCAAGATGTGCACATGACCTCAGTAATGTCGAGAATGTGTAACAATTTGGCGGTTCTGCAAGTCCATCTGCAATCATCTTGACATACAGTTTCACTGCTCCCTGGAACTCACCACACTGAGAAAAGTTAGAAATCAAATCGGTCCACAAGACTAGATCTGGGGAAGGAATCTGATCAAATAACTGAGTTGCTTCCTCTAGATGACGGTGCTTGGCATACATTCTAATCAAAGACCCAACAATAGACGTATTGCAGCACCCAAACTTGATAATCAGACCATGCAACTGCTTCCCCTGATTCAATCCACAACCGTTCACCAAGAGTGATGTTGCATTCACCTCCCTCACTTCCTTCCCCATCTTCAAAGCCTCAATGAATGATTCCAAAGCTTCAGCTTCATGCCCATTTCGAAGATAACCTTGAATCGCCAAATTAAAAGCAGCATCATCCTTATCCTCCATCCTACCAAAAACCTTTTGCGCTTCATCGAAGCATCCCAAGTCAATATAAGCTTCAAATAGAGCGCAACTCAGAAACACATCTAACTCTGCCTCCATCATCTTCACAACCAAACCATGCAACTGCTTCACTGAATAAATGCTAACATCCTTGCAAGCTCTAAGAACACTAGCAAATGTCACATGATCTGGGTCCATACCCAACAGCCTCATCTCAGAGAATAACCGGAGACGTTCATCCCCTTCCAAATTCCCAGCCAAGAGAGCATTATAAGACACCACACCAGGCTCAACAATCTCTGCAAAAGCCTTCCTCGCGCACTCCATCTCATTGCACTTCACATACAAATCAACCAGTCCAGTCCCAACAAACACATCCGACCCCATCACCGATTTAACAACACGGGCATGTATCTGCCGCCCTCCAAACAAACAACACGTCCCGGCGCACGCATGCAGAGCACAAGAATATGCATGCTCGTTGATCATCAAATTCTCACCCTCCACCATGTCTTTAAAAACTCTAAAAGCCTCCTCATTCTCTCCAGCCTCTGCAAAACCTTTCAACATGGAAGTGCAAGCAACAACGTCTCTCTCAGGGATTGTAACAAACACCTTACGGGCAAGGTCAATGCACCCGCAACTCAAGTACACATTGAGCAAACAAGTGCTGACCACAGTCAGTTCAGAGGCACTGAACAGCACCGACTGCATCTTGAGCACATAAGCATGGAGCTGCGGCGCTAGAAGCATGCAATTGTCATGTTGCAAGCATGCCCTGAGGACGGAGCGCAGCGTGATGGAATCAGGAGGGGAGGAGGAGAGGAGCATGTCGAGAAAGAGGTGGAGGGCGGCGAGGGGGCGGCGGTGGCGGAGACAGGCGGAGATGGCGGTGTTCCAGGTGACGGTGTCGCGGAGAGGGAGGAGGGGGAAGATGGCGAGGGTGTGGGACAAGGGCTTGGTCTTCGCTGTGGAGGAGAAGAAGAGGTTGGTTTTGATGGTGAGTGGTGAGGGAGAGACGCTGGGCTTTGGGGGTTGTGGGGGGCTTGAGCCAAGAACAATTCCTGTGGTCGCCATTGATGAGCAGTGACCATCTCTCGCTAAAACAAGAGCATGGCTGTTTCAAGAAATTAGCATTCTTCTCATTGCATTATGTATAAAACCGAGATTTTTCAAGTTAAAGATTTTTCATAAAAAGATTGATTGAAGGGATAAGGATCTAATGGATCAAGTGGACAGGGCTCACTACAGCTTCATATATTTTTCATGATTAAGTAGCTGACTTTAATAAATTTGAGATTGTTTGTTTTTTCTTGACAAATTTTCTGCAACAGCAACAACCAAGTCTTCATCTCAATTTTTTTTTCGGCTGCGTAATTTTATTTTTTCCCTTCAACTCTGCTAATTGTTATCTTCTTAGTTATCTGAAATAATATCCAAATTTGTTTATTTCTCCTTCTTGTCCTTGTTACTCTCAATCATGATCCTATAAGTGCAACTCCAAGAGAGACTCTAAATTTGAGGTCTTTCCGTGAGAATATTAGTTTAGGGAGCTACATATTCTATATATGCTCCAAGAGAGCTCTCTAAATTTGAGGTATTTAAAATATTTTATTATTTTTTAAAGTCAATTTGACCAATGACACCTTTGTATTATTTAAAAGCAATTTATGATAGATTAAAATAATTAAATATAGTTTAAAGAGGGAGTTTGACTCTTTACATTTGGAGAGCTTAGGATTTGCTCCTAAAATAGAGAGTCATACGAGGAATAGTATAAAAACTCAATTTATTGATTTTGCTTTTGAAAATAAGAAAAGAGGGAAAATAAAGAACCCCTTTGAAAATGCTTTAATATTTTCAAATCAATAACTTATTAATATCTGCTACACATATCTAAATCACCTCAATCGGCAATTCTCTCAAGTAAGCATTCTCATTTCTGTTATACTTATTTTTTCTCGGCGTTCTTACCATCTAAACAAACTTTTTCCAAGGTTGTACGTATGCTCTTGTACTTCTGCACGATATCAAACTAGAGAACTTTTACCCTTTTTGTTTATTTATGATGAAAAGGTGGGAAAATACCCTCATTTCCATTAAAGAGTAGATTAAATGTGGCAATGGGCATATCACGTTCGGGGTACAGACAGAAAAGCCTGAAGATTCAACACACAAGCATTTCCTGAGAATTACTATCGAATTCCCAGAAGAACATAATTCTAGTTAGCAGAAAATTTCAGGACACTGCTCTTTTATTTCAAGGCAACAGTCCTGAAATGAGAAGTCTTACAAATTACCGCGGAATTGAACTCAAGTAAACACAGAAACAGGAAATTGATAAAAATCTCAACCCCATAAACAACACTTAACTGATAATTGATCATTTCAGTGCATGGAGTTAACTTACAAATTGTGCAACCGCATATCAGACAACCCTTTCACCTTCTAGCTTCGCTTCTCAGATATACAAAATATACACAAAACATACACAACTATCACTGACTGTAACTCTGTTACAGTCAAATATTTTTCTTTTTAGGCCACATGGCTGATGAGGTTGATTTCAAAGCCAAATATTGACTATGAGAACATAAAAGGAAAACAGAAGAAACTACCATGGTTCTTGGTTGCGACCCCAGTGACTTTTACGAGATGCACACTCGCTCCAACCTTCTTCCCCTAAGATGAGATTTACACGGGCCATCAGTTTCTCCACTGCATCCTCCTCCAGTTCATCTGTTGAGCTTGGCGGAGATATCTTTTGTGCAGAATCACTCTCCTGCATGAATTTAGTACTTTAGCTTATTTAAACAATTCCTTGGCTCAAATTACAAATCCGTGTCAGATTAACAGTTTACCTTAGAGCTCTGATACAACTTTAAATTCTGCAAACACTCTTCATAATAGCCACAGTGGTATAAAAGAATGGCATAATCTCTCAGTTCTTGGTAATCGTTTGTTAGGATGATAAGGCGTTCACTGGCTGTCAAGAATTGGGAAAAAAAATGAAATTCAATATATGCATATATGAGAAATCAATGGCCAGCATCCTCCAGGTGATTTTCATGAATAATGAGAAAGTTGTGCAACATAAAAAGTAATCAACTTGTTAATTGAGACCTTGAGCATATCCTCACAAATTCCATAAAAACTTGCCCAATCATATACGAGCAAATAATAACCAAGTCCTTAGCATAAATTTGGAATTTAACAATCTGTGTATACTCTTAAACAACCAGATCAACACCTACAGCACAACTATAGACCATACATAGACCAGTTTTGATGTGTCTGGCACTTCTAAGATGAGTGATAACTGATAAGGTGATGGCTCCATAGCTGATTCATTATGATCTGCCTTCTGATCTATAAATAGATTATCAATGAAAACTGACTCTTCAAATCCATCATCCAAAGTCTCCAGAAAACTGAATCTGCCATGTAAATGCAGAAGCCCTATTTCGATGAACAAGCAGTTTTTTCATGAGTTGCTGATAGGTTTCATTGGTAGATTGGATATTCTTACCGCTTGGCAAATAATGAATTGATTTATTTTTCTACAATTTTAATGTTTACCAAAGGGTATCTCAAGAATTAAATCACGATAAAGATTGCTAAAAAAAAAAAAAGAATTGCTGAAGAATGAAGTGGATGCCAAAGAATAGGCTCTGATGCACATGAGAAAATTGCAGATGTTACAAAAGTTGCAAACTCTCACAAAGAAAACAAAAAAATTCAGATGCAACGAAAGAAGTTCCCCAAAGACATCTCAAGTTGGTCACAGCCTTCTAAAAAAAGAAAAGAAAAGAAAAGAAAAGAAAAGAAAGAAAAGACAAAGTTTTGCACGATAAGAATTGAAACATAGAAGTCCTATTCAAGATAGACATATAAGTCCTATTCAGGATAGACATAATAGTGGATAATGGTTACTGCAGATGAATAGAGCAAACAGAAAAGAAGAAAACCAAGGTGTTGGTGGTATAAGACAGAGCAGCAACGAAATATATTTTTCACTATTGACTTGAGCAAGAAAAAATATTCATGTTCATGAATTACAAACTCATATGTCAATTAACCTCAGGTACAAATGATGATGCCTTTTAACCATTAGTAGCATACTAACATTGCATCGAGGATAGGCTGTCACCAGATCAAAACTTATGCAATCATTGTGCATTCACAACACAGATACGCAGTATAAAGGAATGAAGCTGAAGAAAGAATATTCAAACATTTTGATAGTAGAACTAATTACAAACGCTTTAAGATCGTGCCACGTTGCACACGAAATATGCACTCAGGGGTCTCAGAAACCAGGCGCTCAAATTACATGCTAAAAATGATTATGCACGAATCATCTAATTATATAACTATTTTGTTGAATTAATTTATTTTGTCTAATTCTTTCATTTCATTACAAGGCTTCAAATATTTGAGATACAAGTTGGCTTTGATTAAACCCACTCAATATAAGCCAAATACCAAAAAAGTCAAACAGTATATTTACCTGCTAGTGCACGCCGCATGTCACCAAAACGCACATTTGTCCAAACTCCACGCCCTGGCCGATACTGAGCAGCCTTAGTAGAAGCTATCTCCAAACCACTGCTAACAGAAATGGGAGACATTGAGATTTGGATAGATTAAGAGACATTTTCAATACAAAAGATGTCTGGTATCTGAGAATGATGAAGACTTGCCTCACACTGCTATATGACTCGGAATAACTTTCTCCCACAATGCTAGGTCCATGAATGTGGTTTGCAGCATGTGCTGCTCTCAGAAATAAACTATCGTAATGATCATACTGGAACGGCCAGAAAGCATCCTTTAGATTCCTCAGGATCTACAGTGAAAGCAATGCATAAACAGATCAATCACTACTATGTCAGTCATAAGAAAACATCAGCTGAAAATATAGTATAAAGAATAAAAACATGAATTTGGGAAAAGGCATAGGCCTGTAAATTAAATAAGTATAAGAAATAGGTACATTATTAGTAGGGAGAAGACACATTAGAGTTAGCAAGTTGCAAGCCGTCCCCCAAGGCCACCAAAAGGAGAAAATTAAACAGACCGGAAAAACTTTCTTCAACTACAAGGATACAATGGAGATACATTTTGTGAAAAAAAACTAATACAAAGGATCTTCAACCAGCCATTAAATGGTTAGTCCTCATCTGTATCCGATTCTTCATCTTCCAATCTTTTTTATACTAATTTTCTGATAACTAATGAATGCTATTTTCTTAAAATATTCGTTAAGTCTTCAATGGATAGATATTACTAGAAGAGGAATGTTGCATAAGATATATATGATATAATGGTCCTGGGTAAGATCAAATCAAGCTACAGAACTTAAATCAGAACTCTTACTAACTCCAAGGTTGTTTTCACAACAAGGTCCAAGCTTTTTATATCATGATTTGCATTATAGAGATCATTGCTAAAGATATAACAGACTATAGTTATATTTAATCTATATATCAGGGGAACTGGTATGAAGAGAAGCTGAAATTCTACAAAAATGCAGTATAAGACGTACCTTTATTAAGGTGACTGGAGTACCATTCTTCTTTTTACCAACAATACAACTCACACCCCTTCCTCCCTACTAAATATGCAACAAGTCTCCTCAATGAACTCTCACTACTCACTACCATACATCAAGGGATGAAATATCAAACAAAGCCTCATCAAATTAGAAGTTGTAGTTGTTATTCTTGACAATCCAATTCAAGATCAAAATCAACAGGTCCAATCGGTCAGATCAGTGAAAACCATGTGGGAGGTTTCCATTCAATTGAATGTTCTTTGATTACAAAATCATCTTTCATATCCCTTCCTTAGACACTAATTAGATTGAGTATTTAGTCAGTCTCGTACTAGTAATAAATCAATAAGATAAATAATTCAACGATAAGCAATAATATTTATTAAAATAAATATTCCAACATGAATACTTTAATATTAGACCAAAAAGACAATATATTGGAATTCAATAATTCCTGCAACTACTGAGAATATATTGGAATAGATTGAGTTTTGAAATTCTCAGTTGTCAGAGTTGCTCCTTTTAGAGTGAAAATTTTCCCTTTATATAGGAATTTGGAGGAAGTCTTTCAGAGTAGATACATCCGTTCGATCGGAATGGGAGAAGACACATCCGTTTGATCGAAATGGACGCACCATTCCGAACAAACACATCTGTTTAGTTGGAACGAACGCAACCGTTCCTTGAACAGACATCCATTCGGCTGAAACGGGTTGTCCCTGAATAGACACATCCATTAGGTAAGAACGCGCGTAAGCGTTCCGAATAAACGCATCCATTCGCCGAACGCACATCCATTTGGTCGAAACGAGTTGTCCCCGAACAGACACAGACGCATACATTTGGTCAGGAGGGGTGCAATCATTCGTAACAGATATATCCGTTCGTCGAACAGACACATTCGTATGCCACTTTCAATGTGAGACTAAAGAGTTTTCACACTTTTTGGTCCAATCTAGCTCTTATTTTAGGCCAACTTCCGACTTGAATATCTCATTCATTTGGAAATGGAATTAAAAATGTGAATATACCACGTTCATCGCCAATGAAAGGAGAACAATTTCAACCATCTCCCGCGCATTTCGTGTAGCAGGTCCCACCTAAAATTCAGCTCAAACTTTCCCAAAAACTCACTTGATTAATTACAAGTTTCCAATAGAAGCCACTAACATCGTAATCACATCAAGTGGAATGATGAATGCAGTCAATTGAAAGCTCAATGAAGATATAAGACTGTAGAAGAGTCATTGGCCATTACTTGTGGAGTTATAGATGTCTAAGGATGTAGGTAGTACAAGAACAGAAAAACGAGCATCACAATATTTCTCGAACCTCAGGCCCGAAACAACAACACTATCTTTCACTACATTCTGTACGACTGCAAACAAAATGTGACAAAATTAGAAGATGTGAAAATTTACCTCCACCAGCAGCGACTTGGAAGTCATTATATGCGGTTGATCCGACGATTTGCTCTTCAGCTTATGGTAACCCCGAGGAAGACTGGAAACATCATGAGGAAAGTAAATCTCTACATCGAAATCCAGAAACCCGAGGAGCCGTAGCATTTTCAACATCTCTGAGTAAATAAGTGAGAGCATGACTGCAGATCCTGATCGGCAAGTCAAAACCTGCATTCGACAGGAACGAAAGAAGTAACCATCTGCATATGAAATTCTCCATTAAAACAACACAAAAGGGAAAACAAGAAGCATACAGTGTGAAGGTACAATGTCCGTGCATCCGACGACAGTACATTCGTCCGCTGAAATCCCTGAAAAATAGAAAAGTAGCATACATATTAATCCTACATCTTTAATCATTTCAATTTTTTCCCCAATTTGGCAATCAAATTGTCTCACACACCTTGTGAACATAAAAGTATCTCTCGAGATTGCCGAGAAACACCTCGGGCGGGGCGTCGGAGCGGGGCATGTAGAGGGAGCAGAAGCCCATGGACAGGTCGTAGAGCCGGTCGACGGAGGCGTCCACCGGCAGCGGCACCGGCGAGTGGGAGACCAGCGAGTCGTCCTCCGTCGCAATGTGCAGCGCTGTCCGTGCCAGGTCAGCACCCCTGCTGATCGAAATGCTTGTCTGAGCGTAAATCTCGGTCAGCCTCCCCACTTGCTGGCAGAACCCCTCTCTCGCTGCCTAATAATAAATAAATAATAAAATAAATAACAAAGTCGGAGAAAATTGAGAAGAAGATGGAGGCGCTAGGAATTAATTAATTACTCTGGCGAGCTTGGTGTCGATGCCGGCGGCGTCCAGAGTGTCGTGAAGAATGAGTTTTGGGAGGTTCTTGGGCTCTGTTTTTTGGTTGTTGCTGCAGATGAAGGAAGAAGAAGAAGGGGAATTGGTACGTTTCTTTGTGAGGGTGGATTTGGGTTTGAGAGGAGAAGGTGGAGTCAACCGCAAGCAGCAGCTCATGGGGTTGAGTTTTAAGGATCCGTGTATGTGAAAATGGGTTGAATTGAAGAAGCTGAAGAAGATGCAGATATTGGAATTTACAGCAGGAATCCTCTTGGCTACCGTGATAATATTTTACAGAACAAAGGACAGTTAGGAAAGGAGTAGCATTTGCAAAACTTTATTTTAAATAGGACAAAAGAAGAAGGGAGCGAGGAGATAAAGAGATCAGGCTGGGTGGGCCAAAGCCAATGATATTATTAGGGCGTCACTCTGTAATTCGTAAATGACTTACTATCCAGTTACAATTACGGTGTTTGTTTGGACCATAATTCGTAAAAGACTTACGTAACTCAACTAACACTCACTTGCAACCCAGTTACTACTCACTTACAGCCCAGTTACAGTTAATTTTGTGGTCATACAAATTTATAATATTTTTTTATATTAATATTAAAATTTTTTAATATTTAACTTTTTAATATTTATTTGCAGTATTAAAACTTTTAAAATCACCAAATAGTTAATTTTGTGGTCAACTTTTTCACTTACGACTTATACATTACGACAACCAAACACCGTAAAGTACAATACACTTTCCCACTTTACAATTTTATATTACCAACCAAACACCGCAAAATTTACATACATGTAACTCAGGGCGTGTTTGTTTCGCCGCAAAACGTCGCAAAACGCAAGTCGTAAAACTTCTTTTTCATTTTCCTTTGTTTGTTTCGCTGAAAAATAAGTTACAAAATGCAACTCTTCTTTTCCCACTTGCAGTTGCTACAGTTAAATTTGTGGTCATGTAAATCTCACTTTTATACTCATATTTTCCCACTTGCAGTTGCTACAGTTAATTTTGTAGTCATATAACTCTCACTTATAGTACACTTACAGTTCAAAACAGTTACTGGATAATTAATATATAATTTAATATTATTAAATATTTAATATTTTAAATAGTGTTCAATTTCTTATTTAATTATTTAATTATTTTATATTTTTAATCTTTAATTTTTTTATTGTTTTAATATTGTTTTAATATTTAATATTTTACCATTTTAATTTCATATTTTTATTTAATATTTTATTTAATACTTTATTATTTTATTAATACTTATTCCATTTTTTATTATTTTATTTAGAGTTAATATTTTATTAATATAACAATATTATACTTTAATATAAAATTACTATATATTTAATTATGTATTTTTTAATATAAAAAATTACTTTATTAATATCATAATACATTTTATTATTATATTAATATTTTATTATGTTAATGTTGTAATAATAATTCAGTATAATAATACTATAATGATAATTTATTATTAAATTATAATTATATTTTACTTTGTTAATTTATATTTCCATAATATTACAATAATATTATAATAAAATTTATATTATAATAATTTTCAAGTATTTTTAATATTATAATACTATAACTATATTTTATATTTTTGTAAGATTTTTTAATATTTATATTTTATTAGTATTCTTAAAATTTTATTAATATTCTTTAGATTTTCTTAAAATTTTATATTATTTATTTAGTTAATATTTTAGTAATATTTTACTATTTATACTAATATTTTATTAATATTATTGTTATAAATAAAATATTAAGATTATTAAATTTTTACCTCAAATTCATTAATACAATTTAATTTGCAATAATAGATTTAATTTAATAGTATTTATAATATTTAAATCACTGCTACAGTTAATTTTGTGGTCAACTTTTCCACTTACACTTTTACATTACCAACCAAACACCGTAAAACACAATATACTTTACCATTTACACTTTCACTTTATCAACCAAACACCGTAAAACACAATATACTTTTCCATTTACATTTCACTTTATCAACCAAACATCGTAAAACACAATATATTTTCTCTGCTACAGTCCACGTTTTACATTCTCATTTTATGACTTACGACTTGCGACGTTTTGCAACGAAACAAACAGGCCCTCATTTACAATTGTAAAAGACTTTACCAATTACAACTACAAATTACGGCCAGTTACGACAACCAAACAGACATCGAGCCGACCGAAGAAGCGGGCATGATTTAAAACGTAGGGCCCACACAAATTGTTTGCATTTCTTTTCCAGCAGCCTACAGAGTTCACGTTGCAATGAAACGGCGTGACAAAGAAACATGAGAACTGACAATGACAATCCCAGAAAAATATCTCACAAACCCCCCCCCAACAGTGACGTGACTGAATCTCAGCTGAGGATCGTGACATGAAATCAGTAATAACTTTACAAAAACTCCCTTACTTTTAAAATAAACAATTGTATTCACATTTAGCTACCCGTATCTCTCTCTCTCTCTCTCTCTCTCTCTCTCTCTCTCTCTCATGAGAATGCTCTTCTCCCACGATCTCTCCTAGTGCTGCCCATCTCAATTCGCGCATAGCCCCTCTCTTCTCTCTCTCTCTCTCAACGTCTCTCCTCTCTTGATCTCTCATGAAATCCGACCCAAAGCTGCCCCCACCGCCGCCACCTCCCACCTTGTCTCTCTCTACCATTTCACCCCAGAGTTTGTTGTTTGATGAAGTGAGTTTATTGTTGTAATTTTAATTTTTTATGTTAAATATTGCAGTGTACTAATTGTTTGGTCTTTTTATAACAAGAGAAGAAAGTCTACCAAGATTGAGCAGCAAGAAGAGGAGGAAGGTTCCGAAAAGGAGGATGATCTTGGTGAATAGGGAAACTTAGTTCTTTATTACATCTTTTAACTACAAATTCATTGAGGATACATGTTTGCAACTTAAGTTGCTTCTTCACTGTTAAAAGTGTGTGAGCAGAATTTCTTCTTTGAGATTGTAGTTGGTGTTGAATTTTAATTGGTATTGGTTTTAGGTCGGAGGTCGTCTTCTCCCTCTCTCACTTTCTCCCTCGTCATCAACATAAAACAAACAACGACGAGATCAGAGGCCACATTGCACTACGACCCTGGTCGCAGTGATCGTCTTCTCCCTATCTCACCTTCTCCCTCATCATCAACAAAAAACGAACAACAATGAGGACGAGATCGGAGGTGGTAGCTCTCATGTTCAGATTGGAGGTCATTGCTAGCCTCTCTGTCGTCTTCTCTCTGCTCGCAGTTCTGATCCAACCTCAGCACCTCAGTACTGACTCTGGTCGCAGTACACTGCACATGGTCGAAGTGATTGTCTCCTCTCTCGTCATCAACAGAAAACGAACAAACAACGAGGACGAGATTAGAGGTCATCGGCGGCCTTTCTATTGTCTTCTCCCTTTTCACACTCACAATCCAACCTCAACACTTTAGCGCTGACCAAGGGCGCAGTGGGTCGCAGTGGACTCGTCAGGGTGGCGGCAACATCGATAGGGCAGAGGCGGCAGGGCGATGGCGATGGGGCAGCATCGACATCGAAGGGGGTGGAAGCGACATCGATAGGGCAGAGGCGGGCTCAATGGGGCGGTGGCGAGCTCGTCAGGGGGCAGTGACATTGATGGGGTGGAGGCGAGCTCATCAGGATAGCATCAACATTAACGGGGCGACAACGAGCTGGTCAGGGCAGCGACGAGGTCCATAGGGTGGTGGCGAGCTCTTCAGGGCGGCGACGATTGCTAGAGGGCAGTGGCGAGCTCGTCAGGGCGGCGACGATTGCGAGAGGGCGGTGGAGAGCTCATCGACGAAGATGAGTGGGCGACGACGAGTGTAACGCCCCGATCCTGAGGGAATGGAGACGTTACTGTGACTTATATACGCAGGACGAAAATACCCTCGTATACATATGCTAAGCATCAGTACAGGTAAGAAACAGAGTGCGAAAGTACGATGGTAATATACATTCCAACAATAATAGTACAAGTACACTATTATCACAGAATGTGATCCAATATTACATGAATATTACATCATCAAGGGGCGCAAAGTATGAATTACAATGAGATATATAAGAATGAACAATACAAAAGGGTGCTCACGAGCTATAACAAAAAATCTCAGGAGCCGAGCAGGGAGCCTGGAAGAAAAAATTCTGGACAGTCTGTCGATGATCCACGCTTTCACTGCGCATTTCTGATCAGCAACCAAGAGACTTCACAATCTCCAAGCTCTAAGATCTGGACATACAGGTCCAGGGTTGTCAGAAGCAACCCAACGAGTGGTGAGATGAGTGCCAAGTAGCGTGCATAGACGACACATATGCATCGATAAATCTAAATCAAAAAACATGTATAGTAAACTGTGTCGTGAGCGCAGACACACTTGAGCAGGTAATGAAATATCAAGTGATGAGATATGCAAATGTGACAACCCAGTTGTATGGGCTCAGTAGACGAATTCATGAGATTAATGAAAGAGAACACCCAGAGGGGGGGTGAATAGGTATTAGTGCTAATCTAAAACTTAATGCAAAACTAAGTGCGCTAAAAGCGAAAGCTAATGCAAATTTTGCAACACACTTAGTACAATCAACAAGTGTAGCCGAATTCCCCGTGAAGGGCTCTGGACTAACTCCTCTTGATTCCCCTTGAATGGGTTGAGGTGCTATATGAAGCTCTTGTTGATTAGGTACAAGTGAGGCACACACAAACAACCAGGCATATACAAGATATAGC
This sequence comes from Agave tequilana, assembly GCA_038442645.1. Taxonomy (NCBI): domain Eukaryota; kingdom Viridiplantae; phylum Streptophyta; class Magnoliopsida; order Asparagales; family Asparagaceae; genus Agave; species Agave tequilana. The sequence goes on along the minus strand of JAVJIF010030611.1, from coordinate 146,421 downwards.
AATGTGAATTATGCAAGGCACAACACAAGTAAATAGATATGATATAACAATATGAATTATGCTCAACACAAGCAAATATGATATGAATGAAGTATGATGCTTTGCACAAATGTAAAGAGAGAGAGTTTAGAGACAAGTGGATCAAACGCAAACACAATGATATGTTTCGAGGTTCGAGCACCCTTGCTCTACATCCCCGCCTACACCACCGTGTAGGATTTCCAATCCACTATACCGTCCACTGAGGACTCCCACCGAGGGAACCTTCACCGAGAAGGATTTTTACAACAAGGGAGTACCGAACTCCTCTCTCAAACAACCGCCTCACAACCGAGGGGTAGGCCCGTAGCCAATTACAACAACCAATCCACCTCACACTTGAGGTATACAAACCAACAACCAACTCCACCTCACCAAGAGGGAGTAAACACCAATCTCCACCTCACAATAGAGGAAGCAAACCAACAACCCAAATCACAACCTCAACCTCTACCAAAGAGGGAGCAACCAAGAAATCAAGAGTTTACAATAAGTGGTCTCTTTCAACCACAAACCTCTTTCCTTTTTCTTTTTCCACAAAACAAATGATCCTAATAGATTAGGATAGAAGATAGCTCAAGTGTGAAAAACTAGGTGTTTGGAAAACAAGCAACAAAGAAAAACACTTGGGAAAATTCTTGCAAAAGATATAGAATGAAAACCAAGACAAATCTCCCAAAATATTCTTTTCTTTGATTTTTCTAAAAACCTAAAAACAAATAAGATGAATTCTTTTTGGCTCAAAACTCTTTTAAAAACTCTTTTAAAACAATAGAGAAAGTCTGAAAATTTTGTCTCTAAAAACCTTGGCCAAAAACCTAAAGAGATGGGGTTTTTATAGGCCCATCAGAAAACTAGCCGTTAGAGCTGAGCTGGCAGCTCTGACAGGCAACGGTCGACCGGCCCGGTCGACCGCCAACGGTCGGAAATATGACCGTTGGGCAACTGCGGTCGACCGGCCCGGTCGACCGAAACAAACAGAGAGCACTGTAAGTGCCCCGGTCGACCAGAGCGATCGACCGTCCCAGTGCCTCCAAACGTGCACAGATTTGTGCACGTCGGTCGACCGGCCCGGTCGACCGACTTCACCCAAGTCGACTAGGTCAGGTAGACTAGTCGACTGATTGAAGCCTGGAACAGAAATCTGGGTCAGAAAAACAATGTAAAATATTTTTCTAAAAATCTTTTAACACTTCTAAAATCACCAAAAATATTTTTATCATTTTATATGGAAACACAAACTTGTGATAAAAATTTCAAGACATATATCAATCATATAAATTCATTTTTGAGTCTTGCAAATTTTATCAAAAATAAAACTTGTATTTTTATCAAACTTAATTTTTCAATACATGAATATGAATATCAAAATAAGTTTGTCTAGCAAGTTTAAAGCATGTATGTATATTTAGAACACATCTAATATACATAAAAATAAAGTAAACTTGTTTTGATCTACTATTCATGAAAACCAAATCCAAGCCATAAAACTTTTTGTGTGTTGTGCACTTGAGCATATCAACTATACTAAGCTTTACAAATGGATCTAAACACACTATCTAAACTAGGGATACCTAAGTCTTCTTGATGATCTTCATCTTCAAGTTGACTTGCTCCAAAACTCCATCCATGGGCTAGGCAATGTGTGATCTTGACGCTTTGGCCCTGGAATCATCATGAAAAGCTTCTAAACACCTTGTTGAAGCTAATCACCAACTAATATCTTGGTTAATGATCTGAAACTTAAACAACACAAGATTATTAGTAAACATAACTACATGAGTTAATCATCATCAAAACTAGAGTGGAAGGCCTTTGGGCCAACAATCTCCCCCTTTTTGATGATGACAAAACTCATGGAGTTATATATGCATGGATTAAAGTTAAGCTTCAAATAAGCTCCCCTTAACTCATGCATAGACATAAATAATAAGATATGGAAATGAAGCACATGAATATGTATGCAAGTATGGAGATAAAACATACAACAAACATAAATCAAAATCTTTTTCTCCTATTTGCAATACAAAAACATATATGCATAAATAACAAGGAAGACAAATACTTCTCCCCCTTAAGCAATGAAAACATGCATATAAACTCAAATACTTCTCTCCCTTTTTGTCAATCATCAACAAAGGGTTCAAAGTAAAATCAAATCAAACAAATTTTTCTCCCCCTTTTTGTCAAACAAAAAGATCAAGAAGGGGTTAAACAATCCAAATAATAAAATGAGGGGTAAAAATCTTTCTCCCCTTTTAAGTCAATCAAAACAATAAAACAATGTTCTCCCCCTTTTGTCTAAAACAAAAACAAGGTCAATAAGGGGTGACTATAAACAACATGATATCAATAGATAAATATATCAATGAAGCATCTTGATGTCAATAGAAAATAAACAAAGATCAATAGATGTTATATGCTATATACATTCATGAAGAGGAAGACGCTAAGTTAGCTTCCCTACACATATGCATTACATGAAGGAGGGATGTTAAGCCCTAATTCACATAACACACACTATATAATGCATAAGAGGAGATGTGAAGCTCCCCCTACACACGTGTACCACATAACGAAGAGATGTTAAGCTCTTCAATACAAGATACACTCATCATGAATCTATATGCATATAGTCAATACAAATCAAAACTTTTGTATTTCTTAAAAATAAAATTTTTAGATACCAATTTTAAGCAAAAACACATGAAACATCTTGATATCAATTGAAATTAAACATAATAAATTTTGAATGTCTAAATAAAATTTGATACCAATTGTAAATAATTTTCATATTAAACATATGATACCAATATGAAATACTCAATCATAAAGTAAGGGAGTGAGAAACAAATACCAATTGAAGAATCACCAATTGAAAGACAAAATTAAATTTTCTCCCCCTTTATGAAATATCAACTAAAAGGATGCATGGGCTTGATACCAATTTAAAAATAATCAATTAAAACAAAATTGAAACTCAAGCACTAGCATAAACAAGATTTTGTGAAAAATTTATATCTTAAGCACAAATAAAACAAGTATATGTGTATGAAATAGAATGAGTACCAATCACCAATAGATGATACCAATTGAAAATATACATACACAATAAACATATGAGTATACACAAAGGTCAAAATGATACCCATTGAAAGAGTTCAATGATACCAATTGACATAACAATAAGATCAAATGTATACTTCATATTATTATACCTCCCAATCAAGGTTCAAGTTTAAAATGATTTTCATTTTAAAGCATACAAGACCATGATCTCCCATCCATCCGCCCATTGAAGGTAGGGGTTTTCAAAAATAGATTTGAAAATGTAGTTTTGTTTGAAAATCACTACCAAATTGAAGAATACGAACTAGTCAAAATGAAAAACTTGTTAACTAGTGCGAAATCCTTCAAGCAAGGAATAAACTAAAAATAAATTTCATGAAACATGAAATCCACATGATAATCAACACTCTAATTCAATTAGGCATAAATATGACTCATGAATACAAAACATGAGCAAGCAATAAATGTGAGTGTACAAATAAAGTGTGAATATCATAATCATGAAAATATTCAATTAAGCTCAATTATTCCTTAAATATTGAAAACACGAAAATCATCAAAACTTATTTAATCTTCATGGCATATGTATGTCAAGTACAAATTAAAATATACATACATATCCAAAACACAACGAGTCCACAAAATATATGCATTAAGGCACGTGGCTCAAAAGGATAATCATGTATATCTAATAGTTTGGACAAGATAGACATATACATGAAGTTAAACAATTAAACACAAAATCAAGAAAAGCTAAATCTTCATCAAAACGAATTTCATTTCAAGGTATATGTATGAATTGTCAACATAATAAGTATACATACATATCCCTAAACACAATTGAGTCCATATATAGATTTGCATGAAAGGCAAATGACTCAAGGGGTATACATGTATATCTTAGAGTTTGGCAATAATACACATATACATGAAGTGAAAACTCACAATCATAAAATAAATCCAAAAATAGGAATACAAGTTTAAAATGTATGAATCATCAAAACTAGACTATACTAGCACATCTAATGGGTTCAAATAAGCATTCAAGCCCAAACATATATAAATTTATTTGTGGCCCACTATATGTACAAGTATAAATCCTAGTCTTAATGAAAACTAGCATCTAAACAAGTAATCTTAACAAGAAGCATCAAAACATCAATATGAAAGCATGTAAACAATAATAAGGAGTTAAGAATTGTTACCAAAACCTAGAGGGCAACTCTCCTTGTCTCCAAAACATGGTGGTCATCTCCAGCAAACTTTCCCTTGAAAGTGATGCATCCATTTGATTTCCTTTAAGTCCGGAACGCATCCACTCCAAGGTGTCATCACTCTCACGTCATGTGAGAGCCCACACCTACATCATAAACTTTAGGGGTGGTCTTTGGTACCCATATCTTCTTGGGTCCATGGGGGTTAGTACCTTCTCTAACCCAAACAAATTTCTTTGCTAAATTCTCAACATGTAAACGATCATAGCAAAATTTAGCAAGATGGCCTTTTCGGCCACAATGTGTACATGTGTACACATGAGCATACATGTGTTGATGGTGTCCGTGTGGAGCATGTGTATGCCGTGGAGGGTGTGCATGCATAAAAGAAGGAACTTGTTTCTTTCGAACCAAGGTTTCCAAGCGTGTATGGTTCATGGCACATTGGCTCATAGTGGAGCCCAAACAATCTACTCTCTTCTTTAACATACAAATATCATCATTAATCTTAGAAGAAGAGGTACATGCATTAGGTAGACTAGATGAAGAAGCTACACTAGCATGACAAATATGTGCATCAATCTTATTTTTCAAAACATCATTTTTCTTTAAACATACATCTGAATCATTTGAAATAGAAATAATTTTATTTTTCAAAGCAACATTCTCTTTTAAAACAAAATCAATTTTTGAAGACAAATTTTCATTTTTCTTCAAAAGTGTTTCACAATCATTTTTAGATTTTAAAAATTTATTTTCTTTTAATGCAAGTTCTAATTGAGATCTTAATGCATCTCTTTCATTATAGACCTCAACCTTCTCTTGCAAAACACAATCAAGTCTAGAATGCAAACTTTTATTTTCTTTTTCAATTTCTAGACTTTTCTTTTTCAAAATCTTATATTTTTCTATTAACTTTTCATATACAATAGATAGTTCTTCATTTAAAGCATGGGGATCAATATTATCATCACATGAAGAACTAGCACTATCATCACAATCTAAGTGGGGTTCCGAATGTACCTCAAGGGAGTCATTCCCTTGGACCATGAAGCATTGTGAATTGGATTCTCCACTAGATTCCTCTTCTTGAATTTGCACTTGAAGCTCGGAGGTGGTGGTTGTTGTCAACAAATTCCACACTGCAAAGGCGGAATCAATGTTAGAAACACGTAAAAGATAATCTTTAGATAAAGTGCTTCTAATGGCCTCTAGGGCTTGTGCATTGGCTCCTATATGATTGCTATCACTAAGGAAGGATTCCTTGATAATGGCAAGGTAAACTTTATGACCTAGGGTTTGTAAATAAACGGTCATCCTAATCTTCCAAACATGAATGTTGGAAGGGTCATACATAGGTGGGGTCATGAAGGCCATGGTAAACTATATGTGTGCAAACAAGCAAATGCAAACAAGATTAGCCTAAAATGAGGATCTTTAACTCTAGGTTGTTAGACCCAAATCAGAGCACTTAGCTCTGATACCAATTGAAAGAGAACACCTAGGGAGGGTGAATAGGTGTTAGTGCTAATCTAAAACTTAATGCAAAACTAAGTGCGCTAAAAGCGGAAGCTAATGCAAATTTTGCAACACACTTAGTACAATCAACAAGTGTAGCCGAATTCCCCGTGAAGGGCTCTGGACTAACTCCTCTTGATTCCCCTTGAATGGGTTGAGGTGCTATGTGAAGCTCTTGTTGATTAGGTACAAGTGAGGCACACACAAACAACCAAGCATATACAAGATATAGCAATGTGAATTATGCAAGGCACAACACAAGCAAATAGATATGATATGACAATATAAATTATGCTCAACACAAGCAAATATGATATGAATGAAGTATGATGCTTTGCACAAATATAAAGAGAGAGAGTTTAGAGACAAGTGGATCAAACGCAAACAGAATGATATGTTTCGAGGTTCGAGCACCCTTGCTCTACATCCCCGCCTACACCACCGTGTAGGATTTCCAATCCACTATACCGTCCACCGAGGACTCCCACCGAGGGAACCTTCACCGAGAAGGATTTTTACAACAAGGGAGTACCGAACTCCTCTCTCAAACAACCGCCTCACAACCGAGGGGTAGGCCCGTAGCCAATTACAACAACCAATCCACCTCACACTTGAGGTATACAAACCAACAACCAACTCCACCTCACCAAGAGGGAGTAAACACCAATCTCCACCTCACAATAGAGGGAGCAAACCAACAACCCAAATCACAACCTCAACCTCTACCAAAGAGGGAGCAACCAAGAAATCAAGAGTTTACAATAAGTGGTCTCTTTCAACCACAAACTTCTTTCCTTTTTCTTTTTCCACAAAACAAATGATCCTAATAGATTAGGATAGAAGATAGCTCAAGTGTGAAAAACTAGGTGTTTGGAAAACAAGCAACAAAGAAAAACACTTGGGAAAATTCTTGCAAAAGATATAGAATGAAAACCAAGACAAATCTCCCAAAATATTTTTTTCTTTGATTTTTTCAAAAACCTAAAAACAAATAAGATGAATTCTTTTTGGCTCAAAACTCTTTTAAAAACTCTTTTAAAACAATAGAGAAAGTCTGGAAATTTTGTCTCTAAAAACCTTGGCCAAAAACCCAAAGAGATGGGGTTTTTATAGGCCCATCAGAAAACTAGCCGTTAGAGCTGAGCTGGCAGCTCTGACAGGCAACGGTCGACCGGCCCGGTCGACCGCCAACGGTCAGAAATATGACCGTTGGGCAACTGCGGTCGACCGGCCCGGTCGACCGAAACAAACAGAGAGCACTGTAAGTGCCCGGGTCGACCGGAGCGGTCGACCGTCCCAGTGCCTCCAAACGTGCACAGATTTGTGCTCGTCGGTCGACCGGCCCGGTCGACCAACTTCACCCAAGTCGACTAGGTCAGGTAGACTAGTCGACTGATTGAAGCCTGGAACAGAAATCTGGGTCAGAAAAATAATGTAAAATATTTTTCTAAAAATCTTTTAACACTTCTAAAAATCACCAAAAATATTTTTATCATTTTATATGGAAACACAAACTTGTGATAAAAATTTTAAGACATATATCAATCATATAAATTCATTTTTGAGTCTTGCAAATTTTATCAAAAACAAAACTTGTATTTTTATCAAACTTGATTTTTCAATACATGAATATGAATATCAAAATAAGTTTGTCTAGCAAGTTTAAAGCATGTATGTATATTTATAACACATCTAATATACATAAAAATAAAGTAAACTTGTTTTGATCTACTATTCATGAAAACCAAATCCAAGCCATAAAAATTTTTGTGTGTTGTGCACTTGAGCATATCAACTATACTAAGCTTTACAAATGGATCTAAACACACTATCTAAATTAGGGATACCTAAGTCTTCTTGATGATCTTCATCTTCAAGTTGACTTGCTCCAAAACTCCATCCATGGGCTAGGCAATGTGTGATCTTGACGCTTTGGCCCTGGAATCATCATGAAAAGCTTCTAAACACCTTGTTGAAGCTAATCACCAACTAATATCTTGGTTAATGATCTGAAACTTAAACAGCACAAGATTATTAGTAAACATAACTACATGAGTTAATCATCATCAAAACTAGAGTGGAAGGCCTTTGGGCCAACAATTAATATGTCGAAGGAATAATCCAAATAAGAAAACTCTCATATATATACCATATTCCTCATGTCTCTATCAACTGAGTATACACAACCTGGTTGTCCTCTAATAACAGGATAAGAAAACAGTATGAACCGACAAGAAGCAATGATTATAAACGTTAACCAGAGAATCCGTATAAAATCAGGAGTAAGTAAGTCAGGAGGTTAAGTACAATAGTGCAAATGTAATATCAAGCAAGAGACTAGCTGTGTACAGTATGGTAACATTAGCAGACAGTAGAGTAATACACAGGTGGCGAACTAGGATAAATATGCATAGAATAATAATAATAGTAATAATAAGTAAAACGAAATCCGAATCAAAATTTGACGAAAGCTAATACAGCAAAAAATAGTTGTGCAATCCAGTTTATGACTTCATGAGGTAAGTACATTAAAGGAATAATCCAAATAAGGAAACCCTCATATATATACCATATATCTCACGTTATCATAATCTGAATATATACAACCCGAATTGCAAATCTACATGAAATCAGATTAAGCACCAACGAATTAATATATTAGCATCCTATTATTATTACTCGTTCAACCATATATCTAAGTATGTGTACAGGCGTACGTTCCATCCCACATCCATCCATATATGAGTAAGTCGAGATTGTTATTAGAAACCGACGGGAAACCATGGGTTATGTTTATAGTTGGTCCCATGCACACCCGGGAACACCCAGGACCATGGCCCAGGATGTTCTATTGCTGATACGAAACCTACCATGATGCAGGGCAAAGGGTCTTACTTATATTCCTTGCAAGAAGTTAGTACTCGGGGTGACAGCATACCCCGTGGAACACCTGGAGGCCCACAAGTAGAACCAAAGTTTTAGTTGCACCACATATCTAATACCACTATAAACATATTCATCAATTGAAGTTCATCAGTTCCTCCTTCCCCGATGTAAGTTGGCCTTTTATTCGATTATTCTGTAATTATCAATTTACAGAAATAGCAGGAGCAAGACAGGTTCAAGAGTTACAAGAGTAACAGGAGTACGTGAATACGGGAGATACAGGATCACTATATATAATACAAGATAACGGTTACATGCTTCCCGTAATATGATAATCACAAGTCAAGTGTTAAGCATGATAGGTGACAAGTGATAATATACAATTATCAGGTGATAGCATGCAGGTATCAAGTGATAACAAACAGGTAACAGGTGTCAAGTAATAGCATGCCAGGTGTCAGGTGCTCAACACAGTATGTGATAGCATATCAAGTGTTGGCTAAGTAGATATCAACTATCGTGTATCACAATACAAAAAAATGGTACCGATACAGGAGATCGGTATGAATACAGAAAAATGGTATCGATACAGGAGATCGGCACGTATATTGAAAAATAATACAGTTTTAAAAAATAGTATAAGTAATAGTTTCAAACTCTTCACAATCATTAAGAAAGAACAATAGTTAAATTATCAAGTAGGCAAGCAAGTAAGCGATCATCTAAGCGGAGCTAAGCAAAACTGGAGCGAAGCTAACCTACAGCACTAGACCCCATCATGTTCGGCGTAATTATTGCTCGTGGCGAAGCTACCGCACGCGCGTGGTGGCGGGTAAACTGCTCCGCATCACCCATGACGAAGCCGCTCTCATGGCGTACTGCACTCGGACGGAGTTAGCGATAAAGCGAGCGCTAGGATCGCCTACCAGCCGTAGCTAAGAGACCTGATACTTTAAACGCACTACCTCTTTCGAGGAAGTGGACGAGAGCCTAAAAAGCAATTAGGCTAGAAGACAGAGTAGGTACCTGCAGAAGTGTTAGTACAAACACATGCATGCAAACACAGTAACAAATAATAACTAAGCTATAATAGAGTGGTGAACTTGGAGGCTGCAAGCGAACATCCAAGCAAAGTTTAAATAAGGCTGGAACGAAACTAGCGCACTACACTAAAGGTTATCACGCTCAGTATGGTTACTGCTCGCGGTGAAGCTAACACACCCGTGTGGTGGTGGGTAAGTCGATTCACATCACCCGTGATGAAATCACGCTCACGGCGTAACTACATTCGGACGAAGTTAGCATTAAAGCGCTGAGCGTTAGGACCGTCTACCATGTTGGCCCAGAGGCTTTCCACTCTAGTTTTGATGATGATTAACTCATGTAGTTATGTTTACTAATAATCTTGTGATTTTAGTTTTAGATCATGTAATAAGATATTAGTTAGTGATTGCTTCAACAAGGAGTTTTGAAGTTTTCAAGTTTTCACATGGTGATTCCAGTGCCCGAGCATCAAGATCATACCTTTGCACTCGGTGGATCACGTTTGGGATCGAGTCGGCTTGAAGATTGAAGATCGTCAAGAAGACTTAGGTATCCATAGTTTAGTTTAGTGTGTTTTAGATCCATGTGTAAAGATAAGAATAGCTGATATGCTCAAGTGCACAACACACACAAGTTTTATGTTTTGGAATTGATTTTCATGAATAGATTGATCAAAACAAATTTACTTTGTTTTTATGTATATTAGATGTGCTCTATATACATACATACTTACATGACTTATACAAACTTAGTTTGATATACCTATTCATGTAGTTTTATGTTTTGGTATTTTTAACAAAACATATATTTGAAATTAAAGACAAAAACTATGATATATATGTTTCATGTATATTGAGCTTATGTCCATAAGCAACATGCTTCAATGTGTTTAAATATCATGTTTTTGTATTTCAATGAGTTTTAGGAAAAATTAGTTTTCCTATTGAAAAATACATGTTTGATAAAATACAAGTTTTGGTTTTTGATAAAAATGTTAAAACACAAAAATAGATCAAATTGCTTGATATTTGAGTTGAAATTTTTATCATATGTTTATATATCAATGCAAATTATTAAAACTATTTTTGGGGATTTTTATATATTTTACAAGATTTATTAAAAATATTTTTAACCCCTGTTTCTGACCCAGAACATTGGCTGACAGGCCAGGTCGGTCGACCGCACGGTCGACCGCACCAAGGGCCGGTCGACCGATGTGCACAGCCTTATGCACGTCTGGCAGACACATGGGACGGTCGACCGGGCGGTCGACCGGACCAGAGAGCTTTGCTCTCTGTATCTGGGCGGTCGACCGGGCGGTCGACCGGGTTTCCCCAACGGTCATATATATGACCGTTGGCGGTCGACCGCAAGCCTGTCAGGCTGACAGATCAGCCTAACGGCTAGTTTTTTGTTTGGCCTATATAAACCTCATTTCTTGGGGGTTTTGCATAAGATTTTTAAGAGCAAAAATTCCTACTTTTCTGAAGTGTTTTTACAAGTTTCAAAAGAGTTTTAAGTGCCAAAAGATTCATCTTATTTGTTTTAAAGTGTTTTATTTATTTCAAAGAAATTAGGTTTTTGGAATTTGTCTTGAACTAAAATTCTATATTCATTTGATATTTTTCCCAAGAGTTTTTCTTTGATCAAAACACTTTGTTTTCCGCACTTGAGCCTTATCTTCTATCCTATTCTATTAGGATCTTTGTTTTGTGAAAAAGAGATTGTTTGAGGTTGATTGAGCCTCCAAGTTGTAAACACCCTTGCTTTTGTTGTATCCCTCTTTGGTAGAGGTTGATCGGGTGATTGGTTTGCTCCTTCTTTGGTAGAGGTTGAGATTGTGGTTTGCTCCCTCTAGTGAGAGGTGGAGTTTGGTTTGTAACCCTCTTCGGTAGAGGTGATTGTGGTTGTTTGGCTACGGGCCTACCCCTCAGTTGTGAGGCGGTGTTTGAGAGAGGAGTTCGGTACTCCTATTGTTGTAACAAATCCTCCTTGGTGGAGGTTCCCTCGGTGGAAGTATAGTGGATTAGAAATCCTTCTCGGTGAAGGCGGGGACGTAGAGCTAGGGGCTCGAACCTCGAAACATATCTTTGTGTTTACATTTGATCCATTGTCTCTTAACCCTCTCTCTTTATTTGTGCAAAGCATCATTCATTCATTCATATCATAAATTGCTTGTGTTGTGCCTTGCATTATTTCATATTGTTCATCCTTATATGCTTGACTTGCTTGTGTGTGTGCCTCACTTATACTTAACCACAAGAGCTTCATATAGCACCTCAACCCTTATCTAGGGGAATCAAGAGGAGTTAGTCCAGAACCCTTCACGGAAAATTCGGCTACACTTGTTGGTTGTATTAAGTGTGTTGCAAAATTTATTTTTAGCTTCTGCATTTAGTTTCTAGATTAGCATTATCACCTATTCACCCCCCTCTAGGTGATTTCAATTGGTATCAGAGCCTACGCTCCTGATACTTTAGGCTTAACATCCTAGGAGTGAGATCCTTTGTTTGCTAGTCTATCATTTGCATTTGCTTGTTTGCACACATATAGTTTGGACCCATGGACTTCATGACCCCACCTATATTTGACCCTTCCAACATCATTGTTTGGAAAACTCGGATGTCCGTTTATTTACAAGCCCTAGGATATAAGGTTCACCTTGCCATTACCAAGGATCCTACCTTAGTGATAGCAAGCATATAGAGGCCAATGCACTAGCCCTTGAGGCTATTAGAAGCACATTAAATAAAGAATATCTTATGCTTGCTTCTAACTTTGATTCCGCATTTACAGTGTGGAACATATTGACAACCACCACCTCCAAGCTTCAATTGCCAATCCAACTGGAGGAAACTGGTGGAGAATCCGACTCACAATGCTATATGATCCAAGGGAATGACTCCCTTGAGGTACAATCGGAATCTCAACTAGATAGTTTTGATGCTAGCTCTTCATTTGATGATCATGATTATATGGATGCCAATGCCTTGAATGAAGAGTTATCTATTGTTTGTGAAAAATTGTTTGAAAAATATAAAATTTTGAAAAAGAAAAGTCTAGGCCTTGAAAATGAAAATAAAAATTTGATTTCTAGACTTGACATTGTTTTGCAAGAGAAAGTTGAAATTTCTAATGAAAGGGATTCATTGAAATCTCAACTTGAACTTGCACTAAAAGAAAATAAATTTTTGAAAAATAAAAATGATTGTGATAATGTGTTGAAGAAAATGAGTTTTTATCTTCAAAAGTTGATTTTGTTTTAAAAGAAAATGATTCTTTAAAAAGAGAAATTGATTTTATTTTAAAAGAGTTAGAAATTTATTTAAATAAAAATAAATCTTTGAAAAATGAAATTGATTCTCATGTTTGCCATGCTAGGGTAGTATCTCACACTTCACCTATTGCATGCCACACTTCTTCTTTGATTGATAATGATATAATATTTTGAAGAAGAGTGTTGATTGTTTGGGCTCCACTTTGAGCCAATGTGTTGTGGGTCATACACGTTTGGAATCTTTGTTTCGAAAAAAACAAGTTCCATCTTTTCATGCACACCCCCCACGGCATACACATGCTCCTCACGGACACCATCATCACTTGTATGCTCATGTGTACACTTGTATACATTGTGGACGTAAGGGCCACGTTGCTAAATTTTGTTTTGATCGTATACATAATTGTAATTTAGCAAATAAATTTGTTTGGGTTAGAGAAGGGACTAACCCCCATGGACCCAAAAAGTTATGGGTACCAAAGACCACCCCTCTTGTTTATGATGTAGGTGTGGGCTCTCGCATGACGTGAGAGTAGTGGTACCTTGGAGTGGATGCATTCCGAGCTTCATGGAAATCAATTGGATGCATCACTTTCAAGGAGAGTTTGGTGGAGAGGACCACCATGGTTTGGAGAACTAGAGAGGTGCCTTCATTAGTTTTGGTATCAATCTCTAACTCCTAATTATTGTTTACATTATCTTTAGCATGATTTGTTGTTTATAGATTATTATGAATCCCATGATTATTAGATCCTTGACATGCATGTATAGCCTTTGAGACACCCATGTTTAATGTGGACCATTATTTTTGTGTTCTCACCTTTGTTTAGCTATCATGTTTATCATAATAACATGTGAATTTACATAATAATCATGTTTATGTTTATCATGTTGATTTTCATCTTGTTTGATGCTTCATGCTTTGAATATATGTTTAAATGTTAGTTTTCATTAAGACTAGGTATATATTTGTGCATATAGTGGGCCACAAATAAATCTATATATGTTTGTGCTTGATTGCTTATTTGAACCCATTAGATGTGCTAATATAGTCTAGTTTTGATGATCCATGCATTTTAAACTTGTATTCCCATTTTTGTATTTGTTTTATGTTTAAATTTCATGTATACGTCTATTTTGCCAAACTTTAAGATATACATGTATACCTCTTGAGTCATTTGCTTTTCATGCAAATCTATACATATGGACTCAATTGTGTTTAGGGATATGTATGTATAGTGACAAATCATACATATACCTTGAAATGAAATTTGTTTTAATGGAAATTTAGTTTTTCATGTTCTCCATGTTTTCATGTGTTTATGTTTAACTTTATGTATATGTCCATTTTATCCAAATTATTATTATACATATACATCCTTTTGAGCCACGTGCCTTCATGCATATATCTTTGTGGACTCGTTGTGTTTGGATATGTATGTATACTTTAGTTTGTATAAGACATACATATACCTTGAAGATTAAATAAGTTTTGATGATTTTCATGTTTTAAGGAATATTGAGCTTGATTGTATATTTTCATGATGCCATGTTTCACATCACACTTGTGCACTCACTTTATTGGTTTCTCATGATTTTGTTTTCATGAGTATGATATGTGCCTTATTATTTTTGAGTGTTTAGTGACCATGTGATTTACATGTTTTCCATGAAATACAATTTTGTTTTATCCCTTGCTTGAAGGATTTCATACTAGTTTAAAAGTTTTTCCATTCAACTAGTTCGGATTCTTCGTTATGGTAGAGTTTTCAAACATACTTTATATGTTTCAAACCTATTTTTGAAAACCCTACCTTTCAAAGGGTGGCTGGATGGGAGATCATGCTCATGTATGCTTTATAGTGAAAATCATTTTAAACTTGAACATGATTGGGAAGATAGGTTATATGAGTTATACTTTGATATTATTGTTGTTTCAATTGGTATCATTGGATTCTTTCAATTGGTGTCAATTTTGACCTTTCTTGTATACTCATATATGTTTGTATGTATGTTTTTCAATTCCAATAGTATCAATTTCGATTGATATTAAACTTTTCATACATATATATGTTTTATTTGTATTTATTATATCCCTATATCTTTAAGCACAAAATTTTGTTTATGCAAAAGCTTGAGTTTTAACTTTGTTTCAATTGATTCAATTTTCAATTGGTATCTTATTTCAAACTTACGCATTGTTTTCGTTGGTATTTCATAAAGGGGGAGAAAATTTGATTTTGTATTTCAATTAGTATTTTGTTTCCACTCCCACACTTTATGATTGGAAATTTGATGTTTATTTTAAGCATATGATATCACAATCAAAATTGTTTATATGGCTTAAAAAGAAAAATACTCTCTTTTGATATCAAGATGTTTATTTGAATGTTTTAAATTGGTATCTCAAAAATTTATTTAAAAGATAAATACAAAAGTTTTGATTTGTATTGCCTATATGCAAGGAGAGCTTAACATCTCTTCTACATATAGATTCATGTTGAGTGTATCTTGTATTGAGGAGCTTGACATCTCTTCTTTATGTGGTACACGTGTGTAGGGGGAGCTTCACATCTCCTCTTATGCATTGCATAGTGTACGTTATGTGAATTAGGGCTTGTCATCCCTCCTTCATGTAATGTATCTAGGTAGGGAAGCTTCACATCTTCCTCTTCATGAATGTATATCGCATATACCATTTGTTGATTGATCTATGTTTACTTTCAATTGGTATCAAGATGCTACTTTGACATATTTTCAATTGATATCTTAATTGATTGTCACCCTTATATTGATATTTTTTGTTTTAGACAAAAAGGAGGAGAAAAATTTATTGATTTGGTTTTAGTTTTTACCCCTTTATTGATGATTGACAAAAAGGGGGAGAATTATTTGAGAAGTTTTTTTATATGCATAGTTATGTTTTTGCATATATTAAGTTTAATTGGTATCTAGATGTTTTAATTGGTATCTAGAGCATGTTTATTTGTTTTTGAAAATTTCATTGGTATCAAGAGCATTTTATTGTTTATGCATAAACATAACTATGCTTCATGTTTCATATTCATTGCATATTTATGTTTATTTGTTTATGCATGAGTTAAGGGAGAGCTTCTTTGAAGCTTAACTTTAATCCATGCATATATAACTCCATGAGTTTTGTCATCATCAAAAAGGGGGAGATTGTTGGCCCAGAGGCCTTCCACTCTAGTTTTGATGATGATTAACTCATATAGTTATGTTTACTAATAATCTTGTGATTTTAGTTTCAGATCATGTAATAAGATATTAGTTGGTGATTGCTTCAACAAGGAGTTTTGAAGTTTTCACATGGTGATTCCAGTGCCCGAGCATCAAGATCATACCCTTGCACTCGGTGGATCACGTTTGGGATCGAGTCGGCTTGAAGATTGAAGATCGTCAAGAAGACTTAGGTATTCATAGTTTAGTTTAGTGTGTTTTAGATCCATGTGTAAAGATAAGAATAGCTGATATGCTCAAGTGCACAACACACACAAGTTTTATGTTTTGGAATTGGTTTTCATGAATAGATTGATCAAAACAGGTTTACTTTGTTTTTATGTATATTAGATGTGCTCTATATACATACATACTTACATGACTTATACAAACTTAGTTTGACATACCTATTCATATAGTTTTATGTTTGGTATTTTTAACAATACATATATTTGGAATTAAAGACAAAAACTATGATATATATATATATATATATATATATATATATATATATATAATATATATATATATATATATATATATATATATATATATATATATATATGTTTCATGTATATTAGGCTTATGTCTATATGCAACACGCTTCAATGTGTTTAAATATCATGTTTTATATTTCAATGAGTTTTAGGAAAAATCAGTTTTCCTATTGAAAAATACATGTTTGATAAAATACAAGTTTTGGTTTTTGGTAAAAATGTTAAAACATAAAAATAGTTCAAATTGCTTGATATTTGAGTTGAAATTTTTATCATATGTTTATATATCAATGCAAATTGTTAAAACTATTTTTGGGGATTTTTATATATTTTACAAGATTTATTAAAAATATTTTTAACCCCTGTTTCTGACCCAGAACATTGGCTGACAGGCCAGGTTGGTCGACCGCACGGTCGACCGCACCAAGGGCCGGTCGACCGAGCGGTCGACCGACATGCACAGCCTTGTGCAAGTCTGGCAGACACATGGGACGGTCGACCGGGCGGTCGACCGAACCAGAGAGCTTTGCTCTCTGTATCTGGGCGGTCGACCGGGCGGTCGACCGGGTTTCCCCAACGGTCATATATATGACCGTTGGCGGTCGACCGGCCGGTCGACCGGGGCGGTCGACCGGGTTTCCCCAACGGTCATATATATGACCGTTGGCGTCGACCGCCGGTCGACCGCAAGCCTGTCAGGCTGACAGATCAGCCTAACGGCTAGTTTTTTGTTTGGCCTATATAAACCCCATTTCTTGGGGGTTTTGCATAAGATTTTTAAGAGCAAAAATTCCTACTTTTCTGAAGTGTTTTTACAAGTTTCAAAAGAGTTTTAAGTGCCAAAAGATTCATCTTATTTGTTTTAAAGTGTTTTGTTTATTTCAAAGAAATTAGGTTTTTGGAAATTTGTCTTGAACTAAAATTCTATATTCATTTGGTATTTTTCCCAAGAGTTTTTCTTTGATCAAAACACTTTATTTTCCACACTTGAGCCTTATCTTCTATCCTATTCTATTAGGATCTTTGTTTTGTGAAAAAGAGATTGTTTGAGGTTGATTGAGTCTCCAAGTTGTAAACACCCTTGCTTTTGTTGTATCCCTCTTTGGTAGAGGTTGATCGGGTGATTGGTTTGCTCCCTCTTTGTAGAGGTTGAGATTGTGCTTTGCTCCCTCTAGTGAGAGGTGGAGTTTGGTTTTTAATCCTCTTCGGTAGACGTAATTGTGGTTGTTTGGCTACGGGCCTACCCCTCGGTTGTGAGGCGGTGTTTTAGAGAGGAGTTTGGTACTCCTATTGTTGTAACAAATCCTCCTCGGTGGAGGTTCCCTCAGTGGGAGTATAGTGGATTAGAAATCCTTCTAGGTGAAGGCGGGGACGTAGAGCTAGGGGCTCGAACCTCGAAACATATCTTTGTGTTTACGTTTGATCCATTGTCTCTTAACCCTCTCTCTTTATTTGTGCAAAGTATCATTCATTCATTCATATCATATATTACTTGTGTTGTGCCTTGCATTATTTCATATTGTTCATCCTTATATGCTTGGCTTGCTTGTGTGTGTGCCTCACTTATACTTAACCACAAGATCTTCATATAGCACCTCAACCCTTATTTAGGGGAATCAAGAGGAGTTAGTCCAGAGCCCTTCACGAGGAATTCGGCTACACTTGTTGGTTGTATTAAGTGTGTTGCAAAATTTATTTTTAGCTTCCGCATTTAGTTTCTAGATTAGCATTATCACCTATTCACCCCCCTCTAGGTGATTTCATACCACGCATAGCAAAGACACTTGACGGTCTGAACACACTCTCTTTTTCAAGAAAGTGGATGCGAGCCTAAAGGGCTGAAGGGCTAGAAGGCCAAGTGAGAGCCTGAAGGGCTGAAGGGTCAGAAGGCCAGGTAAGTACCTGTAGAAGTGTTAGGACCATATGAGCATACATATAAACAAGGTAATAACTAGACTATCCGTGGAGTGGTGAAACCTGAAGGTTTAGTATAGGGCCAGGAGGCTAATAGGGCCAAAAGGCAGAGTAGAGAGCCTGGAGGCTAAACGACTACAAACATGTAGGTCACCTAGAGGGGGTTGAATAGGTGACTAGCTCATCTAATGCAAAACAAATGCGAAATTAAAACTAATTATGCAAACTAAACTACACACAACGTGTAACTAAAAAGTGATGCTGAATTTCCGGTGAATGGCTCTGGACTATCTTCTCAAGATTCCTCTAAATTAAGCGTTGAGGTGCCACTATGGCTCTCTTGGTTGAATGCTAGTGTGAGCAAACAATCCTAAGCATGTATTTAATTAACCACAAATAAATATCAAGTATATAAAGATAAGAGCAATATGAACATGCAAGATATTAAACATAAGTGAGTTGAGAGAGAGATGAGCAATCACAAATACGGGAGAATTTTTTCGATGTTCAAGCCACTGCTCTACGTCCCCGCCTTCAACACTATGAAGGATTTCCACTAAAAATGATCCCGCAAGATCACTCGGTGCCGCAACACCTACAACGAGCTCCCTCAAGAACTCTTGGACCTGCAAGTCCCTCAATTGTTCCCGCAAGAATAACACATACGAATCCGCAAGCTCGCCGAGACCGCAACATCTACAACTCCTTAATAAAATGGGTGGAACACTTGTGATCACTTCTCTTGATCACAAAAATAAACTCTCTCACAACAAGGATCCTAGAGGATAAATATAGTAATGGAAAGCTCAAGCTTGTGTGAGAAAATAAGATAAATGTGGATGTGAAAAACTCAAAAAATCTTTTTGAAAACACAAGAGATTCATTCTTGAAAAACTCACTTTTGGATATGAAAATGAAGCTCTAAAACTTGTGGAGAAACTCTGTGAAAGAGTTCTTGAAAACATCTGTAAAATCCTTACCAAAACTGGCCAAAACAACCTTTTAAATAGGGCTTCAGAAAACTAGCTGTTGGGCTCAGTTTTCTAGCCTGATGACCTATCGGTCGACCAGTCCGGTTGACCGGCCAACGTTCATATTTCAGACCGTTGGGGTTGCCGATCAACCGCTCGGTCGATCGCGTCCATACCATTGTCCTATCTTCGATCGCTCGATCGATCGTGGCCAAAACTAGATAGCAGAGCTCTTTGGTTGGTCCACCGCTCGGTCGACTAGGGCCAGATCCAGAGAGCATCTTCTCTGGATCAGTCGACCACACACGGTCGACCAGCCTTAAGGCCATGGGTTTGTGCACGTCCTGTGCACGTCGGTCGACAGGTCGGACGACCACGCTCTGCTTCGGTCGACCGCGCCCTGGTTCGGTCAACCGGTTGGTCGCCGCCACCAGCCCAGATCCTGAATTATAGGGTTGAAAATCTAACTTTTATAAACCCATAACAATTCTATTAAATCCCATAAATTTCATAAAAATAGGTTCATTTAAAAACTTTAAAGTACATATATGTGTAATAAAAAATCAACACATATTACAAACAATTTGAACTATTTTTGAGGCATGAAAATTTAGGCTTAAACTGAAAAACGATATTTTTTTCAAAATTCAACTTCAAAATGAAAACTAATTTTCTAAAACTTAAACAAATACAAAAATAAGATATTAAAACACATTTGAAGAATAATGTGTATGAAAATGATCCAATGGACATAGAAGATGAAATATAATTTTTTTTGACAATAAGCTCTAAATAAGTTTTGACTTTAACAAAATTTAAAACCATGAACTAAAAACATCAAATAAGTTTTTCTAAACATTTGAACCATCAATATATATGGATGAGATCCTACACATATAAACTCGTTTTGATGAAATCTATTCATGAAACATAAAGATGTATTCTTTGAAGTTCAATATCAAAATGGTATTTTTTACAAACTAAACTATTTAACAGGAAATGTTTTGTGTGTGTAAATGAGCTTGAGCAATTCACAACTAATCTATCAATTATATTTTTATCTAAAACACAAATTTTAAAACTTACAAATATGACTTAAGTCTTGAAAATCTTCTCTTGAAAATCTTCTTCACCATCTCGACTTGGTCCAAACTTGATCCATGAGCTAGACTCCCATTTGAGTACTTGATATAATCTTGAAGCACGAGCTCTTGAATCAACACGTGCTAGCTTCAAAACTTGACTTTGAATTTTTTGTTGAAACTAAACACCGACTAAGATCTTGATTGAATATCTGAAATTTAATAAACACAAGATCATTAGTGCTATAACTACATGAGTTAATCATAATCAAAACTAGAGTGATGGGCCTTTGTGCCAACAATCTCACCATTTTTTATGATCACAAAACTCATAGAGTTATATATGTATGGATTAAAGATAAGCTTCATAGAAGCTCCCCTTTAACTCATGCATAGCAACAACAATAAGGATATTCAATGAAGCACATAAACAACTAAACACAAATATATGTGCATGAACAAAAATATTAAACATGCATATATAAACTGTGAATTCTTCTTCTCCTTTTGTCAACTCATCAACAGAGGGGTGAATAAAAACAAACAAAATAAATGTATTTGCGATATAAATTCATGAAAAGGAAAGATGTTAAGTTAACTCCCCCTGAATACATGTATTACATGGAGAAGGATGACTAAACGATAACCCATATAAGCATAATATACAATATATAGGCAGAGATGTTAGGTTCTCCTTACACACGTGTATCACATAAAGAAGAAAGGTCAAGTTCATCAATATGTAAAATACACTTAACATGAATCTATACATAGAGGAGATGTTAAGCTCCTCTTGTATATAAGCAAGAATCTCCCCTTGTATATAAGCAATACATATCAAGACAAATTTTGAAAACCGATTAAAACAAAATTTTAATACTACTTAAATAAATTTTGAAACTACTTGTAATTAACAAAACAAATTTTAATAACATTTGTAGCTAACAAAATAAATGTTGATATACTAATTGTAGGTGACCATAAACATTATCTTATAGGTAAAAATCAACATTAAATCATTTTAAGTTTTAAAGAACTTTTTCTCTCCTTTTGAAATAATCACAAAATTAATGCATAAGCTTGTAAAGATATCAATTAACATTTAGAACTAAATCAAGCTTAGCATAAAGCAATTTGTGCTATAAAACATATATATGAACATTTTTAATCTAGCACAAGAAATCAATATATGTATGTATTATCAATTTAAATATGATGCATACATATATAGAAAATAAGTATGAGAATATAAAAATCAATTTTCAAGATATGTATGTGTATAAATCATAACTACCACCGTTTCACGCACAAATTTATGAGATATTCAATAAGAGCATACAAGGTATAGTCATCCAACCAGCCGCCCTTCTAGGTAGAAGTTTTCAAAAATAAAGTTTTAAAAATAATTATAGATTGAAAACACTACAATGTGAAGAATAGATAACTAGTTTAAAATAGTTTTTGAAAAATTAGATAAAGATCCTTCAACATATAAAACCAAATCATATATCGCACAAAGCATGCTAAAAACACAAGAAGTGACACTCAAAATCCATAAAGCATATATATAAGCTCATGAAAAGCAAATCATGAGTAAACATAAAGGTGAGTGTACAAGAATCATGTAATCAACATATATATGGAGATAAGTCAATGAAGCTCAATTATAAAATATGAAATTCCCTTTTTTTTTAAAAATGACTTATCATATAGCTTATGCATGAATCATTAAAATTAGGACATATAATATATAATTAAGCAAATAATTGAGTACATAAAAAACAGAGCATATAAAGCATGTATTTCAAAAATTGTACATGTATAACACAAGTTTTAATAGGATATGCATATAAACATGATATAGACATACAAAATAATATATGCTTTAACTAAAGCATACAAAACATGAGCAAAGAATAAGCATGTAAATCTATTGAAAATATGAATGAAGTTTTTAAAAATACATGCATAGCTATGCAACCAATCAACTCAATTATAAGCACAAGACATCATATGATAGAGTTTAGGTTACTTACACTAGCATATAAGCATCTAACATATTTTAAAAGTTAAGGATGAAATGGTTAGCAAAACTGATGTAACCAATCTATTTCTTCAAAACGAGATGGTCTCCCACCATGCTTCCTTGATAGTGATACATCCATGATATGTTCGTTAAGCCAATTGCATCAACTACCAAGGCATCAATCCTCTCACGTCTTATGAGAGTCCACACCTATATTAAAGACAAGATGTGGGGATTTTGATACACATATCTTTTTGAGTCCACAGGAGTTAAAACAATTGGAATCCAAATATTTTTATTTCTAAGATTGAAAGAATTTAATTTATCAAAATAAAAGTTTGCAAGATGGTCTTTGCGGTCACAATATGTACATGTGTACACTCTAACATGCATATGAGTGTGATGTGTATGAGCATGGTGTACATGAGGTGTATGCAATGGATAGTGTGTATGAACATGTAGAACATGTTTCTTGTGAAACATAGATTCTAATTTATTGTGATTAAATGCACATTGGCTCAAAGTGGAGCACAAATAATCAATGTTCTTCTTTAAAATGCATATATCATTCTCAATTTTAGAAGAAAAAACATGAGCATGAGAAAAAAATTCTTTTTCTTTTTAGAAATAGAATATTTTCTTTTTTCTTCAAAACATTTCTCTTTTTCAAAGAGTCATTATCTTTCAAAATAATTTCTTTTTCTTTTTCAATCAAAATAAATTTCTTCGTCAAAGATTCATTTTCTTTTGAAATATTTTTAAATTTATTTTGAAAAGAATCATTTTCTTTTAAAATAAAATCATTTTCATTTTTTAAACTTTTATTTTTCTCTTTTAACAAATCATATTTATTAAGAAGCATATTGCAAAGTAATGCAAGATCATCATATGGCATCTCATTATTATTGTCAAGCTCAAAATCAGAAATTACCTCAAGGGGGTCATCCTCTTGGACCATGTAGTACATGTTGGAAGTAACACTTCCTTCATCCGAATCACTCTCCTTATCATGTGGCGTTTGTTCACCGAGAGTGATGAGAGTGTTCCATACTACAAAAGCCGATTCAATATTAGAAACCCTAGATAAATAATCATCATTTAGAGTTGACTTTAGAGCATGGATGGCTTTTGTATTAGTCTCAAGATACCTGCCATAAACAAAATATGAATATTAAATGGTGGCAAGATAAATATAAATACCTAGGGCTTTTAGGTACATGAATATCTTAACTTTTCAAGTTTGGAGGTTAAGAATGTCTAACATAGAAGGTGTAAGAAAATCTATATGTGTGTATACAAATACTATGATTAGCAAAAATAAGGATCTCTAATTCTTGGTTGTTAGACCCAAATCAAGAGCACTAAGCTCTGATATCACTGTAGGTCACCTAGAGGGGGGTGAATAAGTGACTATCTAATCTAATGCAAAATGAATGCGGAATTAAAACTAATTATGCAAACCAAACTATACACAACGTATAACTAAAGAGTGAAGCCGAATTTTCGGTGAAGGGCTCTGGACTATCTCCTCAAGATTCATCTAGATTAAGAGTTAAGGTGCCACTATGACTCTCTTGGTTGAATACTAATTTGAACAAATAATCCCAATCAAAAATTCAATTAAGCACACATAAATATCAAGCATATAAAGTTAAGAGCAACATGAACATGCAAGATTTTAAACACAAGTGAGTTGAGAGAGAGATGAGCAATCACAAACACAAGTTCGAGCCACTGATCTGCCTCTCCGCCTTCACCACTATGAAGAATTTTCACTAAAAATGATCCCCCAAGATCACTCGGTGCCGCAATACTTACAATAAGCTCCCGCAAGTCTCTCACTTGTTCCCGCAAGAACAACACACGCAAACCTACAAGCTCGCTGAGACCGCAACCTCTACAACTCCTCAATACAATGGGTGGAACACTTGTGATCACTTCTCTTGATCACAAAAACAAACTCTCTCACAACAAAGATCCTAGAGGATAAATATAGCAATGGAAAACTCAAACTTGTGTGAGAAAAAAGATAGATGTGGAGGTGAAAAACTCAAGAAATTCTTTTGAAAACACAAGAGATTTACTCTTGAAAAACTCTCTTTTGGATATGAAAATGAAGCTCTAAAACTTGTGGAGAAATTCTATGAAAGAGCTCTTGAAAACACTTGTAAAAATCTTACCCAAAACTGGCCAAAACAGCCCTTTTAATAGAGCTTCAGAAAACTAACCGTTGGGCTCAGTTTTCTGGCCAAATGACTTATCAGTCGACCAGCCAATGGTCATATTTCAGACTGTTAGGGTTGCTGGTCGACCGCACCCAGGCTATTGTCCTATCAGTCAACCGCTCGGTTAACCGTGGCCAAAACCAAATAGCAGAGCTTTTTGGTCGACCGACGGGGCCAGATCCAGAGAGCAACTTCTCTAGATCAGTCGACCGGCCCTTGTGCACGCCCTGTGCACGTCCTGTGCACGTCCACCAGTAGCCCAAATCCTAAATTATAGGGTTGAAAAAATAACTTTTAAAAACCTATAAAAATTCTATTAAATCCTATAATTCTACAAAAATTAGTTCATTGAAATACTTTGAAGTACAAATATGTGTGATAAAAAATCAACACATATTATAAATAATTTGAACTATTTTGAGGTATGAAAATTTAGGCTTAAACCGAAAATCGTAATTTTCAAAAATCAACTTCAAAATGAAAAACCGATTTTTTTCAAAAATTATACAAACATAAAACAAGATATTAAAATACATTTGAAGTATAGTGTATATGAAAATGATTCAATACATGTAAAAGGTGAAATATATTCATTTTTTTACAATAAGCTCTAAATAAGTTTTAACTTTAACAAAACTTAAAACTATGAACTAAAAACATCAAAATAAGTTTTTCTAAACATTTGAACCATCAATGCATGTGGATGAGATCTAATACACATATAAACCATGTAAACTCGTTTTGATGAAATCTATTCATGAAACATAAAGATGTATTCTTTGAAGTTCAAAATCAAAATGGTATTTTTCAAAAACTAAAACTATTTAAAATAAAATATTTTGTGTGTGTGTGAGCTTGAGCAATTCACAACTAATCTATCATTTACATTTTAGCTAAAATATAAATCTTAAAACTTAAAAATATGACTGAAGTCTTGAAAATCTTCTCTTGAAAATCTTCTTCACTATCTCGACTTGGTCCAAACTTGATCCATGAGCTAGACTCTCCTTTGAGTACTTGATGCAATCTTGAAGCGCGAGCTCTTGAATCAATACGTGCTAGCTTCAAAACTTAACGTCGAATCTTTTGTTGAAGCTGAATACCGACTAAGATCTTGATTGAATATCTAAAACTTAATAAACACAAGATCATTAGTACTATAACTACATGAGTTAATCATCATTAAAACTAGAGTGATGGGCTTTTGGGCCAACAGAAGGGTCATCCACGCGTGAAAATAAAGCAGCTATAGAACACATGACAGGCAGGATATATGTATAGGTATTAAACTATACTACTGCAGGCATTCGTCTCAGAGCTACTACCTACATAGTCCTAGGCACTTGGCCACATACATAAACAGGTACACAGATACAATCCCAGAATATAAATATAAAACTAATAATTTTTCAAAATACAATATCAACCCGTCGAAGCAGAAAAACACAGAAGAAAGGCGAAAGCACTTGCCTCAAACCACAAAATACGCCACAAAATTTGGAATTCTGAAAACACGTGCATGCGCACATACAACCAATTAGAGAGAGGAGAGAGCTAGAGAGAAAGACCTAGAGAGAGAAGAGGAAGAGAGTTGCAACAGGTCACGGCCACATGCAGGAGAGAGTTGCAACAGGCCACGGCCATGTGGCCCTGGCCTGGCTGGTTCACGACTAGTGGCCGTAGGCCCAGTTCTGGCTCACGGCCAGTAGCAGGGCCGGCCAAGGAGTAGAGGGGGAGTGGAGTTTGGTGGTGGAGGAAGGTGGGCATGGCGGCGGTGATGGATTGGGTGGTTGGATGAGATGGATGAGATGGTGGGAGTTGAGGAGGAGAGGGGAGAGGTGAAGGTTGGTCCTACATGGTGGTGATGGTGGCCGGCGGTGATGGTGGAAAAGGAGGGAAGTAGTTGCGGTGATGAAGGTGATGATGTTGTTGGTGTTGGTAATGAAGATGGAGAGGAGGTGGAGGGAGTTGGGGAGGAGTATGGCCGGAGTTGGGTGGTTGAGATGGTGGTGGCCATGCCTGATGATGATGTGGTGGCCAGTTAGAGAGAGGGGAGAGATTGTAAATCGAAGAGTGAGGGTGAGAGAGGATGCGTGAGAATTTAGAGAGAGAAATAGAGAATATGGGAGAGAGAGAACTAATTTGAGAGGGAGAGGGAGGAGCTAAATGTCGCAGGCCAGGGGAAGAAGAAAGAAAGGAAAAGAAAAAGAAAGAAGAAAGAAGAAGGAAAAGAAAAGAAAAGGAGAAGATATTTTGGGGGGGGTTATGTGGTGGAGAAAAATGGGGAAAAGGAAAAAAACAAAAGAGGAAAAGAATGGAGTGGAAGAGAAAAATAGGAAGAAAAAGAAAAAGAAAAAGAAAAGAAATTATCCGGGTATAAACTCCAGATCCGGGAAAACATTGAAAATGTTAGAAAAATAAAGTAACTCGAAGAATCTTCAAAAATTCTCAAAAATAGAAAACATTATATTACGGTAAATGATGAAATCTGATTCAAGAAATTTAATCTCAATTTTAAATTAAAATCCTGGAATCAACCGGTGATATCAGTCGACACCAAAACCGATCGAAGTTTGATTAATTCAGAAATTCCCAAAAATGTACTAAAGTAAAAAATGTGATTCTGAGAAATAATGTGAGAGCGGATTTTAAAAATTCAACTTTATTTGTAAATTAAAAATTTAGGAATCGATTAACGATACTGGTCGATACCGATTCTGAAGATTTTGTAAAATAATTTAGAAAATCATGAAAAATCAAAATATTAAAAAATGATGCTTGAAACTGAAATCAATCAAATTTAACTACCAAAAAGATCAAATCAAGTAGTACAATAGGATCGGGTCCCTGGTTCAGACTCCGGAGGACTCTGAGTCTGAGAATCCGGATCCGTTGCAAAATAATAATATAATTAGTCACACAATAAAAATAAATACGGAGAGAAAATTAAAAAATATGATCGAAAAATCAGAGCACATATGTATGTATTCCAAAAACGGGGCGGTACAATGAGATTTAGGAGAGAGGCTAAGATGGGGGAATTACGAGTGAGAGAGAGAGAGAGACTAAGCTGGAGAAGAGAGGGGTTTATTTAATGTTCTCATCTCAGGCCTGATGTGGGCTGAAATTTTGCCATGTCATCGCCATTTGACAGAGTCTCACAGTTGGCGGTTAAGGTACATTTCTCTCTCTCTCTCTCTCTCTATATATATATATATATATATATATATATATATATATATATATATATATATATATATATATATATATATATTTTTCAAAATATCCTCAAAAATAAATAATTTCAAAATTTGACCTCTGACATTCTATATCAGCGATGAGGCGGTTTGCCCTGCCAATGTGAGAGATTTTTGGTTCATCCAGGGTTGGCAACTCCGGACGAGCCCAATTTTTTTGATGGTGTATTCCAAAGTTGCCAACCCCGAAATAGTGATATATATATATATATATATATATATATATATATATATATATATATATATATATATATATATATATATATATATATTACTATTTTCGTTCATCTAGATTGGCAACCCCGGATGAGCCTGACTTGGACAACCAAAATTCTTGTTTTTTTTTTAAATTTTCATTCGTCCAGGATTAGCAACCTCGGATGAGCCTGACTTGGACAAAAAAAATCCTCAACTTGATTCACCCTCACATAAATGAATCAACTTGTATATTGTATCACAAATATCACAACATATATAAATCTCAAAATATCATAAAAATTTAAAACAATTATCACAATCACACAATAATATCACAGAATCACAATTTGTATCATAAGTATCACAATTCATATCATATCAGAATAACACAATTTCACAAATTATATCAAAAGATCTAAAAAATTCTTAAAATTCATATCATATTAAAATTTCACAAATCATATCCAAATATCTGAAAAATTCTCAAAGATTCGTATCATATCAAACTTTCATAGCTCATATCCAAATATCTCAAAATATCTCAAAATTTTCTTTAAATTTCTGAAAAAAAATCCAAATACAAGTATAAAAAGAAAATCATCGCAAACATGATAATGCACATGATACTTGGTTTCATCCTCGCACTCGCAAATGCCATGTGCAGGGGCAGCCAGGGATAGTCCGACATTCTCTTCTTCCTCAACTCCTCGACGCTGTTGAGAAGTTGAGATGGTCCGGGCTCTCGCCATATCTGATCTACAAACTAGTGACAAGTCTGTAGTGTCGGCAGCGTATGGCTTCCAAATAACTACCTGACTGTCCTGCGCATTTAGCTCATTTCTGTTATGTGTCAGTCCCAGATTTTAATCGCCAAATTAAATTATTCAAATCCGTTTACACTATTCAATCCAATAATCTTTATAGTCATCACCAAATTGGTCAGAGATTGTAGCAACATCCCCAATAATATGGAGCCTGCCCTGATACAACTTATAATATTTCAGCTTACACTAGCTTACTTATAAATTAAAAAGCTTAAATTTTGACAATTCAATAATATCAGTTCTCAATAATTAATCAATATAACTCGAGAGTACTCCTTTTGGTTCATAATTTCACATATTCAACTCTAATTTCAAATCAAAGTGAAATCAGAAATAATATTTATACATGTTGTGCGCAGATCAACAATCTCTTGAGAAACCCTTAAGCCACAGATGCAATAGAGAAGAACTACCAACAGTAAGAACAATAAAAACAATGGAAGAAAACCAAACACAAGAATTAACAAGGTTCGGCAAATTTGCCTACGTCCTCGGGGCAAGGAAGAGAGATTTCTTTATTGATTCAATAATCAATTCAATTTCAAGCCTTTTTTAGAAGAGGACTCTGCCCCTCTATTTATACCCAAGGAACCCTAGAAGAATCGGATTCTGAAATGGACCCGTTTTCAATTCAGAACAACTTTTCGAATTCAGCCCAGATCCGTCTGTCGGTCAACCGTCCGGTCGACCAACCCAAGTTCCAGTCGACCGTGCCGGTCGACCGTGCCAAACCGAGAGTTAGGCCATATCAGTCGGTCGACCGGCGGTCGACCGTCTACATCTGCTATCGACCGGGCGATCGACCGCGATGACCTGTGCATGTTGGTGCACACCGGTCGACCGGGACTTGGGTCGATCGACCGACAGACGGATTTGGGCTGAATTCGGAAAGTTGTTCTGAATTAGAAATGGGTCCAATTCAGAATCCGATTCTTCTAGGGTTCCTTGGGTATAAATAGAGGGGCAGAGTCCTCTTCTAAAAAAGGCTTGAAATTGTATTGATTATTGAATCAATAAAGAAATCTCTCTTCCTTGCCCCGAGGACGTAGGCAAATTTGCCGAACCTCGTTAATTCTTGTGTTTGGTTTTCTTCCATTGTTTTTATTGTTCTTGCTATTGATAGTTCTTCTTTATTGCATCTGTGGCTTAAGGGTTCCTTAAAAGATTGTTGATCAGCACACAACAATTGGTATCAGAGCCATGCCCCGAACTTAGTCGTGTGTGTGGGTAATATTCGACGATGTAGATCCCCCCAATGGCGCAGAGGCGCAATGGGCCTGACCACCCCACTGGCACAAAAAGACGTAATAGGCCCTTGTATAGCTAGTTGGGCTCTCGAGAATTTGACAATAGTGTGCACGACACTGCTAAGAAGCTCTGATACCACGCGCGGGAAAAAAAATTGTATCTCGATGGAGCATTTGATCTTCCGATGTGAAGATAAGTTGAGCTTGCAGGGAGACTCTTTGTTCGAGGGGGATTGCTATTGGGATTTGGGTCGAACAAATAGTCCCACATCGGCTAGACATGGGGATGGTCTTGGGTATGTAAGGATTTGGGCAACTCTACTTAAAAGGCTAGTCTTTTAGGATGGTGCCCCAAGTCCTTCAATACATTCATTTTATTTTTTTATCTATGTCAGATAATTTAATCATAATCATACTTGATTTATCTAACAACAATCACCACTAATACCGAACATGCGTATGCATATATAAAGACAATGATATCACTAACCATGTTAAGCAACTGAACCATATCAATTAGTTATTTGTTATTCACTTTTCTAGTAATCAAGTAAAATCACAAAGAGTATTTGTTATTCATTTTCTCAAATATTAGATAGATTTTTGAGATTATACAATATTCTGACTAAATTACGTGCTCAATGCAAATTTTTTTTTTTTTAATATCGGTGTCATAATCACCATCATTGATTTAGGGTAATGTAGTTAATCTAACTACAATTCGTACTCTTAGCACTTATTGATTAAAGTTCACAGTTTGTCATTTATGTTCCCAGTCATTATGACCTAGTTTTCATGATTCTAGGATAAATTTTTGATCTTACTGATTGTTTAATTTATCAGATGTGTTGATTAATCAGCTTCAAGGATACCCGAAAGTCTTTAACACACTGAGTGTTTTATGGTTATCTTAATACGACGAACATAATATCATTAAGTATTCATAACTCTCTAGTGTGATTACTAGATTCATATGAAACACTTCAACCTGATGAGTTGAAGTCCTACTAAGATTTTACTGTTAATTACTCTAGGCTGATTACTGCCTTGAAATTATTACATTAATAACTACACTAGTCGATGACAGGCGATTCCACTGATTGACACCAATTTCAATATAAGGTTCACGATAAATTTCAATTCAATCCTTAATCACATAAGAAATTTTATATTCTTAACCATACTTAGCTAACTGTTACTTGTCACCGATTCTCATCGATTCAAATTAAATATTTATTTATTAATTTTTGATATTTGACTAACTGATCTCTTACCGTCTGTATTAACTTTTCATTTCTATACGCGTATCTGATATACAATTCATTCATTTGCACATACAAACACACGCCATTCTTGATTATCTGGTTCTTTATCCGGGTAAATACCCATAAACATATACATCATATTTCAAGTTAACACTAATTATTTATGATTCAAGTCATTACTGTTCACTTAACATGCCCACACACATTTCAATACCATACAAAATTCATTACCACAGACGTGTCATTACCATATACAATTCGTTAACATTCTCTTTTATTAATCATATTTACCACTTGCATAAGAGTTTTGATATCACATGAACTTACTATAAACCTTTTCTTGATTATAATCATTATTATAATAAGCATTAATGCATGAATCATAATTTTTAATTAAAATTGGAAACAGATTTTACTCACCTATTGATCTTGTCGATTCTCTGAACACCTGATAATGTATAATCAGTACTATAAATGCATAGCTCTTGTCTCCATGAATGCAATGACTTTAGAATTATGTGAATTGGAGTTCGGATGATCGATATATCACCTAAATACCCACGAGATATGAACGGGTTAAATTCGTAATATTGATAATATTTAGGGGGCATTGTCAGGGCTCCAAAAATAATTATCTAATAGATTAGGGGGTCAAATGAAGTTTTATCTTTATAATATGTAAACGGGTCAGGTTCTGGTGCATAACGGGTCAGGTTTTCTTAGAACCTAAATCCAGTAACCCAAATCATCTATTCTTCTTCTTCTTTAAGGCAGCAATAACAACAATTGTAGCTATCGATCCTTCCTCGCACCACCCGGCCCCGCGTCGAACTGTCGACGCCTCGCTGCTACCGCATCGCTGTGAGTAGAAAGAGAGTAGGAGAGAGTGAAACTGAGAGAGTGAGAGGAGACAGATGAGGGGACTGTCGTGGCCTCCCCTGCCACCCCAACACTGCCCTTTCGGTTGCCGCCTCGGCCGGCGACGTCGTTGCCAGCCAAGCCCGAGAGATAAAAGAGAGGTTGAGAGAGAGAGAGAGAGATAAGGAGAGAGAAGAAGAGAGATTTTCATCCTCTCGCTTCCACCTACTCCCCCATCATGCCCACTAAATGCTTCCTAAGATTTTTTCTTTTTCTTTTTCTTTTTTTCATTTTCTCTTTTTCTCCCTCATCTCTTCAATTAATTAAAATATAAATATAATTAAAATTAGATACCAATACTTGGTATATATACAAGTATTTCATGAAATAAATATATTCACAAATTTTCACATACTTTCATACTCCACTACTCAAAACAAATCAATAGATAATTTCAAGAGAATACCCAATAATATGCCGATTACCGATTCTACTTATTGATATAAATCTGAATATTCAAAAAGAATAAGACAAGATTTAAAACATTCGAGTGTTACATGTACACACGTATATTAATGTGTAGTAATATATAGATAACAATATTTCTCATATCAATCGATCAAGTATAATTTATAAAAAAATCAATTCCACTCAAGATTTTCTCCAAATGAATTACTGAAATTTATTTCACACAAAAAAAATTAATTTAATTATAACATCAATTCTCTAAAAAATCCTATTAATACAATATTAAAATATTAATCCATGATTTAATTTTCCGGGTGTTACAGTTTTATCCCCTTAGAAAAAGTTTTATTCTCGAAACTTGTCATATCTGATAATTGATAAGGGTAATACCTTCAATTTCCTTCTTTATATCAAAAAATCTTTCTTTTAAATAAAACAGTTTGTTCCCTTTTGATCATGTATCTCATTAACTTTCTTATATATTTAGTTCTTCTTGTGTGTACACAACACATAACTTATATCCAATGTCATCGCATTCACACAATACAATACATATTTCATATCATTATATTTATCTATCACACCTGGTGTTATATGTATTGTATACACAAACACACATCACACTTGGTGGTTATATCATATATTATCACGTATCATATCAGCACATGCATATATCATACTTGATGACACATTATTGCATACATTCAACACAAATATATTTATTTGTTGATCTTTTATCTTGACAAATTTATCATTTTACATTCAAATTTCAATAAGATTTTTCTGTTTTAATTTAATATTGACTTGCCTAACATTTTAACTATTTTCTTATTCTAATGTCTCATACCATTGATAGTTCATACTGAGAGATAATATTTCACGATGGTTATATCTAGAATCATCGTGATATGTCTGCATTTTTTTTTAAAAAATTAAATTATTTTTTCCCAGATCATGATAGATTTTTCTGTAAGGTTGGCATCTGAAACTTGCTTACACCAGATACAAAATCATAGAAATAAATCACAGAGACAAACAATAGATATAAAATCACAGAAACAAATAACAAATACAAATCAAGGACTCTTGTATTAGCCTTTGTGCTAGACGAACAACTTGTCCTTGAGAAAACAAATTATAAATACAAAATCATAGAAACAAATTACAAATTCTAATCCTTCAAAATTTTAGTCTCTATAAAAGAAGAAAAAAATTATGAATGATTTTGAGGAGTACTTTACTTAATGTGAGCAGTAACTCCCATCAATATTTCTTCAGATCTCTTACTATTTCTATGCTTCTCACAATCCTTAGTGAGAACTTTTTGAATTCATGACCATTTAGGATTTGTTTTGAAGACTTTTTCTCTGCACCCAATAGATATAATTGTTGCGGGGCATCATTGAAGCTGAACCATTATTGTAGTAGTGGGCTTCTAATACAAGAGATGACAAGTTGTAGTGGTTAGATTATGATATGCACTAGGATCGTGACACGTGTCCCGTCTTACCAGTACTTCCCCGACGATAGACGACAAGATGTGCCAACATGACATCTCCCCGAAGCATCATCTCGCCATTCTCGAGGTTACTTCTCTTTTAGAGAACTTGACTATCCCGATAGCACTCCCCCCGAGGACTCAATGATCCCGAGACCGCTTCTCCCAAGGGCTCAACTATCTCAAGATCAATTCTTCTCATCCCAAGCAAAATAGATGCAATAACTAACCCCTTGATCATTACCTACATCCATGGAGTGCGTTATGCTGCCATTTCATCCATGTTTCAAACATGCAATAATTCCTACCCCTTTGCAGACTGTTATAAAAATTAGCAGGAATTACTCCAGCAATCAAGAGTATAATCCGAGCCGTTATGAAGAAATCTCAATTTGCAAATCATGCGTTTACAAGAATCCACACGATTTGCACCAGCTATAACGATTCTAAGAGTATTTATACACTGAAAGGCAGACCTAAGAAGGGGACAAAAAAAGATCATTTCTTACCATATCAGAGATTGTAAACAGAGTTTCAGTCTGTGGAGTTCACTATAATCCTTTGAAAATAGTATATTCTCTCCTCCCTTTCCGCGATTTTCTCAAATTGAGTTTTTACATAACATCTTGTGTTTTTACTTGTTCTCTGTGCAAATCTCTGAATTACTTTTCATCCCCCGCAGTGCGAAATCGATTGCTCGATCATTCTTGTCGGAAAATCTCCAGTGCACAAGTACAAAGAGAGATGTATGTGTGCATGTGTGCGGTGTATTTGTGTGTGTATGTGTATGTTTACATGTACATGTATATTTGTGTGTGTGTCGTGTATACAGATGTATGTATGTGTGTGTACATGTATACATATGTATGTGTGTACATGTATACATGTATGTGTGTGTACATGTGTCAAACATCCTTATATATATCAGGGTAGATGTTGTCGCTTCACCAATTGGTATAATACTATTAACTGATATTTTAGAGGTTCAGAGTTCTCATTCAATTGAAGTGCAAATGTTGTAGACACAAATGAATGTGTTGCAATATGTCCCGTTAAATAAATAGCACCTTCACCACCGCATTCAAGGGTTGGGCATCTTATCGGGTCACAACAGACACCTTCCCTTTAGTTCAAGGTTGATGAGCAGATACTTGAATTACCGCCTATTTGGTTGGATTGACTGGTCGCCAAAAAGTTATTCGATGGTCTAACAGGTTAAGCTATGCCAGTCGTTGGCCTTCTAATCTTTTTGCCTATGCTTAAATTTTCTCGTAGGGTTGGACACTCTTTTCTTAGATGACACATTTTATTGCAGGCATAATATTGTCTACTTTAGGCACTACTTCTGGTATGGTTCCTGTTGTACATGGGAAACCATTGGCTCCTCGGATAGTTATGGTGATGCGAATGTGCTGACTACATACTCTGAGAGAATCCTTACATCCTGGGCCTTGTGTCTCTACCCTTTCCAATATTCGTTGAAACTGATGCTGTGGTAGAACCGGTACCTTCATCGGCTTTGTTACTTGACATCTCAAATCTTAGGATTTCCTGGTGCCAAAAATACTTAGGGGAAGGTGGTTCCTTAGTTTTTTTCTCCTTAGTTTTCTTGTATATCTCGTTCTACCTCCAGAGCTTTCTCCACAGCCTGGCTATAAACTCGGAGCTAAATAGAACTAATTTGTTTTTAAGTTCCAAATCTTAACCCATCTTACAAACCTTTTCTTTAGACGTCAGTCTTTAATGATTTCCCACGAGTGTATCACTTTTCCTTGGAACATGAGGGGGGTTAAATGATAACTTTTAATTTTTGTATAGTTAATCACATTTATTATCTTCTCTATCTGCTGGAGACAGCTCTCGGCTTTCAATGAATCTACTTTTCCTTTGAATATTGATGGGTTTAACTTTTGAATGTTTGAGAGTTATGTGTGAGTTATTATCTTTAGTCACCAACTGAGTCAACCAGTCTGGCATTACACTAGAGGTCTCCTAGGCTTCTCTACTCTGTTCTAATTTCTATGGACACTTGGAAGATGAATGCTCCCAACCGCACTATGTGGTGGGATGCTATCCTCAGAATCCAAATTCATCGGGGAGTGGTTCAAGTCCATTTACCCTATATAGAAATAAATAGTTCCTCTACAAACATTGCCTCTAGAACTAGAGGTATAACAATTAGAAGAGTATACACATGGTTCAAAAGCAAAGAAAATTCACTTTCATTCATATCATAAAAATAATGATAAGGTTTTGTCAAAGCACACTTCATTTACAAAATTCTTTACTATATACACATAAAATACAAACAAAGTACACTCACCTTAAAAGTTCTATCCAACTGGCATCCCACTGAACACCTTTATAAAAGATACTCTCATGAGGCTCTGTCTCAATACTATATATATCATTTAATTTCTCAGATGCTGATGAGCCCTTTATGACACTCTCTGCGTCACTGACTGTCACATTGGACTCTATCGATGTCTGAGACTCTATATTCCCGTAGAAAGAATCTACATCAAACTTCTGCATATAATAACCCCACAATATAAGCATATTTATATAGAGATAATCTCAAAGTAATACAAAAATCCATAATTCTTTCAATATGAGATATCTCTTATTTTCTTTCATCCAAAATTTTCATTATTTCACAATCAAATTCTTAATAAGGCTCTACTATTTCGATTTAACCTTGACTTGTCTGTTTTTTAAACCATTCTCTTATTCCAGTGTCCCATACCATTGATAGCCCATACTAAAAGCCCGCACCCCAAGAAAAACTCATTCAAATCAAGATATATTGGTGTACCATCATTTAAACATAAGAGAATAATTAATATCACGTATTTCGAGATTAATCATACACATAAGAACCCACTACCCCCTTAGACTACCCACATCACTACACACATTCATTCATACAAATGTACACATACATATCAGTTCCTAGTATGCAATCCGACTCCTTAACTATGTCTATTCCTTCTACCAAACGTATTGTAAGGGGTGAAAAGTTGAAAGTATATATTGCAAAGTTTTCTTTAAACAATAAAAAAATTACAACTCAAAATTTCAACTACAAGAGAGAGAAGACACTCAAGCTCATATCCCCTCTTTGTTTAAGGCTGAATTCTTTGTGGAGCGATGAAAAGTGATTCTTATTTTCTGTTGACCGGGTGAACGTCAAGCTCTTCTAGAACTCTTCTCCTTGGATCACAGAATAGCACAACTCCTATCTAATAAAATCTCAAAGAGACTTAGACAATAACTTGAATTCAGCAAGTTAGTAAAAGAGTTGAACTCTTTATAAATCTTCCTCAGCTGAATAATTCTGACCCCTTTACAATAGCAAATAGAGCTATTTATAGGGGTTCTAGGGGTAAAACTGTCCCCTAAAAATCCTTCATGATGGGGGTTAACTCCCCTTATTACGTGCGCAGTACTTGACCCAATAATGAGGGTAGTTATAACTGAGACGCAGGGCTCCTCTGCAGTTGGAACGTGGGCTTGAACCCTGCGTTTAGCCGTTGAGGTAACGTTGGACGTGGGTCTTGAGTTTCGTGTTTGGGTGCCATGGTGGTGTTGAAATGCGAGCCTCTGACTTTGTGTTTCCTCATTAACGTGGTATTAGACACGCGCCTCAAGCTTCACGTTTGAGATGCAGGCTTCAAGCTTTGACGCGAGCTTCGAGCTTTGTTCCTGAGCACTTAAGTGGCATTGAGACGCGGGCTTTGAGCTCTGCGTCTTGGCATTGCAATGGTATTGAGACGCGGGCTTTGAACCCTGTGTCTTGGCATTGGAGGGATGCTGAGGCGAGGGCTTCGAGCCCTGCATCTTGGTACTGTATAAGTGGCTTTGATTAGCCTCACGTCTGGAGCATAGACTCTGTCATCTAATAACTTGCCTTCAGTATTTTTTAGATAGTCCATAGAACCCCCTCCAAAGTTTTCAAAACTCTATGGTCGACTGGAGCAGGTTTCAAAACACTTTGGACTTTTCTCTTGGTAGCAAGCTTTCCAGACTGGGCTGGTAATCTTCTGAGATACCTTGGGTTTGATCTTGTCTAGATTTTGCTCTTCGTAGGTGTACTGTTGAACTCTTTGAAGTCATCAGAGATAATCATCGTGAGTGTCTAGATACGCAGTGCAGATCTCATCGGTACTCTGAGCTGATTGTCGGTGTATTGTTAAACCGAGAGAAATCGCCAACTACTATTGCTAGTGTACTATTGAAATAATTGCAAAAGCAGAGGCTGAACATAGGTCTTGCAAATGTGAATGTCATGTTGCCTTGGAGACGTGAACCTCATCTAAAGTAGAAATGTGACTCTCATTCGTTAGGGAAACGCGAGCATCGAAGTGGAGACACAGCTCTCACTTTGTTGAAGTGGCAGAAACTTTGAGATGGAGACGCGGACTTCTCTTTATTGAAGAGACGCGACTCTTCTGTTTTGTCAAAGCGTGAGTTTCCTTCAAAGTGAAGACGCACCTTCCACTTGATGTAGAAAAGTGGCTCCGAGCATCATAAACGCGAATCCTGATTTAGAGTAGAGATACAGCTCTTGCTTGGACTAGAGATGAAACTTTCTTGCCAAGACGCGAGCCATAGAACATTGAAGAGACGCGACTCTGATTCATTTGGAGGGCGCGACTCTGAATTATTGAGAGACGTGACTCTACATTATTAAGAGGACGCAGCTCTGAATTGTTGAGAGATGCGGCTCTGCATTGTTAAGAGGACGCAACTCTGGATTTTTGAGAGA
The DNA here is from genome assembly GCA_038442645.1 of Agave tequilana. Classification (NCBI taxonomy): domain Eukaryota; kingdom Viridiplantae; phylum Streptophyta; class Magnoliopsida; order Asparagales; family Asparagaceae; genus Agave; species Agave tequilana. The sequence goes on along the minus strand of JAVJIF010030611.1, from coordinate 107,036 downwards.
CGTGGCTCTAATTCATTTGGAGGACACGGCACTGAATTATGTTGGCCCAAAGGCCCATCACTCTAGTTTTGATGATGATTAACTCATGTAGTTATAGTACTAATAATCTTGTGTTTATTTAGTTTCAGATATTTGATCAAGATCTTAGTAGGTGCTTAGCATCAACAAAGGATTTCAAGTCAAAATTTTGGAGCTAGCACGTGTTAATTCAAGAGCTCGCGCATCATGATTGCATCAAGTACTGAAGAGGAGTTTAGCTCATTGGATCAAAGTTTGGACCAAGTCAAGAAGGAGAAGAAGTTTCTTAAGTGAAGATTTTTCAAGAGAAGACTTGTGTCTAACTTTGTTTGTAGTAAGATTTTATTTTTAGATAAAATGTAAAGGATAGATTAGTTGGTGGATTGCTCAAGTACATATACACTCATACACAAGATTTATATGTGTTTTACAAAAGAGTTTTCATTTTAAAAAAATACCGGTTTGATTTTTAAGATTAGAAATATACATTTGTTTTATCAAAACTTATTTTAGAGCTTAATGTCAAAAATATAGATATTACATCATATATGTGTAGTGGATCATATCCATACACACTAAGCTTAAAAAGTGTTTAGAATATCTTGTTTTTGTATTTGAAGAAGTTTTAAAAAAATCGATTTTGAAGAATACAGGTTTTTGTTTAAAGCAAAACTTTCATATTACAAAAATTGTTCAAAATATTTGTAACATATTTTGAATTTTACTTAAACATGTTTGTATATTAAAATATATCACTGAACTTATTTTTGTAGAATTTATAAGAATTTATGGGATTTTATTGAAGAAAAAAGACTGAGTTTTTAATCCCTAAAAAATACTTTTCTGGCCTTCTGCCGGTCGACCGAACGGTCGACCGAGCCAGAGGTCAGTCGACCGGGCGGTCGACTGACGTTCACAAACATGCATGGCCTTGTTTGGCTGGAGGGCCGGTCGACCGACCCAGTCGACCGACAGAGAGTTCTGATATCTGAAAATGGCCCCGGTCGACTTGCAGAGAGCTATTGTTCTCTGTATCTAGGCCACATCGATCGGCCGGTCGACCGTTGGCACAACGATTAGAAATCTAACATTGGCAGGTCGACTGGGCGGTCGACCGGCAGCAGGATTTTCTTGCTGTGTTGTCCCCAACGGCAAGTTTTTTGTAGCCTATGTATTGGGGACCTCTTGGACTGTTTTCTACAAAATTTGAAGAGAGTTTTTGGGTTAATTTTTTCTATCTATCTCAGTGGTTTTCTCCACATGTTTTAGAGTCAATATTTCCAAATTAAAAGGAGAGTTTATCAAGAGTTTTCAAAACTGATTTCTTGAGTTTTTCACCATCAAATCAATCCTTGTTTTTCTCGCACATACTTGAGCTTTCAATTGCAATATCTATCCTATAGGAGAGTTGTTGTGAGAGTGTTTTTTGGTGATCAAAGTGTTTAGATCACCAAGTGTTTTACTTTGTATTTGAGGAGGCAGATTTGTGGGTTCGCGTTGTTTTGAGTTCTAGTGAGAGCTCGGTGTAGAGGTGCGGCCTCGGCAAGCTAGTGTGCTTACGGTGTGTAGTTCTTGCGGGAACAAGAGAGGGACTAGTGAGCCCAGGGAGTTCTAGTGTGAACTCATTGTAGGTGTTGCGGCACCTAGTGATCCGGTGGGATCGATTTTTAGTGAAAATCCTTCAAGTGTTGAAGGCGGGGATGTAGAGCAAGGGTGCTCGTACCTCGAAACAAATCTTCTGTTTTTGCGATTGCTCTCTCTCTATCACTTACTTGTGTTTATATCTTGTATGCTTACATTGCCTCTATCTTTAGTTACTTGATATACTTGTGCCAATATTATTATATGCTTGAGGATTGTTTGCTCATAGTTGTATTCAACCAAGAGAGCCATAGCGGCACCTCAACTCTTATCTAGAGAAATCTTGAGGAGATAGTCCAGAGCCCTTTACCGAGAATTCGGCTACACTCTTGTGTTATACTTGTGGTGTCTAGCTTAATAGTTTTTAGTTTGCATAAATAGTTTTAATTCCGCATTAATTCACCATTAGATTAGCTAGTCACCTATTCACCCCCTTTAGATGATTTCAATTGGTATCAGAGCTTGGTGCTCTTGATTTGGGTCTAAAAATCTTGAGTTAAAGATCCTCATTTATAGCTAGTCACAATATTTGTACACACACATGGATTTCATGTCACCTCATTCTTTTGATATTCTTAATATCCAAACCTGAAAGATTAAGATGTCATTGTACCTCAAAGCCCTAAGTATTCATGTTTATTTTGCTACCATTAAAGATTCATATTGTTTAAATGGCAAACATCTAGAGGCTAATGCAAAAGCCATACATGCTTTAAAGTTAACCCTAAATGATGATTATTTATGTAGGATTTCTAACTTTGATTCAGCTTTTGCAGTATGGAATACTATAGTCTCCCTTGGCAAACAAAAGCAATATTATGCGGGGAGTAACTCGGATGATGAAAGTGATGCTTCCAACTTGTGCTACATGGTCCAAGGGGATAACCCCCTTGAGGTAAATTCCGAATCCGAGTTAGAAAAAGACATTGATATGTCTTATGATGAGCTTGCATCTTTTTGTCAACAACTTCTTAAAAAATATGATTTGCTTAAATAGGATAATAAAAGATTGAAAAAGAAATATGATTCTATTTTAGAAGAAAAAGATTACTTTCAAAATAAATTAAAAAATATTTCTAAAGAAAATGATATGTTGAAAAAGGATAATCTTTCCTTGACTTCTAAATTGAATGATCTTTGTGAAGGAAATACTTCTTTGAAAAATAAAATTATTTTGGTGAAAAAAGAAAAGGAAATTGCTTTGAGTGAAAATAACTCTTTAAAAAGAAAAATTGTTTCAAAGGAAAAGAAAATGTTTCTAAAAAGAACAAGATTGATTATTCTCATTCTCATCATGCTTTTCATGCAACTATTGATAAAAATGAGATTAAATTTTTAAAAAATAGAATAGATTGTTTGAGCTCAACTTTGAGCAATTGTGCATTTAATCATAATAGATTAGAAACCTTGTTTCAAAAGAAACAAGCTCCACATGTTCATACACATCACTCACGGCACACATATGCACACTTTGCACATCATGATCACACTCATTCACATGTGCATGTCAGAGTGTACAAATATACACATTGCGGCCGCAAAGGCCATTTAGCAAAGTTTTGTTTTGATAAGATAAATTTGTTGGCCCAAAGGCCTTCCACTCTAGTTTTGATGATGATTAACTCATGTAGTTATGTGTACTAATAATCTTGTGATTTTAAGTTTCAGATAATTAATCAAGTTATTAGTTGGTGAAAGCTTCCACACATCTTTCACAAGTTGATTCTAGGGCCCGAGCGTCAAAGATCACATATAGCACTTGCTCGATGGATCAAGGAGTTTTGGATCGAGTCGGCTTGGAGATTGCGCTCTACAAGAAGACTTCGGTACCATAGTTCAGTTTTGTGTTTAGATCCAAATTTGTAAAGATTAGAATAGTATGATAATGCTCAAGTTCACAACACACACGTTTCATGTTTTGAATATTGGTTTTTGGTTTTTCGGTTTTAGGTTTAACCGATCTTGATTTTCATGAATAGATAGATCAAAACAAGTTTACATGGTTTAATGTATATATAATTTGTTCTATATACATACATGCTTTAATTTCCTAGACAAACTTAGTTTTGACTCCCTTATTCATGTGTTATATGTTTTGGTATTTTTGACAAAACATATTTTGGAATTAATGACAAAAACTATGATATATATATTTGTTTCATGTATATTGGATTTCTATCCATATGCATCATGCTTCAAAATGTTTAAATATCATGTTTTTGTATTTGAAAGAGTTTTGGACAAAACGTATTTTCTATTCAAAATCCAAGTTTTAGAAAATACAGTTTTTGTTTTTGGTAAAAATGATAAGACACAAAATAGTTCATATTGATTGATATTTGAGCTAAAATTTTTACCACATGTTTATATATCAATGAAAAATGATAAAACTATTTTTGGTGATTTTTAGAAATGATAAAAGAATTTTTAAATATGTTTCTAACCCAGTTTTCTGTTCCGGGCTTCACCAGTCGACTAAGTCAGCTGACCAAGTCGACTAGGATGAAGTCGGTCGACCGGGCCGGTCGACCGACGTGCACAGATCTGTGCACATTTGGACACACTGGGACGGTCGACCGGACCAGTCAACCGGACTGAAAGCAGAGCTCTCTGTTTGTTTCGGTCGACCGGGGAGGTCGACCGGTAGCTGCCAACGGGCAAAAATTGACCGTTGGGCGGTCGACCGAACCGGTCGACCGGCAGGGTTATTTTGGCAAAAACTGCTGCCAACGGCTAGTTTCCAGATTTTCCTATAAATACCCCATTTGCAAGAGTTTTTCTCTAAGATTTTTTGTGCGAATTTTCCTTACTCTCTGGTGTTTTCACAGCAATTAAAAGAGGTTTTTGAATTCAAATTGAACAATCTTTTTGGTGTTTTTATTAGGGTTTGAAAAAACAAAGAAAAGAGATTTTTGGGAATAGTTTTGTTTGAATTTCACTATCTTCATTTTCTACCATTTCCCAAAGATTTTCTTTGAGTTGCTGGTTTCAAATCCCTTGGTTTTCTCCACACTTGAGCAAAAATCTACTATCTTTTCTATAGGATCTTTGTGTGTGGGAAAAGAGATTGTTTGTGGTTGTTGTTGAACCACCAAGTTGTAAACCCTCTATACTTTGCTTTGTGCTTTTCCCTCTTGGGTTGAGGAGGTTGTTTGTGCAAGTGGTTTGTATCCCTCAAGTTGTGAGGTGATCCTTACTTGGCTTTGTGCTAATCCCTCGGGTTGTGAGGTGATTGTTTGTTGGATTGGAGTTGTGCCTCAAGGAGGAGGTTGTGTTTGTAAGGAGAAGAGTTGGGTACTCCTTGTATTGTGATTGTCCCAAATCCTCGGTGGAGGTTCCCTTTGTGGGAGTCCTTTGTGGACAAGCTAGTGGACTTAAAATCCTTCTGGGTGAAGGCGGGGATGTAGAACTGGGTGCTCGAACCTCGAAACATATCTTGGTGTTTGCGCTTGTTCATTGACTCTTACTCTCTCTCTCTCTCTCTTTACTTTGTGCCTTGCATCTATTCATATTGCTCATACATACTTACATGCTTGGCTTGGTTGTATTCATCTCTTGTTGAAATTGCAAATTAGTTTTTAATTATGCATTGAGTTGACTAGATTAGCATAATCACCTATTCACCCCCCCTCTAGGTGATCTTTCAATTGGTATCAGAGCTAGTGCTCCTGATATTTAAGTTTAACCACCTAGGAGTGAGATCTTGGTTTTCTAATCTTCATTTGCATCTTCATTTGCACTCATTTAGTTTGCTCTCATGGATAGCCCTCCTATGTTTGACCATATTAGACTTGATGTTTGGAAGGCCAATATGAGTAGCCATTTGAAAAGACTAGGACATCTAGTTTATCAAGCCTCCACTATGGAATCATTCCCCAATAGTAGCAAGCATAAGAAGGCAAATGCATTAGCACTTAGAACACTTAGAGCATCTCTAAGTGAACATCTTTTACCGGTGTTTAATCACTATGACTCGGCTTTTACAGTTTGGAGCTTATTGACGTCTCCCGAGCTTCCAAGGATTATCAACAAGATGAGGAGATCTAAGAGAGAAAAGTCCGAAGAGCATTGCTTCATGGTCCAAGGGAAAAACTCCCTTGAGGTACAATCGGACACTCAATTAGATGATAGCTCTAGTTCCTATTGCCATAGTTGTTTTGAAGTTCAAACTTTAAATTTGGAACTTGCTCAAAAGCTTAAAAATTTGTTTGAAAAACACAATCTTTTGAAAGAGGACAACCTTGTTTTAAAAAATGAATTAAAGGATTTATGCTCTAATTTTGAATTGGTTTTGCAAGAGAAGGAAGAGATCACTAGTGAACGTGACTCACTAAGATCTCAACTAGATCTTGCCCTTAATGAGATTGAAGATTTGAAAAGCAAAAATGATTGTGATGATGTTGTGAAGCACAATGAGATTTTGTCTTCAAAATTGGATTTTACTTTTAAAGATAACCTTTCTTTGAAAAATAAAATTGATTCTATTACAAAAGAATTGGATTTGTTTTGAAGAAAAATGAATCTTTGAAAATTGAAATTGATTCTCATGTGTGCCATACTAGTATAGCTTCTTCTTCTTGCACACCTATTGCATGCTCCACTTTGTCTTCCACTATTGAAAATGATATAAATATTTTGAAGAAAAGTGTTGAATGTTTGGGCTCCACTTTGAGCCAATGCACATTGAATCATACACGTTTGGAAACCTTGGTTCGCAAGAAACAAGGTCCATCTTTGCATGCTCACCCTTCACGGCATACACATGCTTTCCACGGTCACCACCATCGCACGTATGCTCATGTGTACACATGTACACATTGTGGCCGAAAAGGCCATCTTGCTAGATTTTGTTATGATCGTATCTATCATGAAAATTTAGCAACTAATCTTGTTTGGGTTAGAAAGGATACTAACCCCCGTGGACCCACAAAGAAATGGGTACCAAAAACCACCTCTATACTTTTTGATGTAGGTGGGAGCTCTCGCAAAACGTGAGAGTGTTGGTGCCTTGGAGTGGATGCGTTCCGTGCCTAAAGAGAACCATTTGGATGCTTCACTCACAAGGAAATTTGGTGGGAGGACCACCGTGGTTTGGAGAATTAGAGATGTACCTTCATCGGTTTTGGTATCACTCTCTAACTCTCATTTTTATTTGCATGCTTTTCATGTTCATCTATTTATAGCATGCCATGGTTTATTGTTCATTATGCTTATGCCATGCTCATTAGAATAGTGTTATACATGTTTAGTTACTTGAGCACCCATGCTTTATATAGATCTATATTTAGTGTTCTCACCTTGTTTAAACTAACATGTATGCCCTAGTTCTAATGCACATGCATATGCATTATGACCATTTGGATGTTTATGATGTTTATGATTTTCGTTTTGTTTTATTGTTTCATGATTAGTATGATATTCGCCATGTTTATTAGACTTATGCTTTACATGATTAGTTGTTGAGACACCCATGTTTAGTATGGACCCATATTTTGTGTTCTCTTTATGTTTTAGCTATCATGTTAATCATAAGATCTTATGCACATGTCTTTGTCATGCTAAATCATATGGTTGACTATGACTTTTTGTTTTAATGATTCATGCTTTAATAAATAACTTGTGTTGTATGATTTCTAATTTTGCCACATGTTTTGATGATTATAGGCTATTATGTATTTCTTGATTCTAATAGCATGTGGAAGTTCTTCATGATCTTGTTTATGTCTTTCATGTTAATTTATATCCCGTTTTGTGCTTAATGGTTTGATTACTTGTTTAGATGTTAGTTTTCATTAAGACTAGAATTTATACTTGCACATGTAGTGGGACACAAATAAATCTTTATATATGTTTGTGCTTGGACGCTTATTTGTACCCATTAAATGTGTTAGTATAGCCTAGTTTTGATGATTCATGCATTTTAAACTTGTATTCCTATTTTCGGATTTGTTTTATGTGTATGAGTTTTCATTTCATGTATATGTTTATTTTGCCAAACCTTAGGATATACATGTATACCCTTTGAGTCATTTGCTTTTCATGCAAATCTATATATATGGACTCAATTGTGTTTAGGGATATGTATGTATACTTATTGTGTTGACAATTCATACATATACCTTGAAATGAAATTAGTTTTAGTGAAAATTTGGTTTTTCTTGATTTTGGGTCTATTTATTTAACTTCATGTATATGTCTATCCTATCCAAACTATTGATTATACATGTACATTCTTGAGCCACGTGCCTTCATGCATACACTTTTGTGGACTCATTATGTTTAGGATATGTATGTATACTTTAGTTTGTACATGACATACATATGCCTTGAAGTTTAAATCGTTTGGATGAATTTCATGTTTGCTAAGTGATTTCACATTTATAATGAATCTCTTGTTTTTAAGATGATTTCAATTGGTGATTTCACATCTTAGATGAATTTCTTTTGGTAATGAAAATCTAGTTTTTCAAGTTTTCATGTTTTCAAGGAATTTCATATGAGCCTAATTGAATATTTTCATGATTGATATGTGTCACATTACACTTGTACACTCACTTTATTAGTTTACTCATGATTTGTTTTCATGAGAATTTGAATGAGCTTTATGGACTTTGAGTGTTTAGTGATCATGTGATTTACATGTGTTTCATGAAAAATAATTTTGTTTTATTCCTTGCTTGAAGGATTTCGTACTAGTTCTAAAAGTTTTTTCTATAACTAGTTCGTATTCTTCACTATGGTAGAGATTTTCAAACAAAGCTTATTTTCAAACCTATTTTTGAAAACCCCTACCTTCTATGGGAGGATGGATGGGAGATCATGTTCTTGTATGCTTTAACATAAAAATCATTTAAAACTTGAACCATGATTGGGAGGTAGTTATATGAGATATACATTTGATATTATTGTTATTTTAATTGGTATCATTGAATTCTTTCAATTGGTATCGATCTTGACATTTCTTGTATACTCATATGTGTTTGTATGTATGTATGCTTCATTCCAAGAGTATCAATTTCTATTGGTATCTATTTTTCATACATATATATGTTTTATTTGTGCTTATTATATCCCTATATTTTTAAGCACAAAATCTTGTTTATGCTAGTGCTTGAGCTTCAATTTTGTTTTAATTGATTATTTTTAAATTGGTATCAAGCCTACACATTGTTTTAGTTTGTATTTCATAAAGGGGGAGAAAATTTGATTTTGTCTTTCAATTGGTGATTTCTCAATTGATATTTGATTCCCACTCCCTTACTTTATGATTGAAAATTTTAAATTGGTATCATATGTTTAAAATGAAAATGATTTACTATTGGTATCAAAATATGTGTGTTTAGACATCCAAGATTTATTAAGTTTATTTTCAATTGATATCAAGATGTTTCATGTGTTTTTGTTTAAAATTGATATCAATATTTTTGTTTGTTTCCTTTCATTTGGTATCAAGATGCTATTCTTTGACATATTTTCAATTGATACCTTAATTGATTGTCACCCTTATTTGGTTTTGTTTTTGTTTTAGACAAAAAGGAAAACCTTATTTTTTCTATTGATTCATTATTTCAAACAAAAAGGGGGAGAAATATTTATTGAATCTACAATTGATTTGGCTTTGCTTTTACCCCTTATTAAAAAGAAAGAAGTTTTTTGTTTTGTTTTGGTTTTTACCCCTTTATTGATGATTGACAAAAAGGGGGAGAAGAATTTGGGTTTATATATGCATGTTTTTGTTTTGCATATATTTAGTTTAATTTAGTTTAATTTTAATTGGTATCTAAAACATGTTTTGTGATTGGATGTTTTGTAATTGGTATCTAGAGCATGTTTTGTTTTAAATATTTCATTGGAATTGGTATCTAGAGCATGTTTTGTAATTGAACATTTCATTGGTATGTAGAACCCTTTATTGTTTATGCATAGGTATGCATGTTTCATGTTTCATGTTTAAGAACCTTCATTGCACATTCATTATGTTTATTTGGTTATGCATGAGTTAAGGGGGAGCTTCTTTGAAGCTTAACTTTAATCCATGCATATATAACTCCATGAGTTTTGTCATCATCAAAAAGGGGGAGATTGTTGGCCCAAAGGCCTTCCACTCTAGTTTTGATGATGATTAACTCATGTAGTTATGTGTACTAATAATCTTGTGATTTTAAGTTTCAGATCATTAATCAAGTTATTAGTTGGTGAAAGCTTCCACACATCTTTCACAAGTTGATTCTAGGGCCCGAGCGTCAAAGATCACATATAGCACTTGCTCGATGGATCAAGGAGTTTTGGATCGAGTCGGCTTGGAGATTGCGCTCTACAAGAAGACTTCGGTACCATAGTTTAGTTTTGTGTTTAGATCCAAATTTGTAAAGATTAGAATAGTATGATAATGCTCAAGTTCACAACGCACACGTTTCATGTTTTGAATATTGGTTTTTGGTTTTTCGGTTTTAGGTTTAACCGATCTTGGTTTTCATGAATAGATAGATCAAAACAAGTTTACATGGTTTAATGTATATATGATTTGTTCTATATACATACATGCTTTAATTTTCTAGACAAACTTAGTTTTGACTCCCTTATTCATGTGTTATATGTTTTGGTATTTTTGACAAAACATATTTTGGAATTAATGACAAAAACTATGATATATATTTGTTTCATGTATATTGGATTTCTATCCATATGCATCATGCTTAAAAATGTTTAAATATCATGTTTTTGTATTTGAAAGAGTTTTGGACAAAACGTATTTTCTATTCAAAATCCAAGTTTTAGAAAATACAGTTTTTGGTTTTTGGTAAAATGATAAGACATAAAAATAGTTCATATTGATTGATATTTGAGCTAAAATTTTTACCACATGTTTATATATCAATGCAAAATGATAAAACTATTTTTGGTGATTTTTAGAAATGATAAAAGAATTTTTAAATATGTTTCTAACCCAGTTTTCTGTTCCGGGCTTCACCAGTCGACTAAGTCAGCTGACCAAGTCGACTAGGATGAAGTCGGTCGACCGGGCCGGTCGACCGACGTGCACAGATCTGTGCACATTTGGACACACTGGGATGGTCGACCGGACCGGTCGACCGGACTGAAAGCAGAGCTCTCTGTTTGTTTCGGTCGACCGGTAACTGCCAACGGGCAAAAATTGACCGTTGGACGATCGACCGGATCGGTCGACCGGCAGCGTTATTTTGGCAAAAACTGCTGCCAACGGCTAGTTTCCAGATTTGCCTATAAATACACCATTTGCAAGAGTTTTTCTCTAAGATTTTTTGTGCGAAATTTTCCTTACTCTCTGGTGTTTTCACAGCAATTAAAAGAGGTTTTTGAATTCAAATTGAACAATCTTTTTGGTGTTTTTATTAGGGTTTGAAAAACCAAAGAAAAGGGATTTTTGGGAATAGTTTTGTTTGAATTTCACTATCTTCATTTTCTACCATTTCCCAAAGATTTTCTTTGAGTTGCTGGTTTCAAATCCCTTGGTTTTCTCCACACTTGAGCAAAAATCTACTATCTTTTCTATAGGATCTTTGTGTGTGGGAAAAGAGATTGTTTGTGGTTGTTGTTGAACCACCAAGTTGTAAACCCTCTATACTTTGCTTTGTGCTTTTCCCTCTTGGGTTGAGGAGGTTGTTTGTGCAAGTAGTTTGTATCCCTCAAGTTGTGAGGTGATCCTTGCTTGGCTTTGTGCTAATCCCTCGGGTTGTGAGGTGATTGTTTGTTGGATTGGAGTTGTGCCTCAAGGAGGAGGTTGTTTTTGTAAGGAGAGGAGTTGGGTACTCCTTATATTGTGATTGCCCCAAATCCTCGGTGGAGGTTCCCTTTGTGGGAGTCCTTTGTGGACAAGCTAGTGGACTTAAAATCCTTCTGGGTGAAGGCGGGGATGTAGAGCTGGGTGCTCGAACCTCGAAACATATCTTGGTGTTTGCGCTTGTTGTTCATTGACTCTTACTCTCTCTCTCTCTTTACTTTGTGCCTTGCATCTATTCATATTGCTCATACATACTTTCATGCTTGGCTTGGTTGTGTGCATCTCTTGTTGAAATTATAAATTAGTTTTTAATTCCGCATTGAGTTGACTAGATTAGCATAATCACCTATTCACCCCCCCTCTAGGTGATATTTCAAAATTATATCTATTTTGCTAATAAAAATGTTTGGGTTCCAAATAATGCTAACCCTCGTGGACCCAAAAGAAAATGGGTGCCAAAGTCCCCACCTCTTGTGTTTGATGTAGGTGTGGGCTCTCACATAACGTGAGAGATTTGGTGCCTTGGTAGTGGATGCATGGGCTAGATGGACATACAATTGATGCATCACTATCAAGGACGTTTTGGTGGGAGGACCACCATGTTTGGAGACTTAGAGAATAACTCATACGGTTTGGTAACTATCTCTAAACTCCTACTTTAGTTTACATGCATTTACATTAATAATTTTTAGCATGTTTTTATGATCATGTTTTGGTTGTGCTTCATGTGGTGTATACTTGTTTAGATGTAGTTTTCATTAAAACTTGTGTATATATTTATAACAAGTAGTGAGCAACATTTGATTCTTATATGTTTGTACTTCATTACTCATTTGTACTCATTACATGTACATGTATAACCTAGTTTTGATGATTCCTTCATTTATACTTGTTTTGCCTATTTTTGTACATGTTTTGCTTCATGTATATGTAATTCTGGTTTAAAACTAATAGATATACATGTATACTCTTGAGTCTCTTGCCTTCATGCAAATTCTATTATAAACTCTTTTGTGTTTAGGATATGTATGTATATTTTTAGTTTTGATAGAACATATATATACTTTGAAGTTTGTTTTTAATTTTTATGATTTTCATGTTTTTTATAAAAAGAAAATCATGTTTATCTTGAGCCTCATTGATTATTTTCATGAAAATGCTATTTACATAACCTTTGTACACTCACACTTTATTTGTTTACTCATGACATTGTTTTCATGAGAAATTTTTGAGCTTTATAGATTTTGAGCGTCAACTTTTGTGTATTTGGTATATTTCATGAGATACACATGATTTGATTTCATATTTGAAGGATTTTTAACTAGTTTTTCAAAAATTACTTTAACTAGATAGTTATTCTTCATTTGGTAGTATTTTCAAAATGCAACTATTTTCAAATCTTATTTTTGAAAACTTCTATCCTTAAAGGGCTAATGGATGGGCGAGCATGCCATGTATGCTCAAATTAAATACCTTTTATCATGTACATGAATAGGGTGGATAGGTATGAGTTATACACATGAACTTCATGAAATTCTATTTTTTGTATACTCATATTTGTTTCTTATATATATATGCTTCAAGTTTCAAATAATATCAATTTCTATTGGTATTTTCATTTTTCATACATATATATGATTTGATTATGCTTGATTTACAATATCCTTATATGTTTAAAGTATAAATTATGTTTATACTAAGCTTGACTTTAATCTTTATTTCAATTGGTATCTCAATTGGTATTTTAATAAGCTTATGCATTATTTTCAATTGGTATCAAAATATACTTCATATTTTACCTTTTAGTTGATATCAAAATTTATAATATACTGTTGGTCCCGAGATGATGCCAATTGTAGGACCTAGAATATATGTCAACACTTAAATAAAGATATTAGCGTTACAGAAATAAAGAACTTGCAATAAAAGGAAATTAAATCTCAGAAAGTAAAACAAACGCAAACACGAGAGATTTATCCTGGTTCAGTTCTCGTGACCTACATCCAGTCCCCAAGCTACCCGCTTGAGATTTTCCTTTATCCTTTCACTTTGTACACCCAAAATCAACACCTTGCACACCACTTGACAAATCCCCTTTGCCAAATGTATACAACTCTTCTTACAACCAAGAAGACCATAACACCTTATACAAACTCTCTTCAACACGAAAACGCTCTTGTACAATGCTCCTGTTTGAGTGATTACAAACTTTTCTATAAGCCTTGAATCTGTATGTAATCATGGACAAGGGCTATTATAGGTGGACTCTCATAAATCTTCACTATAGAGTAGGAATTTGAGTGAAGAACTGAAAGTGAAAAACAGTTTTCTGAAAACAGATATTTCAACAGAGTTTTTGGGCAGAAAATTATTTATTTGAATTGGTGTTTTTAGCCTAAGATAACAACCCTATTTGTAGCTGAAATCTATAGTCAGTTAGGGTCAGTTAGGGTAGTTATTAGGACAAATTTGAATTTTGAAACGTTGGATAAAACACCAGAATTTAATAACTGTACAACAGTTATAAACTGCTATAAGTCGACTAGGGGTTGGGGGTTAGTCGACTAGGGTAGGCAATTTAGAATGGGTTAGTCGACTAATCTTGGGTATAAGTCGACTACATAAGACTGAAACAGATATGCAAGTTTCTGGAAACTATAATTAGTCGACCAGCAGGAATTATAAGTCGACTATAACATGTATTAGTTGACTAGTCTTTTTTATAAGTCGACTAATAACCCTATTAGTCTGCTAATAGGAAGGGTCAAGTCTACTAATAGGTGGTCAAGTCTACTAATAGGAAGGGTCAAGTCTACTAATAAATTAATGATGTGTATGTGTGTTTCAAGGCTTTTAACATACTATTAACCATTACAATACACATCAATAGCAACTCTCTTTGGGAAGTCTTGATCATGTAGAACTCTTAAATAGGCTTGTGAGATAGAGCTCCAATGATATGTCTTCGCAAATGTATCATCAAAAGCAAGTTCCAACATTCTCCCCCTTTTTGATGATGACACTTTGTGTGCATAAATACTCCCCTGCAGAAAATATATTATATGTTCCCCCCTCAGAAAATGGGTTATAACAGATATAGAAACACTTGTGTTCTCCCCCTGCAACAAATATATCATAACATGTATATATATGATAAATATTTGAAGTATTGTTCTTATCAAACTTCTTATATGGTACCTGAAAGATAAACATTAGATGGTACCAATCATAATAAGATCAAAGCATTAACCTTTAGGAATCAAAACCCAATTTGAATTTGGTTTTCATCTATTGTATACACATAATTACATGAATTACATATATCATGTATGTATGATGCAATATAAGTATTTTTATCAACAATGCTTAAATTTTTAGGAATCCATATAAACTTATTCTTAATTCTTTTTGAAATAATATCAGACTTTCTTATCACAACAGAATTATATGGATTACTAACATATGAAGATTTTTAAAAAAATCTAAGACCATAATGATTATGTGACATCTTTTGATATGATAACAAATCATTCAACTTTCTTTACCTTGATTAAATTTAGTCACATTTTTCAAAATCTCTTCATATTTCATTTTGAAAACTGACATGTCTTTATCTAACACAGAAATTCTTTTATTTAAAGACACAGTTTCCTTTTTAAGCAGAATATTTTCTTTTATAAAATTCTCATTATCCTTTTTCAATGATGATATCACGATTTCAAAATCATCTTTTTGAGAATTTATATAAGAAACTTGAGAGACATAACATGAATTTTCTTTGAAAAGTTTTTCATTTTCCTTTAATAAAACTTTATTTTTTATTTTTTTCATTCTTTAGATCATTGAATAATTCATGGAATACATCTAAAAGTTCAGTATATTGTATCTCATCTTCTTCTAGCGCCATGTAACAGATGTTGGCATGTTAAGTGGTTTCTTCTTCATCAGAGGAAGAGGAATCACTGTTTTCCCATGATGCTTGGTAGTCTTTCTTCTTTTTGAACTTTTTGCTCTTAAATTTACCTTTATTTTTTAGCAATGGGCAATCCTTCTTCATATGACCTGTTTTGTTGCAATTAAAATATTTAAACTTACCTTGCTTTAAGAATCTTCTGAATTTTCTTGAAAGCATTGCCATCTCCTCTTCATCGTCATCTGAATTGTCCGTGTCGGAGGATGCATAGAAGGCAAATTCTTTCTTCTTTGAGAGAGATTATTGTTCATCCTTCTTTCTATCTTCGAGTTGTACTTCATAAGCCATTAGATTACCAATAAGGTTTTCTAAAGACATTGTTGAGAGATCATTTGCTTCTTCGATTGCAGTTTGTCTTCTTCTCCCAATCTGAAGTGAGTGCACGAAGGATCTTGCGAACTTTTCGACTTGGGTGTATTCCTTTCCAAGGGATGCTAATGAATTTGTTATGTCGGTGAACCTTGTAACCATTGATATGGTTTCATTCTCCTTCATTTTGAAAAGTTTAAACCGTGGACAAGAATAGAAATCTTAGATTCTTTAACCTTATTTGTGCCTTCATGTGTTACCTGAAGAGTGTGCCATATTTGATTTGCAGAAGTAGCTGTTGACACGCGGTTGAATTCTTCTTTGGTTATGGTACATAATAAAGCATTTATCGCTTTGGCATCAAGGTTTGCATTCTTCTTTTGATCATCACTCCAAGCGTTGTAGTTGGTTGTCGGTTTGGTGTATGGTGCTTCTACAATGTTTCAAAGTTCGTAGTTGAGCAATTTCAAGTAGATCTTCATTCTACACTTCTAATATTTGTAGTTGAATCCGTCAAATAGCAGTGGACGTTGTGTAGAATGTCCTTCTTTGAATTGTGATGAAGGTAACTCCGTTGCCATCCTTGTAAATTGTTGATTAGGTACGCAGGGCTCTGATACCAATTGTTGGTCCCGAGATGATGCCAATTGTAGGATCTAGAATATTGTCAACACTTAAACAAAGATATTAGCGTCACAGAAATAAATAACTTACAATAAAAGGAAATTAAATCTCAGAAAGTAAAACAAATGCAAACATGAGAGATTTATCCTGGTTCGGTCTTCGTGACCTACATCCAGTCCCCAAGCCACCCGCTTGAGATTTTCCTTTATCCTTTGACTTTGTACACCCAAAATCAACACCTTGCACACCACTTGACAAATTCCTTTGCCAAATGTATACAACTCTTCTTATAACAAAGAAGATCACAATACCTTGTACAAACTCTCTTCAACCCGAAGACGCTCTTGTATAATTCTCCTCTTTGAGTAATTACAAACTTTCCTATAAGCCTTGAATCTGTATGTGATCGTAGACAAGGGCTATTATAGGTGGACTCTCAGAAATCTTCACTATAGAGTAGGAATTTGAGTGAAGAACTGAAAGTGAAAAACAGTTTTCTGAAAACAGATTTTTCAACAGAGTTTTTGGGTAGAAAACTATTGATTTGAATTGGTGTTTTTAGCCTAAGATAACAACCCTATTTATAGCTGAAATCTATAGTCAGTTAGGGTCAGTTAGGTTAGTTATTAGGACAAATTTGAATTTTAAAACGTTGGATAAAACACCAGAATTCAATAACTGTACAACAGTTACAAACTGCTATAAGTCGACTAGGGGTTGGGGGTTAGTCGACTAGGGTAGGCAATTTAGACTGGGCTAGTCAACTAATCTTGAGTATAAGTCGACTACATAAGACTGAAACAGATATGCAAGTTTCTGGAAACTACAATTAGTCGACCAACAGGAATTATAAGTCAACTATAACATGTATTAGTCGACTAGTCTATTTTATAAGTCGACTAATAATCCTATTAGTCTGCTAATAGGAAGGGTCAAGTCTGCTAATAGCAAGGGTCAAGTCTGCTAATATGAAGGGTCAAGTCTACTAATAGGTGGTCAAGTCTACTAATAGGAAGGGTCAAGTCTACTAATAAACTAATGATGTGTATGTGTGTTTCAAGACTTTTAACATACTATTAACTATTACAATACACATCAATAGAAACTCTCTTTGGGAAGTCTTGATCATGTAGAACTCTTGAATAGGCTTGTGAAATAGAGCTCTAATGATATGTCTTCACAAATGTATCATCAAAAGCAAGTTCCAACATATACTTCAATTGGTATCAATATGTTTCAATTTCAATTGGGTTTCGATTTCAATTGGTATCAAAATGTTTTACTTTTTATTTGATATCAAAATTTACCATATATTCCTATTGGTATCTAAATATAAAATATTTTACTTTTTTTGGTATCACAATTTACAAATGTTTCAATTTCAATTGGTATCGAAAATTTCAATTTCATTTGGTATCAAATATCTTGTGATATCTTAAAATTTTGTTTACTTACAAGTGGTATATCAAAAGTTGATTTAAGAAAAATCAAAATTATCTTTACAGTGATGATTAAAAATGTTTTGATTTGTATTGCCTATATGTAAGGGGAGCTTAACATCTCTTCTAGATATAGATTCATGTTTAGTGTATCTTATATTGAGGAGCTTGACATCTCTTCTTTAGATGATACACGTGTGTAGGGGAGAGCTTAATATCTCCATTTATGCATTATATATTATGCTTTATGTGAGTTAGGATTTTGTCATCCCTTCTTCATGTAATGCATGTATGCAGGAGAGCTAACTTAACATCTTCCTCTTCATGAATGTATATCGCATATTTATCCTTATTGTTAATTTGTTTTTCACCCCTTTGTTAATGATTGACAAAAAGGGGGAGAATGATTTTGAGATTATATATGCATTTTATTTTATGTTTATACAAAAAGAAGGAGAATGATTATGTTTATAAAAAAAGGGGAGAAGATTTTTGGGAAAAGGATTTTTTGATTACATGTTTCTCTCACCTTGTTATGCATATATATTTGTTTAGTTTTATGTACTTCATTGCAATATCTATTTGTTTATTGTTATGCATGAGTTAAGAAGGAGCTTCTATGAAGCTTGAACCATGCGTATATAACTCCATGAGTTTTGTCATCATCAAAAAGGGGTAGATTGTTGGCCCAAAGGCCCATCACTCTAGTTTTGATGATAATTAACTCATGTAGTTATAGTACTAATGCTCTTGTGCTTATTTAGTCTCAGATATTTGATCAAGATCTTAGTAGGTGTTTAGCTTCAACAAAAGATTTCAAGTCAAAGTTTTGGAGCTACACGTGTTGATTTAAGATCTCGCGCATCATAATTGCATCAAGTACTCAAGAGGAGTTTAGATCATTGGATCAAAGTTTGGACTAAGTCAAGAGGGAGAAGAAGTTTCTCAAGTGAAGATTTTTCAAGGGAAGACTTGTGTCTAGGTTTGTTTGTAGTAAGAATTTATTTTTAGATAAAATGTAAAGGATAGATTAGTTGGTGGATTGCTCAAGTACATATACACTCACCCACAAGATTTATATGTGTTTTCATAAAAGAGTTTTTGCTTTGAAAAATACCGGTTTGATTTTTAAGTTTAGAAATATACATGTGTTTTATCAAAACTTATTTTAGAACTTAATGTCAAAAATATAGATATTACATCATATTCATACACACTAAGCTTAAAAAGTGTTTAGAATATCTTGTTTTTGTATTTAAAGAAGTTTTGAAAAAAATCAATTTTGAAAAATACAGGTTTTTGTTTAAAGAAAAACTTCCATATTACAAAAATTGTTCAAAATGTTTGTAACATGTTTTGATTTTTACTCAAACATGTTTGTGTATTAAAGTATATCACTGAACTTATTTTTGTAGAATTTATAAGAATTTATGGGACTTTATTAAAGGAAAAAGACCGAGTTTTTAATCCCTAAAAAAATGCTTTTCTGGCCTTCTGCCGGTCGACCGCACGATCGACCGAGCCATAGGTCGGTCGACCGGGCGGTCGACCGACGTTCATAAATGTGCACGACCTTGTTTGGCTAGAGGGCTGGTCGACCGCCAGAGAGTTCTGCTCTCTGAAAATGGACCCGGTCGACCGGGCGGTCGACCGGCAGAGAGCTACTGCTCTCTGTATCCAGGCCACGATTGACCGGCCGGTCAACCGTTGGCACAACGGTCAGAAATCTGACCGTTGGTCGGTCGACCGACAGCAGGATTTTCCTGCTGTGTTGTCCCCAATGGCTAGTTTTTGTAGCCTATATATTGGGGACCCTTTGGACCACTTTCTACAAGATTTGAAGAGAGTTTTTGGGCTAGTTTTTCCTACCTATCTCAGTGATTTCTCCGCATGTCTTAGAGTCAATATTTCCAAATTAAAAGGAGAGTTTATCAAGAGTTTTCAAAAGTGATTTCTTGAGTTTTTCACCACCAAATCAATCCTTGTTTTTCTCACATATACTTAAGCTTTCCAGTGCAATATCTATCCTATAGGAGAGTTGTTGTGAGAGTGTTTTTAGGTGATCAAAGTGTTTAGATCACCAAGTGTTCTACTTTATATTTAAGGAGGCGGACTTGCGGGTTCTTGTTGTTTCTAGTTCTAGTGAGAGCTCGGTGTAGAGGTGCGGTCTCGGCAAGCTAGCGTGCTTGCGGTGTGTAGTTCTTCCTGGAACAAGAGAGGGACTAGTGAGTCCAAGGAGTTCTAGTGTGAACTCGTTGTAGGTGTTATGGCACCGAGTAATCCGGTGGGATCGATTTTTAGTAAAAATCCTTCATAGTGTTGAAGGCGGGGACGTAAAGCAAGGGTGCTCAAACCTCAAAATAAATCTCCTGTGTTTGCGATTGCTCTCTCTATCTCTCACTTGTGTTTATATCTTGCATGCTTACATTGCCTCTATCTTTACTTACTTGATATACTTGTGCCAATATTGTTATATGCTTGGGGATTGTTTGCTCACACTTGTATTCAACCAAGAGAGCCATAGCGGCACCTCAACTCTCATCTAGAGGAATCTTGAAGAGATAGTCCAGAGCTCTTCACCGGGAATTCGGTTACACTCTTGTGTTATACTTGATGTGTCTAACTTAATAGTTTTTAGTTTGCATAAATAGTTTTAACTCCGCAGTAATTCACCATTAGATTAGCAAGTCACCTATTCACCCCCCTCTAGGTGATTTCAAATTATTGAAGGGACGCAGCCCTGAATTGATGGGAGAATGCGGCCTTGGATTGAGGAGATACGAGGCCTTGAGCTCTTCAACTTGCTGGAGACGACACAACCCTCGGTTCGTGGAAGGACACAGATTTTAAGACGCGACCTTAAATTGTTAAAGACGTGGTCCTCATTCTATTGAGGAAATGTAGCCTTTGATTTGCGAAGGGATGTAGACTTCAAAGCACGACCCTTGAAGCATCGCATGCAGTTTATCGAGACGCGAAGATCTCGCTGGATCTTTCGAGGTAAAGCCGGCGTTGACAATTAGGGACGCGTGTCTTTGGGATTTCCTGGAGAAAAAATCCACATGTCTCACTCAGACTGGATTTGATATTTGTGTCACGAATTAAGGCTATTAATTGGCCATTAAGAATGATTTTGATTTTAATGTTGTTAATACATGGCCATAGCGAGCCTATAAATAGGCCATGAACCTCTTAACAGTCATTCGTCTTGACTGTTTTTTCCTTCATGGGCAGATGCTCTAAAAAATCTTTAGGATTCTTGGACTGTCTTCTTCTTCAAGCCTACATCCTGAAGAACTTTTAAAGTTTTTTGAACAAATCTAAAGATATGATGCTTTCTTGCAATCTTTTTTTTGAAGATTATCACAGTTAAGTGATTTCAAAATAAAAAAAACATCCCCTCAGGTGCTTTCATGGTCGTATCTTGACGGATGATGACCTCCCTCTAAAGAACTCTTTTTCAGGTAGAAAATAGCCTTTGCTATAATAAGACTTTGTTTTCTTGTGGCTCTGTCATCACCAATCATAAAGAGATTGTCTCTTGGTCTCTTCTGAAGCTTTTGAAACTTCTTTCTTGAGGTTTAGACAGTTGACTTGAGATCCAAGCATCCATGCTCTATTTCTTGATCTCTTTCTGAAACTTTTGAAGATTCTTTCTTGAAGTTTAGACAGCCAACTTGAGATCCCTGTGTCCATGCTCTACAAATGCGATCTTCATGTTAATTTTATGGAACGCGAGCTTGTAGATTTTTGAGTCCCAAGTTCTTTAAACACGAGCATGTCGAACTCCACGTTTTTGAGGCCTCAAACGAGAGTTTTGCATATAAGACTTGCGTTTGGAGTTCGTGAATGTGATCCTCCCTGATATACATTGATCTTCAGCTGGGATCATGGCTATCCTCCTGAATATTTATCCCTTCTTTAATTTAGATTTAAATCAGAATTTAAAGCGGCCTTTTGGGCTCAATTTTCTTCCATCTCCATTAGGAATGTGCCTGCATTATATTAAACAAAAAATAAGATTAAATACACTATTTATTAGACAATAATTATGGGAATGTGATCTTAAATATGCAATATAGGTGATCGATCACACCCCCACACTTATCTTTTGCTCATCCTCGAGCAAAACATCAAAACTAATCCAAAAAATTATTTGGACCACTTTCGTAGGTCACTCGATTCTACTGAGCATGTGCAACAAGCCGTTAAACTTCTATGTTCCTCCTAGAGGATGAGTTTTGTTTCATGATAGTTTCAGTGGATTACACCCATAAAATCCATAAAGAAAGAGAAAAATATTAGTATTTTCGAAAAGCATTTTGAATAGAGAGAAAATATTTGAGGTATTATTGTAAGAGTTCAAGTTACTTATAAGTTATAGGAAAAATCAAAATTTTCATTCCTAAACTTTGTCGTGTTTTCAATCAAAGAAAGGAGTCAAATTATATTTCTCATCTACTCTATTACTTGACCCTGAGTCATAAGCACCTTCGTGACCGTGAAATTTTGACTAAGGGTTCTTTTAACTCTTATGCCTTCGTTAGTTTTTTGGTGATATTATTCCTTAGTTCTATTAAGCTTTCTAATCTACCCATGTAACAAGTCTTTAGTCGGTGATACCCAAACCGGACAGTCTTACGGACACCCTAAGGACTTAAGCACTCAAGCAAACAAGGCCACAAAATTAAGGATTTTTATTTATAAAATGTACCCATTTTAGGCGTGAATATTTATGCTTTATGAGGCACAAATACCCAGCTTAATCAGAGGATTTATATATATATATATATATATATATATATATATATATATATATATATATATATATATATATTTCTTTCTTTTTTTAATATAAGGCATAAGAATTTTTGTTTTTGAATCCCAAGTGTGTAAGTGTATAAAGTGTGTATATTTCATCAAGGTAAAGATCAAGACTAAATTATTTTTTCAAAATTTTCTCCTAACCCTATAAATCAAACAAGTCATCTTATTTTGATCAAGTATAAGAAATCCTAATTATGATTCTCCTATTCCTTATAATAGACTTAATTTCTTATAAAAAATAAGTCAAAATATTTTTTTTCAAAAAGTTTTTTTTAAACAATGTTAATCATGTTAGAACCCTCTCCCACACTTATCTCATGCATTATCCCCAATGTATGAAATAAATGAATAGATGCATGAAATAAAATATAAAAGAGGTAAAGTTACCGATACACTAGGTCGAAAAGACCCATAGTCGTTTCATTTACCGGCACCGATTCCAAGAAAGGTTTAAGGCGTTGACTATTAACCTTAAAGTTATTCCCATTCTTGGTGTCACTGATCTCTACAGCACGGTGAGGAAACACGAATTTAACAATGAATGGCCCAGTCCATCTTGATTTTAGCTTTCCTAGAAAAAGATGAAGCCTAGAATTATAGAGTAAGACTTTTTGTCCAGGGACAAATATTTTCCTTATAATATGTTTATCATGAAAAATCTTAACTCTATTTTTTATGATCTTTGCATTTTTATAGACCTCATTTCTCAACTCCTCTAATTCAGAAATTTATAATTTTTGAAGGTCACCGGCCTTGTTCAAATCAAAATATAGCTGTTTTATTGCCCATAAGGCCCAGTGCTCTAACTTAACAGGTAGGTGATAAGCCTTTTCAAAGACTAACCTATAAAGAGAAAGTAGTCCTGTAGGCCCATAGGACATCTACAAGTTTGGTGGACCAATCTTTCCAGTTTTGATTCACAATCTTCTCCAAAATAAGCTTGATTTGTCTATTGGAGCCCTCCACCTGCCTACTGGTTTGAGGATGATAAGGTGTGGATAACTTGTGAGTTATAACATACTTTCGCATAAGAGCTTCAAAGGATCTATTGTAAAAGTGAATACCATTATCACTGATGATAGCACGAGGGGTTCCGAAACGAGAGAAAATGTTCTCTTTCAAAAACTTTATGACAATTTTGTTATTATTAGTTTTACTTGGAATGGCTTCTACCTACTTGGACACATAGTCTACAACAACCAATATGTATTGACTTCCAAATGAATTAGGAAATAGACCTATAAAGTCGATGCCTCAAACATCAAAGAGCTCTATTTCTAGAATTGGATTGAGGGGCATCATATCTCATTTCGAGATTCTTCCTATTGTCTGGCATCTAGGGCATGTCTTGCAAAATTCATAAGCATTTTTGAACAAAGTAGGCCAATAGAACCTACTTTATAGGACCTTCTCAGCAGTCTTGTGGGGATCAAAGTGTCCACCGCATCCAAGTTCGTGACAGAAGGATAAAACACTCTTAATTTCTTCATCAGAAAAGCATCTCCTAATAATTTGGTCAGAATAGTACTTAAAAAGATATGGTTCCTTCCAAAAGAAATACTGGTCTTGAGATAAGAATCAGTATATATCATTTTTAGACCAATGAGATAGAGTTTGGTTTGTGACTAAGTAATTCACTATATTATCAAACCAAGGTTCTCTAAAGATAGCTAAGAGTTTTTCATTGGCAAAGTCATCATTTATGGATAATTCGTTGCATGGAGAGTTTGGAATACAAGAGAGATAGTCATCAACTACATTTTCTATGTCTTGAATCTCAAGATTAAATTCTTGAAGAAGGAGGACCCAACGATTGAGTCGAGTCATGGCACCTTTTTTATCATAAAGTTATCTTAGCGCAGAATGATTGGCAAAAATTATGGTTTTAGATCCTAATAGGTAGGGATGAAATCTCTCTAAAGCAAACATTACTGCCAAGACTTCCTTCTCGGTTGTAGTATAATTCATTTGAGCATCGTTGAGAGTCCTATTAGAGTAGTAAATCATGTGCTACTTATTATCAATGCACCGTCCTAGGACAGCGCCTATGGCAAAATTAGAAGGTTCACACATGATTTCGAACGATGCAGATATGTTTGGTACAGAAATAAGCTTTTTTTTAAACTTCTCCCAAGAATTTATACATTCATTATCAAAAGTGAAGGACACATCCTTAGCTAAAAAATTAGTCAAGGGTCTAGCAATCTTGCTAAAGTTCTTGATAAATCTTCAGTAGAAACCGGCGTGTCCTAAGAAGGATCGAATATCCTTCACACATTTGGACATAATCTCAATCTCAGCTCTATCCACTTCAATTTTTTTCTTAGAGATTTCATGACCCAAGACAATTTCATGTCTTACCATGAAGTGAAATTTCTCGCAGTTAAGTGTCAGATTTTTCTCAGCACAGTGTTGGAGGACAAGTTCTAGATGGTGAAGATATTGAGTGAATGAATCTTCATAGATGGAGAAATCATCCATGAAGATTTTTAAGAATTATTCTACCATATCAGAGAAAAGACTTAACATGCAACGTTAAAACATTGCTGAGGCATTGCACAAGCCGAAAGGCATTCGACGATAAGCAAATGTCCCAAATGAACATGTGAAAGTAGCCTTTTCTTGGTTCTCCAGAGAAATGAAAATCTGATTATACCCCGAGTAACCGTCCAAGAAACAGTAATACTCATGGCCAGCCAAACGTTCAAGCATTTGGTTAATGAAGGAAAGTGGAAGACGGTCCTTACGAGTTGCTGCATTAAGCTTCCTATAGTTGATGCAAACTCGAATTTTTGTGGGAAGTCGAGTTTGGACCAACTCTTTGTTCTCGTTCTCTACCATGGTGAAATCGAATTTCTTAGGAATCGATTGGACAGGATTGACCCATTGGCTATCAGAAATGGGATAGATTATCCCATTGTCTAAGAGTTATAGAATGAACCGCCTCTTGCATTATAGGGTTTAACCTATGCTGCGGTCTCTTTTCAGTGTCACTTCTTCATTGGGATGAATGCGATGTTGAAATATGGCTGGACTCAATCCCTTTATATCGGTCATAGTCCAACCAATGGCTTTCCTATATTTTTTAAGAATTGTTTTAAGATTCTCTTCTTGTCCGTCATTTAAATGAGAGGTAATTATGACAGGAAAGGTCTCTTGTTCGCCTAGATAGACGAACTTGAGATGCGCAGGTAAGACTTTAATTTCTAAGGAAGGGGAAGGCTCACTGGAAGGAAGAGTCAAATTTATTGGCTACACATTTAGTGAAAGAGGGTTCGAGGCCCAATTCACAGCAGACTCGACAATCTGATCAAGATTAAAGTCTTCAGACTCTAACTCGAAATCACGATCAGTTTCTAATTCCAATTTTTCTCTATGTTCACTTGTCAAGTTCTCAATGAGGTTGACTCTAAATGTTTGATCCTCAACATCACGGGGTTGCTTCCTAGGTTAAAGACATTGACTTCTCTAGTCATGTCCCCAAAGGTTAACCTCATGGACCCATTCCTACAGTTTATAATAGCGTTGGCAGTAGTAAGGAATGGGCGCCCTAGGATAATAGGAGTTTGAGTACTAGGATTGGACACATGTCAAGAACTATGAAATCAACGGGGTAGATAAACTCCCCGACTCGGATAAGGACATATTAGTCTCCCCTTTCAAACTTTCACTGAATAGTCAGCCAGTTAGATTGTGACACGATTTGGACTAAAATCCCTAACCTAAGTTATTGATAAACTGAAAAGGGAAGCAAGTTGATACTTGCCCCCAAGTCAAGAAGTGCACGACTAATCTCGGCCAGTCTTATAGTGCAGGCAATGGTAGGACAACCCGAATCCTTGTACTTGACAGGGATGGAACCAGACAGTAGGTCACTAATATTAGTGTCTAAGAAGACTTTCTTGGGAACATTAGCTTTTCTCTTCTTGGTGCACATATCCTTAAGAAATTTTGCATAGGATGGGACCTTTTGGATGGCATCAAGAAGTGACACATTTATCTTCACTTGATTGAAGAACTCAATTATCTTATCCATGTGTGGATTTTGCTTATTGTTTTTCAGCCTAATAGGAAATAGTACTATAGGCTTGTGTACCTAACTGGTTGACTTATCCTTTTCAGATTCGTCAGATTTGGAAGGAATGGGACTAGATGATGTGGATGCTTGTGTGTGGTTGTGCTGAATGGAATTGGATGGTCTTGATACTTGATCATCAACTTTCTTTCCCGACCTCAATGTATGAATAACATTACATTGATTCAACAATTGATCCTCAGCCTAATGGGCTTGTTGAGAATTCCTAGGATTCGTTACTGGCTGATTGGGCAAGGTATCCTTTAGCCTCTCAATCTGTGTATTAGCTAATTGGCTCATTTGAACCTCTAGTCTCTATATTGTTTGCGTGAGAGACTCTTGGTTCTTCTTGTACTTTTCCATATTTTTCTCAAAATCAATCATTCTCCTCTCAAGTTGAGAATTCTGGAAGAAAGATTGTGGAGTTTGGTTGGGAAAGTGTTATTGATAATTTGAAATTTTGGGTGGATGGTTGGAAGAATTGTGATGGTTATTTGAAAAGCTGGGTTGATGATTAGAAAAATTATTGGAATATTAGAAGTGGTTTGAATGGTTTGAAAGTGAGTGGTCATTGTTGTTTTGGCTCAATGAGAAATTCGGGTGATTTCTCTAACCAGGATTATACGTTTGTGCATAAGAATTATTGCTGGGCCTTGAAAAGGTCGCATTTATCGGTTCAGAAAATTGTTGTTGAGCTTGGAACATTGGACACTCCTTAAACACATAATTCATGGCTTGTTAGTAAGTACAGCCCGGAGTTGAAAATTAGTTTGGGCTGACTTGATTGACTGGAACTGGTTCCTTAGTTTCTAAAACTTTCAATCTTCTTTGTAGGTTTGCTATTCTGGTCTCGACAGTTATAGATGATTCGATTGAATGGAGATCTCCTTTTGAAGAGGTGGAGTTTGAATTCCTAGAGTTTTCATCAGTTGGTTTCCATTAATGGTCTTTTCAGTTAGATTCTCATATAAATCCCATCCTTCATTTTTATCCTTTTGCAAGAATCCCCCTTGGCACATGATTTCTAAGAGGGTCTTGATTGAGTAGTCTAAATTGTCATAGAGAATTTGGTATTGTCGTCATTTCTCTCTTCCATGATGAGGACATTGGACAAGGAGGTCTTTGAAGTGTTCAAAATACCTCCAAAATGGTTCACTGGGTTCTTATTTAAATTGCATGATTTTCTTCCTAATGAGAGCGGTCTTATGAATTGGATAGAATTTCTTCGAGAAGACCTTGATGAAACCATCTCATAATGTGATAGAGCCGGCCACTAAGCTGTAAAACCATTTCTTGGCTAAGTCCTTAAGAGCAAATGGGACAAATCTCAATCTAATAGCATTATCTACAAGGTGTGGGATTTTCATCATTGAGCATACTTCCTTAAATTCTCTTATAAAGAAATAAGCATCTTCGGACTCTAAGCCATGAAACTTTGGGAGTATATTGATGAACTGAGGCAAAGTTATGTTTATCAACTAATGGAAGTTGGATGCAAGATGGAAGTGTGGTTCTAATGGGATAGAACCTATCCTGCTAGGATGTTAGTTAAGTCATAACCGGATCTGGTTTAGATTCTTGCTTGGGTGGTGATGTGTTTCTAGTTAACCTAGATGTGTTTGGGTCTCTCGACCACAATTGCATATACAAACATTCTCACAAACAAGTTCACCAATAGTTAACAAGAAAAAGAGAAAGCAACCAAGCCTAGTTTAAGGTAAACCTTGACCTAGCAACTCCTAACTAGTTGATTGTCCACAGGAGGTATAATGTAGACTCTGACCACAAGCTAATTAGCCAGGTCAGGGCAAGATTGGTGGAAGGTATCCGTACAAAAGCGATGGGCCTAATTAATCCAAACCACTAGCCTTCGAGGTTTCACCCCTCAATCCCTGTCTTTGACACTGATTTGGCAGGAGTCAAATTCTAACACCTTCTCCCTTAGGATAATCTCCTAATGAGTTCGAGATGTCTCTAAGGCCAACGTCTATTAGATTTTAAGTTAGGCTTGGGCTGTGCGTGCTTGGAGATGGTTTGTGGGCTAAAAAAGGGTAATGACTTCTCTATCTTATCTTGTTTTGGGTTTTGCCCTTAAAACAAATTATGCAAGTGTGCAAGTATAAAGCAATAGTAACAATCAAAAAGCAAGTAAATCACCCAAGAATGTTCCTATGCTAGATGCTATGCAAACATACCTAGGCTCCAGCTTTTTTCAACAGTAATTGTAAAAGAAACATAATTAGATAAATTTCTAGAATGCAAGCCTAAACGTTTTTTTTAAGAAATTAAAAATCAATCAGATTACTGTTGGATTAAAAATAGGGTATGTGAATATCAGATATAGTAGAAATAACCACACCAAAAACTGTATTTTTGCAAAGCAATATGTCCTGCAAAAAAGAGTTTTTAGTAGTTTAAAAATTTTCAAGCTTTTGCGCTGTAATTTCTTGAAATTTTTTTCCTACTTTTTTAAGTAAGAGCACAGAATAGCAAGTCTTCTCCTACAATGCTTGAGCGCTAAATTTGATTTTTTGATGGCCCTGAAATAAGACACCAAACTTGTTAAAAAATAATTACACCATTCCCTCGTCAGCAACGACGCCAAAAATTGATTGTAAGTAAATGCAGTGAAAATTACCGTGTAGCTTTGGTCTAACGGGTCGTGATCTATGAGGAGGAATGCGATGAAAGCTTTTTGATGTATTGTTTCAAAATCAAAGCATAGTGTTGGTGTTTTTTAATGTGAAAAGAAAATAAAGAGTAGAGAGATGATTTAAATAAAACTTAAAACTTAGAAAAGGTTTTGAAGAAAGTGATTTTTAAAAGGCTTTAAGAGTGATGGTGTTTGTATGTTTTTAGTAAAGAAGAATCCGAGCTCACTAACCTTTACCCGACTCTAAATTCTTTTCTCGAAAATTCGAGTGCCTCAATGAGATCATAGGCAAAAAGTTCAGTCTTGTATTTAAAAGAGATCAAGTAAAACACATAAGATAATTTATTTTTAAAAATCGAATTTTAGTTTTGAAATCTTTTCTTGAGTTGAATGTTAAACCATCAAAGCAATAAAGCAAGCATGGAATAAAAACAAGCTCTTTTTAATGATTAATTTCAAGATTAAGTTCCAAATCCAATCCCATCCTCTGCCTTCAAGAACACTCGCAATAAGAAAGGCTTAGTTTAAAGCATTCATATAATTTAGTTGGGTCTTTTCATTAATATTGATCAAGAATCGATACTAGAGAGGAGAGATTAGTGAGCCTAGAAAGAAAAGATTTAGCTATTCATTACTAAAAAAAGAAAATATTAAATCGAAATGCAAATACCCGTGAGTTGGAGAAGAAAAGAACTCCGCCGAATCTTTATTGATGTCAATTTAACTTCAGATTACAATCGCTCTCTCTCTCTCTCACTTTGCTTCTGAGTTGAACTATAGATTAAGACTGAGATACAACTTCTCATAAACTATCCAATAATGATCCTAAACATTCAAAATAAAGAGAAAAACTTAAGCTAGTCTTATGTCCATTCTACAGTAAACTTCCAGCCTTTTTAGGTAAAAACCCAGAGGGGAGATGAGTGAGGAGATAAGGGGAGAAAATGCTCCCCTCATCTCTAAGAGATAGCCACGAAAATGTGGCCAAAGCCGTGTTTCCATGGCCTTGGCCACATCCAGGGGGATATGGCTGGCGTTTGGTTTTATCCCTTTTTATCCAATAGATTTTCTGTTTGATATCTGATTTTGATCTGACCTTCGGTGATTCTCAAGCTAACCAAATTGGATTCATACAAAACTAAATTAACCGGTTTTATTTGATGTGATCCTCTCTAATATGGATTGATCATCAGCTGGGATCATGGCTATTCTCCTGAATATTTATCCCTTCTTTAGTTTAGATTTAAATCAGAATTTAAAGCGAGCTTTTGGTCTCAATTTTCTTCCACGTCCATTAGTAATGGGCCTGCATTATATTAAACAAAAAATAAAATTAAATACACGATTTATTAGATAATAATTATGGGAATGTGACATTAGATATGCAATATAGGTAACCGATCATTCATGACTTAGAAAATTTTTAAGACTGCTCTTTTGAGATCTTTAGAGGAGAATGTGGCGAACACTGCATCTTAAAGTCTTAGACACTCTTTTAAGATTTTTAGACGTGAGTGTGACGAACTTTGCATCTTAAAAGCTTAGACACTCTTTTGAGATCTTCAGATACGAGCATGGCGAACTCTGCGTCTTAAAGCCTTAGGTACTCTTTTGAGATCTTTAGAAGCGAGTGTAGCGAACTCTGCGTTTCGAAGCCTTAGACGCAGGTCTCTCATATAATACCTACTTCTGGAGTGACTTAGAAAATTTTAAGGCCCGCGTCTGCGCCTTTAAATTTGCCCCGTGTTTCAATCCTCAGACGCGAGTCTAATATTGGGTTGTGCATTCGGATCCATATTTTTTTCTTGTAGAGTATGGTAAACTCTGCTTCTTGAAGCTTTACATGCGAGATTCACATATAAGACTCGCATTTAGAGTCTATGACTTAAGATGTCTATGCTTCTGCATTTATATTTTCTGTCTTTGCAGAAATTTAATCCTTGGGTTTTTCCTTCTTGTAGGTCATGGCCACATCATTGGTGCTGGTTCCAGTGTCCTTGCCGCGTCTATTGAGATAGACATGAAACGACCAGGTCGTTCAATTAGCGATCACTTGAGGAGTCAGAACTTTTGTCGAAGGGCGAGGAAGATCCGCGCGGTTCTTGATACACATCAAGATATTATTGGACATGATGCACCAGTAAGGTCTTGGATCCTTCTTGATTACAATGAGTATAGCGCATTTGAAGGTCATGGGAAAGAGGATGTCACCAGTAAGGTCTCGGATCCTCCCTTCACCAATCTTGTTCAAAGAAGTGACAGCAACGAAAAACTCATACTCATTAGATGGCTTTCTGGTGGCGGAGCTTCCTATTAAGCGAAGGATTACGGCCTTATAAAGACCTTTACACCAGTTGGTCGAGTGGAATCAGAATGCTCCATTTCATTTCGACCTTGAGAAACACCATTGTTCTCAAGAGGAGAGGAGGTTGGTCTGCTGTTCTGGCCACAGTTAAAAAGACGATTTTTTTGTATCTTCAATGTTTCAAGGAGTAAGTGTAACTTTTCGCTGAGTAGGAGGGACTTTTTTGTTCTCCTTTATTGTGACACTCAATCTTATTTGAAGAGAGAGTTTTGTGTCACTTTCATATTTTTTAAATATCAATAAAAGTGACACTTTTCTACCTTCTGATTTGCCTTGACTTTCTTTTTGCATTAAAAATCAGACAAGTGATTACCTTTGATTTGCTAGAGGTATAATATTTAACTTAGAAACTCAAAGTAAGAAAATTTCATTTAAGAAATTTTAAGGTTACTGTCAGAGATATGATGTTATTTTGACAGGAGTGGAATAGATTCTGTGGACTTGTTATTGTATGGATGAGAATGACAAGTGAAGTTTTTACTCCGCAGGGGATTGTGATTGAGTACCATTAGAGGTTTAGTATTAATGTAATTAAGACTCAGTTGGGGATTAGTGAGAACAATGTTAAAGGTGTGATATCAACTTAACAGTGAATTTAAGTGGATCTGCCATTCTATTGACGAGAATAACAAGTAAGACTAGACCTGTCAGGGATCTGAGTATTTCTTTACCGTCAGAGGTGTGATATTAACTTAACGGATTGGATCAAATCTTGTCAGATGTGTGATATTAACTTGACAACGATATGATCTAGAGGTGTAATGTTAACTTAGTTCCCCAGGAATTTCAGTTTCATTTCAGAAAATTGAGGATACCACTGTCATAGGTGTAGTGTTGAACTTAACAGTGGAGGTAATGTTATAGGTGTAATTTTGAACTTAGCATTGGTCATCTCGACTTTGATACGAAAGTTCGAGGGAAAGTCATTGTCATAGGTGTTTATTGAACTTAACAATGAACTGGATACTAGAAATATGATGTTAAACTTAGCATTGCTCGTCTCAGCTTCGATATGGAAGCTTAAGGAAAGTGACTGCCAGAGGTTTACTGTTGAACTTGGCAGCAACTTGATCACTATTAGAGATGTGATATTAAATGTAACAGTAATCTATCAGAGCTGTAATATTAATATGACAAGAGCTGATTTGCGATATAAGCAATTTTGAGGACTTGTCATTCTATTGAGGAAAATTGACAAGTGAAGTTTGGATTGTCAGAGATGTAGTGTTAACTTGACAATTTTGAAGATTTATGACTCCATGTAATGGAATGACAAGTGAAAATTCGTACTCGCTGGGGAGTATTGAAACTTTTCATTGCTAGAGGTGTAGGGTTAACATAGCAGTGATTGAGCTTGTGGACCTACCACTCTATGGAAGGGAATTGGTAGGGGACTTTGGTAGAGAAATAGAATAAATTATTAAAGGTGTAATATTAACTAGACGAACCCCATTGGGGATTAAGGAAAATGACTTGCCAGAGATTTACCGTTAATGTGACAAGTCTGTGCTTATTTCATCGACGAAATAGACATGTATTTTTGTGGTGCTACAATTCCGTGGAAGAGAATTGGTAAGGAATTTTGGAGAGGAAGGCGGGACCAAGTCCCTTAGAATTTTTAGCAAACCGTCAGCTATCAACAGATTTGGTATGCCTTTACCAACTACCGTTTGAGTTAGGCTCGTCATGTTATTCCTCTCAGCATGATGAGTTATTGAGAATTTATGTTGGACTTAAAAGCCAACATTTTCCTCTTTCTAAGCCGTCAGAGGCGTCGGATTTTGATAGATAAACTAGAGAAGAGTAAGGCTAAAACTGAAGTTTCACACTTTTATTTTTTCTCTGATGTTTACATCATGCATTATGATGTAACCAGTGTTCATTCAGCTCGGCAATGATCGACCGTGATATGATACGTTGAAAGAAGAAGCTTTTTTTTGACGCTCTTCTAAACATCTTGGATCTGAAAGTTTTAATTAGAGGTGTAATGTTAACCTGATCATGAAAAGAATCCTGTTAAGAATAGTACTTCTTCAAGAATCTGTCGTTGATCAGCAACATGAGTGTATCACCGTCTGGAGTTATGAGGTGATATGCTCCATTTGAATAGGCTGACTCTACCACAAATGATCCTTCCCATTTGAGCTGAAATTTTTCTTTATTCTTATGTGTCAT
Source organism: Agave tequilana (assembly GCA_038442645.1). Lineage (NCBI taxonomy): Eukaryota > Viridiplantae > Streptophyta > Magnoliopsida > Asparagales > Asparagaceae > Agave > Agave tequilana. Next base: position 73,177 of record JAVJIF010030611.1, on the reverse strand, counting down.
CACCATGGGTCTTCTGACAACTAAGACAAGGTCATCTTTCTTGAAAGTTCGCTCTTTGACTTTCTTGTTGAAGGCTCTGAAAATTCGAGCCCCATAAAACTCAATTTGTTGTTGAGCTTGCATGCGTTTATCGTCCAAAGCTTCCAGCTTCTTGAGTTATATTCTATGTTTATCCTCATTTGTCATCTCTGTTGTCAAGGCAACATGTAGAGATGGGATCTTAATTTTTAGTGAGAGTATGGCTTCACACCCGTGTACCAAAGAGAATAGTGTAGCTTTCATCGGAGTTCTCACTATTGTGCGATAAGCTCATAAGCATTCACCTAACTTATCGTCGCAGTCGTGTTGGCTCTTCTGGATGAGTTTCTTGAGAAGCTAATGGTCTTGTTGAAAGCTTCTACAAGGCCATTAGCGGCTAGATAGTATGTCATTGAAGACACATTCTGAATTCTGAACTTGTTGCAGAATCTTTGAAATTCTTGGCTGACGAACTGATGCCTATTATCATGAACAATCTGTCGTGGCATGCCAAAGCGGTAAATCACGTGATGTTTAATAAACTTGATCGTGTCAGATGTCTTTACCTCCCTTAAGGGGATAATCTCTGCCCACTTGGAGAAGTAATTAGTTATGACTAAAATAAACCGATGTCCTTTGGATGAAGGGGGCTGATAGGACCAACAACATCCATTCCCCACATCTCAAATGGATATGAAGAAGTTATAAGACGAAGATGTCCTAGTGCCTGATGAATGAAGTCACCATGGATCTGACAAACGTGACATCATTTAGCGTAAACGATGGCGTCAGGGAACATCTTTGGCCAATAATATCCAAGTCTTCGGAGCCGCTCTCCAAGTTTTGGACCAAGTTGGTGAGTTTGACACATACCGTCATGAGCCTCTTTGAGTGATTCTTGTGCCTCTTTATGTGACAAGCAGCGGAGGAGGATTCCATCATGCGATCGATGATACAGCGTTCTTGTGATCGTATTATAGTAAAATTTAGAGGCATTCCTTCTAATGGCAGCCGCCTCTTTAGGGTCATCAGGCAGAAGTCGTACAATGCGTAGTCGATATACGAGAATCACTAATCCCTGAGCTTTGGACCTACCGAAGTCTCTAGAGTTTCTTTGACTTGAAGGTTTCCTACTAGAATCTGATCATTTTTAGGGCGAATTTTGGATAGTACAAGTCATGGCTGCAAACGAGTACTTTCTCTGCCGCTTGATTGGAGTTCATTTTTGCATCATTTTTACACCACCTCACCATGCTTTATGATAATAAAAATAAGATTTTTTTATTGCTTTTCTCTCTTATTTTTCAGGTCCAATATTTTATGGAGAAGAAGGCCCAATTCTTGTAATTTTTAAAGGAATTAAAGGAGTAATTTAGAAGCCCACAACAAAGAAGTCCAAATCTGGACTGATCTAAAGCATATTCTCCACCTTCTAGAAGCTCCAGCTGGGCACACGAGGCATAACAGAATGCCAAAGAAATCGTTAGCGCAATAGCCTAGATTCTGTCGCAAAAACGCGGCCCTGGCCGCGGATCCGCGACACTCCTTTGGCCATTGATCAAGCGATTGATCCTACGGCTGTAGTGGGATGGCATCTTCTCCTGAAGGCTATAAATAGACGCCTAGGGCCTCTGTAATAGAGAGAGGAGAGAATAGCATTCTTATTTAGGGAAATTGTTAGGATTTCTTTAAGTCTCTTTAGTTCTTGTGTAATTTACATTTTCTCCTTCTAGATCCAGAAAAGAGAGTGAGGGTGAGAGATCTCTGTAATTGAAGAAGGTGACAACTCAATACAAGGGCTCAAGCTTCATTTCCTTAAGTCTTTTCTTGTTCTATTGCTTTTACCTTCAAGTTCTTACTTTCTTGCATTTACTTTCTACCATGTATTCTTGCTTGTTCTTCCTTTCTATGGCTATCTAAAACATGACTAACTAACTTCTAACACTACTAACTACTAACTCTTGGGTGATTGCTAACTCATATGAATCATTGGATGTTTTTATTTATAGTCTTGCAATTTACAAGTCTTTCTCATCCCCAATGAAGATGAGTTATGTTCAATTCTTAATGAATGCTTTGTATCCCCTCTATATGATTCATGTGTGCCTCACTTAGAGCCTTGTCTCTTGAACAAGTGCCTTGATGGAACATGAGGATGGATTACTTTAGTTTGCTACCAACTATAAGTTTCTTATTTCATGCTAGCTTGATTATAGCTTTGATGGACTAATAAATCGTACATTCTTGTTTAGCATACCTAAGTGTGATTACCTATATTCCATTATTGAAAATCTATTTAGGCAGCCGATGATCCAAGGAGGCCACTTAGCCAAGCCTAGATGAGAACACATCCTCAATATGGGATAACATATCAATTTGACAAAGCAAGATGTACTATTGCCGATGAATCAACACGAGGCATGAATCACCCAACGAGAGTAGTAAGTTAGTAGTGTAGAATGTTAGTTAGTCATGGCTTTCTCTCTATCATATTTCAAAATCCTTTTCTAAAAACGTTCTCTTTTTCCAACGCCACCAGTTTTCATTCCGTCTTTCATTCCGTTTTCCATTTCTTTAAAAATCTCTACAAAGATTCTTCTCTCTCTTTCTGCTTTGTTTTGTTTTTTAATTTTTAAACAAAGAAGAACTTTCATTTTTCTTCTCAAAAATCTCAACATAAAAACCTTAAATGCTTCCATCGCTAACCCTCCCTGCGGATACGACCCGTTATAGCTTGTGCTACAAACGGTGATTCGAAGGAGTAAAGTCAATCTTCATACATATTCAGAGTTTGATCATCAGCACACGTACACAAACGGTTTACTCTAAGTCTCACTCAACTCAATTCCTCCTTTGGAACAAATTTTTGGCGCCGTTGCCAGGGAGGGTAACGGTTTTTATTAAGTTTTTAGAACTAAAACGAATTTTTTCTTCTCTGTTGTAGGTTACAGGTTGGAGAAACAGGAAAACAAGACTTACAATAACATATAAGTGGTCTTGGGCCTTTGCTCTAGAAAGCAGAGACCAAGTATCCTCTGAATTGCCGCGTTTTCTCGGCTCTGGCCACGAATCCGCGGCAAGGAGGAGTTCACTACTCACAATCTTTTTTGCAGGACTGCTTGCTCTGCAAAAATATAGCTTGCTGCAAACTTTATTTCTTGTATGTCATCACTAGGAGCCTGCTAATAATCCAACAGTAAAACATTTGTTGAAAAGTTTAAAAATTGATCAGACGTTTGCATTTTAAGCACGTGTCTTTTCAATTCATTTACTTTACTGTTGAAGAGTGCTAGAGTAAGGTATGTTCGCATAGCATATAGAATAGGACTCATCTCTTGGTTGATTTACACGCTTAGAGTGAATCTTGTTTGCATATACTGTACACTTGCACAAATTGACTTTAAGGGCACCACCCAATAAATAAGATAAGGTAGGGATTTAATCACCCTTCCATGACCCAAAAACAACATTCCAAGCACTCACAATCCCAGGCTTTTAAATAAAAATTGATAGACGTTGGCCCTAGGAACATCTGGACTCGATAAGAGATCAGCCGTGGGTGGAAATTATTTTGATTCATACTCCAGTCAAATCAGTGTCTAAGGTTGGGGATTAAGAGGTTAAGCTTCGAAGATACCATGGTTTGGCGTAATTAAGGCCCGTTGCTTACGCACGGATACCTCCCACCATATTTTACCTCTACCTGGCTGATTAGCTGTGGTCTGACTCGAGCAACAACCTTCTTCGGTTCATCGACCAGTTAGGAGTCGTCTAGGTCCAGGGATCTTAGATAACTTGTGATTATTTTTCTTTATTTTTGTTTATTATTTTTCCTTTTTCGCTTGTTTGCTTGGTGAACGTTGTCTGTGATTGTGCATATAGAGTGGTACCGGGATCTAATTTCATCAAGATTTGTTAGGACTTCTACACTTGCACCACTTTTTGACACAATCCCAATCATAGCAAACCCTACTTCTCTCCAAGACAAGTTCTACCCAATTCGCACTTCACTTCCTTCATGCATTCTTCTACCTGAGGCAAATGGAAACAATTTTGAGCTTAAGCCTCAGTTCATTAACTCACTCCCTAGGTTTTATGGCCTAGAATCCGAGGACGCATATTTCTTCATTCGTGAGTTTGGAGAAGTATGTTTGATGATGAGAATTCCCTAACTGGGGAAAGATGCTATTAGATTGAGCTTCATTCCCTTCACACTTAAAGACTGAGCCAAGAAGTGGCTATATAATCTGCCTGCTAGTTCTATCTCGTCATGGGATGATTTTGTCAAAGTCTTTCTTAAGAAGTTCTATCCCATTCATAAAACGGCCATCATCAGAAAAAACATAATGCAATTTAAGAAGGAAACAAGTGAACCTTTTTGGAAGTATTTTGAACAGTTTAAGGATCTACTAGCCCAATGTCCTCATCACGGAATAGAGAAGTGGCGGCAGTGCCAAATTCTCTATGACGAACTAGACTACCAAACTAAGACACTCCTTGATGTAAGATCACCTAGAGGGGGGGTGAATAGGTGATGGCTAATCTAATGGTCACTTGTGAACAAATAATGCGGAATAAAAACTAAGTTGACCAAATAAAACTTCTTTTAATTGAACACTTATGTATAACACAAGAGTGTTGCCGAATTCCCCTTGCGAGGCTCTGGACAAGCTCCTCTAGATTCCCCTTGAATGGGTTGAGGTGCCGCGTTGGCTCTCTTGGTTGAATACTAGTGTTAATAACAATCCCAAGCAAATATAGCAATTATGAGCACAAAGGTATATAATGCATATAAGAGATAAAGACTATAAAGTAATGCAAGATATAAGTGAGACAAAAAGAGTAAGAGAGCAAGAGTGAGCAATCGCAAACACAAAGGGTTTGTTTCGAGGTTCGAGCACACTTGCTCTACATCCCCGCCTTCGACACACGAAGGATTTCCACTATGCACGATCCAACCGGATCTCTCCTTGGTGCCGCAACACCTACAAGCCCTCGGACTCCCAAAGTCCCTTACACACCACAAGCCCACCGGCTCGTCGAGGCCGCACCTCGTACAACAAGTCCGCACCCGAACTCAAAACACCGCGAGCACACTTGCCCACTTCCTCAAATACAAAGAAAGATCTTGGTGATCTAAACACTTGATCACCTAACAAAATTCTCACTACAACACTCCTATAGGATAGATATAACTATGGATGCTCAAGTGTAGTGTGAGAAATCAAGGAAAGAACTTTGATGGAAAACTTAAGAAATCACAATAAACACTCTCTTGATAAAATCCCTTTTGATAGGAAATATTGGCACTCTATTTTGTGGAGAAAACTCTGCTAAAAGAATGGAAATAACTGGACAAAAGCTCTCCTAAAATCTTAGCTTCAAACAATGACAAAACCCCCTTTTATAGAGGCCAGAAAAATCTGACCGTTGGGCTCTGTCAGAGCTGCCGGTCGACCGGTCCGGTCGACCGCCAACGGTCAAGAATCCGACCGTTGGAGCCTCCGGTCGACCGGCCCGGTCGACCGCGCACCTGGAGCAGAGAATTACTTCTCTGTCGGTCGACCGGTGCGGTCGACCGGAATTTCCAGAGAGCAGACTCTCTGAAGCGGTCGACCGGCACGGTCGACCGTTCTCTAGTGCTCACAGGCGTGCACGTCTGTGCACGTCCGGTCGACCGACCCGGTCGACCGGCCACTGTCAGTTCTGAAAAATCAGAACTGCCAGAACCAGAAAATTTGGGATTTAAAGATTGGTCTTTTTGGCTTAATAAAAAATCCCATAAATACTTAGAAATTCTACAAAAAATAGTTTTATAATATAGAAACATGGTTGCACAAAATCAAGGCATGTTATTAAAGATTTGATTATTTTTGTAACTTGAAAATATTGGCTCATAATAAAAACTATTTTTCTAAAACAACATGTTTTTCCAAATTTTCATCAAATACAAAAACAAGATATACTTTAAAGCATAGTGTGTATGGATATGATCCACTACACAATCAAGATGAAATATCTAGTTTTTGACATAAAGCACTAAACTTGGTTTTGAGATATCAATATGTTTTTCCAAATTTTCATCAAATACAAAAACAAGATATACTTTAAAGCATAGTGTGTATGGATATGATCCACTACACAATCAAGATGAAATATCTAGTTTTTGACATAAAGCACTAAACTTGGTTTTGAAAGATATGTATATAGGTAACATCAAAAACCAAGACATGTATTTTGTCCAATGAAAAATCTTTTCTCAAATAAAAATTCTTTTCTAAACATGAAAATCTTTTTATGAAAGCAATTCTATCAAGAGTGTGTGCGTAAGATATACTTGAGCAATCCACCAATCTATTCTATCCTTTACATTTTTATCTAAAACAAATAAAAATCTTATACCTAGACACAAGTCTTCAACTTCTTGAAGTCTTCCCTTGAAGGCTTCTCATCTTCTTGACTTGGTCCAAGCTTGATCCAAAGCTCCTTGGATCACCCCGTGCTAGCTCCAAATCTTGACATTTAATCCTTTGTTGAGCTTTGCACCTACTAAGATCTTGATAAAGAATCTGTCACTAATTAAACAAGATCATTAGCAAATATAACTACATGAGTTGATCATCATCAAAACTAGAGTGATAGGCCTTTGGGCCAACAATCTCCCCCTTTTTGATGATGACAAAACTCATGAAGTTATATATGCATGGATTAAAGTAAAGCTTCAAAGAAGCTCCCCCTTAACTCATGCATCACTAGAAATAAATAGATATGACATTAAAGCACATAAATATGTATGCAAATGAATGCACAAATCTTTTTCTCAAGCTTTTATCTTATTATATTATTGCTATGCATGAGTAAAAGCACAAGTATAAAAACTCAAAATCATCTCAAAATCTTTCTCTCCCTTAAGTAAGGAACAAATACTTCTCCCCCTTAAGGAAATCATGCATATAACTCAAATACTTCTCCCCCTTTTTGTCAATCATCAACAAAGGGTTCAAAGTTCAAATCATCAAACAAATTTTCTCCCCCTTTTTGTCAAAAATAAGGAAATCAAGGAGGGTAAAATCAAATCAATCAATAAGATTTATATGCGATATACATTCATGAAGAGGAAGACGCTAAGTTAACTTCCCTACACATATGCATTACATGAAGAAGGGATGACAAACCCTAACTCACATAACACATATTATGTAATGCATAAGAGGAGATGTGAAGCTCCCCCTACACACGTATATCATATAAAGAAGAGTTGTCAAGCTCCTCAATTTATAATATACTCAACATGAATCCATATGTAAGAGAGATGTTAAGCTCTCCTTGCATATAGGAAATACAAATCAAAATTTTGAATATTTCTTTAACAAGACAAAATTTTGAACTTTTCTTATGAAAACAAAATTTTGAAATATCTTAAAATGCACAACTTTCTTTTAAGGTACCAAATGTAGAACAATCAAATTTTGAATTTTGATACCAATTTTGAAATACAATGCATAAGCTTTAAAATAAATAAGATTTGAAGTAAGCTTAGCATTAACAACTATTGTGCTTTAAAATATAAATCCATTTTAATACAAGCACACAACAATCATATATATGTATGAAAAGAGTATACCAATTTAAGTAGATACATACATATATGAAAGAACAACATATGAGTATACACAATAAGAGGTCATATTGATACCAATTGAAACTATCCAATGATACCAATTGAAAATTAAGCTTAAGTGTATATATCATAAAATCTACCACATGAAGAATTCGAACTAGTTAAATGAAGGTGTTTAACAACTAGTACGGAATCCTTCAATCAAGGAATAAGTCAAAAGTTTTTCATGAAATATCAATGAAACACAAGGCACTAAAAGGCACTCTATCCATAAAGTCCATATCAAAAAGAAGTGAGTGTGATAGTGTTATGTGGAACATGGTATCATGAAAAATAGCAATAAAACTCAATATTCCTTAAAATTTTGAAATCATGAAATCCATCACAAGAATTTTATTGAAAAATTACAAAATTTTTATTAAAAACAAAAATTTATATTTCAAGATATATGTATGTTTTGACAAGACATTAAGTATACATACATATCCTTAAAACACAATTGAGTCCATATATAGATTTGCATGAAAGGCAAATGACTCAAGAGGTATCCATGTATATCTTAATGTTTTGGCAAGACAAACATATACATGAAATGAAAGCACACGATCATAGCATAAATCCGAAATGGGAATACAAGTTTAAAATGTAATAATCATCAAAACTTAGGCTATACTAGCACACCTAATGGGCACAAATAAGCATTCAAACCCAATCATATATAGATTTATTTGTGATCCATAATGTGTATAAGTATAAATCCAAGTGTTGACAAATGCTAACATTTAAACTAATATTCAAATCATGAAGCATCAAATAAATTTTGAAAATACAAAAGAATTTATCCATATGATTAAAAATAGGATCATGTGAATCAATTTGAAGAATAGATAACTAGTTTAAATGGATTTTTGACAAACTAGTTAAAGCTCCTTCAAAAATACAAAGTCAAATGTTTTTCATGAATAATACTAAATACATAAAAGTTCAAGCACTCATAGTCCATAAAGCTCAAACATTATCTTTTATCATAAAAGATGAGTGTTCAAAAGATCATGTAAATAGCATTTTTATGAAAGTAGTCATTCAAGCTCAAAAAGATCATAAATCACATTTTGTTGTACAAATCAAAAACATGAAAAAACATTTTTTTTATTATTATTATAATACTAATCTTCATGGTATATGTATGATTTATCCAATTCTAACAATATGCATACATATCCCAAATATGAAAAGAGTCCAATATATATTGCATGAAGGCAAATGACTCAAGGGGTATACATGTATATTTATTAGATTTGAATTAAACACACATATACATGAAGTAAGATCAAAAATAGGCATAATAAGTATAAATGACCGAATCATCAAAACTAGCCTATACACATGCATATAGTGGATACAAATGAGCATGAAGTTCAAATATATATGAGTCAATTGTAGTTCACTATTCATATATGTATAAATGCAAGTTTTGACACATTCTACATTTAAGCATGTAATTGCCCCATGAAGCACCCAAAAAAAATATGAACATGCTACATGTAATTAAAAGCATGTGCATAAATGAAATAGGAGTTTAGAAATCGTTACCAACTCCAAAGCTCCTAGCATGGTGGTTGACCCACCAAAATTTCCTTGATAGCAATGCATCCAAAAGTTTGTCCATCATGTCCATTGCATCCGCTATCAAGGCACCAATCCTCTCACGTTTTGTGAGAGCCCTCACCTACATCAAAATCAAAGGGTGGGGGTTTTGGTACCCATACTTTCTTGGGTCCTTTGGGGTTAGCTTTATTGTAAGATCCCAAAATCTTTTATACTTAGCAAAATATAAATGAGGTTTCTTATCAAAACAAAATTTTGCTAAATGGCCTTTGCGGCCACAATGTGTACATACGTACACCTTAGTATGCTTATGTGTAGGAGTGTGATCATGTTGTGCAACATAAGCATGATGATGAGAGTGATGTGCATGAACATGAGGAGTTTGTTTCTTTGAAAACATTGACTCCAACTTAATATGATTAAATGCACAAGAGTTCAAAGTTGAACTCAAATTATCCATTTTATTTTTCAAAACATTTATCTCATTTGTGGTGGCATGTAAAGCATGATGAGATATATGATCATTTTTTTTTCTTTTGTGAAACAAAATCTTTTTCTTTTTCAACAAATTTTCTTTTCAAAGTGATATTTTCTTGAAAAACATCTTCCTTTTGTTTTTCCACCAAATCAATCTTATTTTTCAAAATAGTGTTCCCTTCACATAAATCATTCAATTTAGCAATCAAGGAAACATTCTCATTTTTCAAATCTTTATTTTCCTTTTCTAAGCATGCAATCTTAGATTTAAAAGAATCATTTTCTTTAAGCATGCAATCAAAATCCTTTTTCAAATTATTATTTTCTAATTCTAAGCATGCAATGTTACTTCTAAATGAATCTTGTTCTATATGCATGCAAGCAATGTTCTTTTTCAAATTTTTATTTTCTTTTCTAATCATGTCATATTTCTCAAGCAATAGATGACAAAAAGTAGATAGCTCATCATATGACATGTCCTCATCATCGGATTCGGAATTTACCTCAAGGGGGTCATCCCCTTGGACCATAAAGCATGCGTTGGAGGTGTCACTTCCAACGTCCGAGTCACTCCCCGCATAGTATAGATCTTTTTCGCCGAGGGAGGTGATGATGTTCCATACTACAAAAGCCGATTCAACATTAGAAACCCTAGATAAATAATCATCATTTAGGGTTGACTTGATAGCATGAAGGGCTTTTGCATTAGCCTCAATGTTCTTACCATCTAAAGAATAAGCATTATTAGTAGTGGCAAGATAGACATGAAATTCTAAGGCTTTGAGGTACAATGACATCTTAACCTTCCAAATTTGGATGTTAAGGATGTCAAAGGTGGGTGGAGACATGAAGTCCATGGTGTGTGTACAAAATATTGTGATTAGCCTAAAAGTAGGATCTTTAACTCTAGGTTGTTAGACCCAATATCAAGAGCACTTGGCTCTGATACCAATTGTAAGATCACCTAGAGGGGGGTGAATAGGTGATGGCTAATCTAATGGTCACTTGTGAACAAATAATGCGGAATAAAAACTAAGTTGACCAAATAAAACTTCTTTTAATTGAACACTTATGTATAACACAAGAGTGTTGCCGAATTCCCCTTGCGAGGCTCTGGACAAACTCCTCTAGATTCCCCTTGAATGGGTTGAGGTGCCGCGTTGGCTCTCTTGGTTGAATACTAGTGTTAATAACAATCCCAAGCAAGTATAGCAATTATGAGCACAAAGGTATATCATGCATATAAGAGATAAAGACTATAAAGTAATGCAAGATATAAGTGAGACAAAAAGAGTAAGAGAGCAAGAGTGAGCAATCGCAAACACAAAGGGTTTGTTTCGAGGTTCGAGCACACTTGCTCTACATCCCCGCCTTCGACACACGAAGGATTTCCACTATGCACGATCCAACCGGATCTCTCCTTGGTGCCGCAACACCTACAAGCCCTCGGACTCCCAAAGTCCCTTACACACCACAAGCCCACCGGCTCGTCGAGACCGCACCTCGTACAACAAGTCCGCACCCGAACTCAAAACACCGCGAGCACACTTGCCCGCTTCCTCAAATACAAAGAAAGATCTTGGTGATCTAAACACTTGATCACCTAACAAAATTCTCACTACAACACTCCTATAGGATAGATATAACTATGGATGCTCAAGTGTAGTGTGAGAAATCAAGGAAAGAACTTTGATGGAAAACTTAAGAAATCACAATAAACACTCTCTTGATAAAATCCCTTTTGATAGGAAATATTGGCACTCTATTTTGTGGAGAAAACTCTGCTAAAAGAATGGAAATAACTGGACAAAAGCTCTCCTAAAATCTTAGCTTCAAACAATGACAAAACCCCCTTTTATAGAGGCCAGAAAAATCTGACCGTTGGGCTCTGTCAGAGCTGCCGGTCGACCGGTCCGGTCGACCGCCAACGGTCAAGAATCTGACCGTTGGAGCCTCCGGTCGACCGGCCCGGTCGACCGCGCACCTGGAGCAGAGAATTACTTCTCTGTCGGTCGACCGGTGCGGTCGACCGGAATTTCCAGAGAGCAGACTCTCTGAAGCGGTCGACCGGCACGGTCGACCGTTCTCCAGTGCTCACAGGCGTGCACGTCTGTGCACGTCCGGTCGACCGACCCGGTCGACCGGCCACTGTCAGTTCTGAAAAATCAGAACTGCCAGAACCAGAAAATTTGGGATTTAAAGATTGGTCTTTTTGGCTTAATAAAAAATCCCATAAATACTTAGAAATTCTACAAAAAATAGTTTTATAATATAGAAACATGGTTGCACAAAATCAAGGCATGTTATTAAAGATTTGACTATTTTTGTAACTTGAAAATATTGGCTCATAATAAAAACTGTTTTTCTAAAACAACATGTTTTTCCAAATTTTCATCAAATACAAAAACAAGATATACTTTAAAGCATAGTGTGTATGGATATGATCCACTACACAATCAAGATGAAATATCTAGTTTTTGACATAAAGCACTAAACTTGGTTTTGAGATATCAATATGTTTTTCCAAATTTTCATCAAATACAAAAACAAGATATACTTTAAAGCATAGTGTGTATGGATATGATCCACTACACAATCAAGATGAAATATCTAGTTTTTGACATAAAGCACTAAACTTAGTTTTGAAAGATATGTATATAGGTAACATCAAAAACCAAGACATGTATTTTGTCTAATGAAAAATCTTTTTCTCAAATAAAATTCTTTTCTAAACATGAAAATCTTTTTATGAAAGCAATTCTATCAAGAGTGTGTGCGTAAGATATACTTGAGCAATCCACCAATCTATTCTATCCTTTACATTTTTATCTAAAACAAATAAAAATCTTATACCTAGACACAAGTCTTCAACTTCTTGAAGTCTTCCCTTGAAGGCTTCTCATCTTCTTGACTTGGTCCAAGCTTGATCCAAAGCTCCTTGGATCACCCCGTGCTAGCTCCAAATCTTGACATTTAATCCTTTGTTGAGCTTTGCACCTACTAAGATCTTGATAAAGAATCTGTCACTAATTAAACAAGATCATTAGCAAATATAACTACATGAGTTGATCATCATCAAAACTAGAGTGATAGGCCTTTGGGCCAACACTTGAGACTATGTGTCAAGGGGAATTTCTGAAGAAAGATGAGAACTAGGGTTGAGACCTCTTTGAAGCTTTAGCAGAAAAAACCATTCAGTAGGAGTCTTGCCTCGAGAAAACTAACCCCATCACTTCCAGGACCGGTATACATTCAATCAATCCTAGTTGCCGAGGCAAAAATAACACAATTGATGAAAATGCTAGAACTGCTAGAGGCTAGAGAACCTAATTCAGTAAATCAGGTCAACCCAACACCAGTGATTAATTCAGGTTGTACATACTGTCATGCTCTAAACCATCTGTTTGAGGAGTATCCCGTCTACCAAGCTTAAATGTATCCTGAAAACATGAATGCAGCATATGTTAGACCTAACTACAGTCCATACTCCAAAACATACAACTCGGGATGGAGGAACCATTCAAATTTCTCATGGAGTCAGTCTGGTCATGAGCAACCAAGCAACAATTCCCACATTAATACCCTACTCAGTCTCATCAACCCTGTTTCCACCAAGGTCAACCAAACTTTCAAACCAATTACTAACATAATTTTCAGCCCACATATCAGCAACAACAACAAAGTCATCCAAATAAAAAATTGTCAGATTTGAAAAGAATGATTGAAACCTTATCTAAAACCCAGGCTTCAATGATGAACAACCATCATTAAGCTATCAATAGGTTAGAGGTTCAAATAGGTCAGCTGGCTAACTCATTAAATGAAAGACAAAAGGGAACACTGCCAAGTCAGCCAATACAAAATCCTAAGAACCCGTTTCCTATTCATGAAGCTGAAGACATAGGTCCAAGTCAATGCAACACAGTCAATATCCTGAGATCTAGAAAACAAATTGACAATAAGGTTTCTAGTCATCATGTTCCTAATAAATCAGTACCAAATTCTCCTGTAATTATACCACCAACTCAAAATGATCCATCTTCAAGTTCACAACCATCAACCTCCAAGTCCAGTAATAAAGACAAAACAGACGACTAACCCTACAAGCCTATTGTATCATTCCCTAATAGGCTAGCAAATAACAAGACTACTGCTCAAATGGAGAAGATTAGAAAAATATTTAAACAGGTTCAGATCAATATGCCCCTTCTTGATGCCATACAACAAGTCTCATCATATGCAAAATTCCTAAAAGATATGTACACAAAGAAGAGAAAAATAAATGTTCCAGAGAAGGTCTTCCTTGCATCAAACATAAGTGAGTTGCTCACCGAGCCCATTCCTGTGAAATACAAAGACCCCGGGAGTCCAACCATTTCCTGTATCATAGGACAGACCACAATAAATAGGGCCTTACTTGATCTAGGAGCTAGCATCAATCTACTTCCCTTTTCTATGTATCAGCAACTCGGGCTGGGCGACCTCCGTCCAACCAGAGTTACTATACAATTGGCTGACCGATCTGTAAAGATTCCTAAAGAGGAGATTACAGACGTTCTCATACGGGTCCGGGAATTCATTTACCCCGTGGATTTTATCGTTCTAGAGACACAACCCATACACAATCCGAAAGCACAAACCCCTGTCATTTTAGGACGACCCTTCCTAGCCACCGCAAATGCAATAATAAATTGTAGGAACGGGTCGATGTGTCTGACTTTTGGAGATATGACGAAAGAGGTAAATGTTTTTCACCTGGGAAAACAACCTCGAGACTTGGATGATCAGTCATTTGAAGTGAACCTAATTGAAGGATTAACAAGTGAGCATGACAAGGAGATTGAATACGAGTCTGAAGGAGAATTCGAATTGGAGTCTGATGACTTCAATCTTGACCAAATAATCGAATCAACAGTGGAGTGGGTAACAAATGCAACCCCTATCCTCCCCTGCAAGAAGACCAACCATTGATAGATTGTGTTCCCTCTTCCGAGCTTAAACTCTTCCTAGTTATGTCAAGTACCAGTACTTCAGAGAAAAGGAAGCTTTTCCCGCAATAATAGCATCTCATCTTACGAAACAACAGGAAGAGGAATCTTCTTGTGGTGTTGAGGGAAAATAAAGAAGCAATTGGTTGGATTATGGCTGATATAAAGGGGATTAGTCCATCCATTGTACAACACCAGATTCACTTAACAGAAGATGCAAAGCCAAAATGCGACCCACAGCGTAGACTCAACCCAATCATGCAGGAGGCTGTCTGAGCTGAAATTTTGAAATTACTAGACAATGAGATTATTTATCCCATATCAGATAGCCAATGGGTTAGTCCAATCCACGCTGTGCCAAAAAAAGTAGGCTTTACCGTGGTAGAAAATGATAAGAAGGAATTAGTACAAACTCATCTTTCAATAAAGATTCGAGTCTGTATTGATTACCGAAAATTGAACGCTACCACATGTAAAAACCACTTCCCTCTTTCGTTTATAGACCAAATGCTCGAGAGACTAGCTGGACATGAATATTATTGTTTCCTGGATGGATATTCAGGTTACAATCAAATCCCTATCGCTCCTAAGGATCAAGATAAGACTACTTTCATCTGTCCCTTTGGAACATTTGCATACCGAAGAATGCCCTCGGCTTATGCAATGCTCCCGCAACGTTCCAACATTTCATGCTTAGTCTCTTCTCTGACAATGTGGAAAGATTTTTGAAAATTTTCATGGATGACTTCTCAATATATGGCGATTCCTTTAACCAGTGCTTGCAACATATGAAGCTGGTTTTACAACGATGCATAGAGAAAAACTTGACACTCGACTGGGAAAGTGTCATTTTATGGTCAAGTACTGAATCGTTCTAGGGCACGAAGTTTCGAACAGAGGAATTGAAGTTGATAGATCAAAAGTGGAAATGATAGCGAAGCTCCCGGAGCCAAAATGCCTGAAAAACATTCGATCATTTCTAGGGCACGCTGGCTTCTTAGAAGATTTATTAAGGAGTTTAGCAAAATTGTTAGACCTTTAACTAATCTCTTAGGAAAAGATGTACTCTTCGATTTTGATAAAAAATATCTACAAGCTTGAGAGGAGTTAAAGTAAAAAACTTGTCTCGGCGCCAATAATTTCAGTGCCTGATTGGACTAGACCATTTGAAATTATGTGTGACGCCTTCGATTATGCCATAGGCGCTGTTCTAGGACAACATCTTGATAACAGGAAACACTTAATTTATTATGCTAGTAGGACGCTCAATGATGCCCAACTAAATTACACAACGACTGAAAAGAAATTTTTAACAGTTGTGTTTGCGTTGGAGAAGTTTTGCCAATATCTATTAGGGTCTAGGACAATAATTTTCACCAATCACTCTGCCCTAAGATACTTGATGCAAAAGAAGGATGCAAAAGCTAGACTGATTTGATGGATACTTCTTTTGTAAGAGTTTGACTTGGAGATCAAAGATAAAAAGGGCGTTGAGAATATGGTGACAGATCACCTTTTGCGAATTCCAAATGCACCAATTGAGACAATACCTATCAATGAAAACTTTCCTGATGAACACATCTTCATGATGTGTAAAGAACCCTAGTATGCCGATATTGCAAATTACCTTGCATCCGGGCGAACACCTTCAAATTGGTTAGGTCAGGTTAAGCACTGCTTTATGACACAAGTACGGTTTTTCTTTTGAGATGAACCGTATTTATTCAAATATTACCCTGACCAGATAATTAAAAGGTGTCTTTCTGAGGATGAACATCAGAGTGTTTTGACATTTTGTCATGAGTTAGCTTGCGGTGGACACTTTGGTCTACGAAAGACTGCTGAGAAAGTCCTTCAGAGTGGGTTCTACTGGCCCACTCTCTTCAAGGATGCTTATACTTTCTGCAAACTCTTTGCAAAATGTCAAATGATGGGTTGAATCACACGAAGAGACATGATGCCCCTTACACCATTCTTGGAGGTAGAAATTTTTAATTTGTGAGGCATCGATTTCATGGGACCCTTTCCTATGCCTTATGGCAACCAATTCATTTTGGTAACTATAGACTATGTCTCAAAATAGGCTGAAGCTGTTCCTACCAGAACAAATGACAACCAAGTTATCATTAAATTCTTACGTGAAAATATCATATCACGCTTTGAAGCCCCAGTGTGATAATTAGTGACAAAGGGAGTCATTTCTGCAACCGGGCTTTTGAAGCCCTAATGCGGAAGTATTCTATCTCTCATAAATTGTCTACCTATCATCCTCAGACGAACGGGCAAGTGGAAGTCACTAACAGACAAATTAAACTGATACTAGAGAAAACTGTAGGACAAAATTATAAGGACTGGTCCATCAAACTCGTTGATGCCTTATGGGCATATCGGATCGCCTTCAAGACTGTCCTCGGTATATTTTCATATCGAGTTATATTTAGAAAGCCCTGTCATTTGCCTGTAGAGTTAGAGCACCGTGCGATGTGGGCAATAAAATAGGTGAATTTGGACTTAGACAAAACCGGTGACTTGAGAAAGCTGCAAATATCCGAGTTAGAAAAATTAAGAAATGATGCATACGATAACACTTGGATCTCTAAACACAGGACTAAGCTTTTCCATGATAATTCCATTCATAGGAAAATGTTTTTTCTCAGGACAAAAAGTTCCGTTGTACAACTCTAGACTCCACCTTTTTTCTCGTAAGCTGAAAACCAGGTGGCCAGGACCGCACATTGTACATACAGTATACCCTCAAGGTGCGATTGAAATTTTTGATCAAAGGAGTGGTAACATGTTCAAATTCAATGGTCAAAGACTTAAGCCATTCTACACCACAGAGTCTGAGTCACAAGTTATTTTCAAACTGGGTCTTTGTGACCCAGTGTACATATGACCAAATCTTTCTACCCTCTTCTTCGGTGTTTCTTGTACATCTTTTGAGACCTCCCTTGTAAATTAAAATAAAATAAAAAATATATAAATAAAAAAATTTAAAATAAAAAAATTATTACAAATATAAACAACAAAATACAAAAAAAATGCAAATAAATAAAATATAAAAAAATTGGACCTAAGTGCTAAATAACACTTAGCTTTTCTTCCCTTTATATACTCCTTTTCCCTTCTAATAACCTGAATTTACCCCAGGGTTGTAATTTTTGAATTTCACCTAGGGCAAATTGAGAATTCTACCCTTCTTAGGCCCCTATATATACCCTCCATCCCTTCTTTTGTTCTCTACCCTATAATCTAAACACATATCTGAAAAGAGAGAATCGAGCGTCGCCCCCTGAATTTTCCCGAGCCCCTGCCTCCCTGACAGAGCCGCGTTTGCTCGACTCTGGCCATGGATCCGCGGTAATCTTGCAGTTTCTGGAGCGCCGCCAAATTTTTCTGCCATCACTGTTGTCTGTAGATCTTAGATCTACTATTCGATCATCTGTACAACCTGTGGATTGCTCT